>CAMAOD020000099.1:207500-467722 GCA_945859595.2 Megachile willughbiella
TGTCCCTGGCTCTGTCTCTGCCTCTGTCACCATCTCTGTCCCTGTCTCGGTCTTTGTCTCCGTCTCTGTCTCCGTTTCTGTTTCTGTTTCTGTCTCTATCTCCGTCTCTGTCTCTGTCTCTGCCTCTGTCTCTGTCTCTGTCTCTGTCTCTGTCTCTGTCTCTGTCTCTGTCTCTGTCTCTGCCTCTGTCTCTGTCTCTGTCTCTGTCGCTGTCTGTCCCTCTGTCTCTGTCACCGTCTCTGTCCCTGGCTCTGTCTCTGTCTCTGTCTCTGCCTCTGTCTCTGTCTCTGTACCTGTCTCTGTCTGAGACACTGCCTCTGTCTCTGTCTCTGTCTCTGTCTCTGTCTCTGTCTCTGTCTCTGTCTCTGTCTCTGTCTCTGTCTCTGTCTCTGTCTCTGTCTCTGTCTCTGTCTCTGTCTCTGTCTCTGTCTCTGTCCCTGTCTCTGTCTGAGACTCTGCATCTGTCTCTGTCTCTGTCTCTGTCTCTGTCTCTGTCTCTGTCTCTGTCTCTGTCTCTGTGTCTGTCTCTGTCTCTGTCTCTGTCTCTGTCTCTGTCTCTGCCTCTGTCTCCGTCTCTGTCTCTGTCTCGGTCTTTGTCTCCGTCTCTGTCTCCGTTTCTGTCTCTGTTTCTGCCTCTATCTCCGTCTCTGTCTCTGTCTCTGCCTCTGTCTCTGTCTCTGTCTCTGTCTCTGCCTCTGTCTCTGTCTCTGTCTCTGCCTCTGTCTCCGTCTCTGTCCCTGGCTCTGTCTCTGTCTCTGTCTCTGTCTCTGTCTCTATCTCTGTTCCTGTCTATGTCTAAGCCTCTGCCTCTGTCTCTGCCTCTGTCTCTGTCTCTGTCTCTGTCTCTGTCTCCGTCACTGTCTCTGTCTCAGTCTCTGTCTCTGTCCTGTCACCGTCTCTGTCCCTGTCTCTGTCTCTGTCTCTGTCTCTGTCTCTGTCTCTGTCTCTGTCTCTGTCTCTGTCTCTGTCTCTGTCTCTGTCTCTGTCTCTGTCTCTGTCTCTGTCTCTGTCTCTGTCTCTGTCTCTGTCTCTCTCTCTGTCTCTGTCTCTGTCTCTGTCTCTGTCTCTGTCTCTGTCTCTGTCTCTGTCTCTGTCTGAGACTCTGCATCTGTCTCTGTCTCTGTCTCTGTCTCTGTCTCTGTCTCTGTCTCTGTCTCTGTCTCTGTCTCTGTCTCTGTCTCTGTCTCTGTCTCTGTCTCTGTCTCTGTCTCTGTCTCTGTCTCTGTCTCTGTCTCTGTCTCTGTCTCTGTCTCTGTCTGAGACTCTGCATCTGTCTCTGTCTCTGTCTCTGTCTCTGTCTCTGTCTCTGTCTCTGTCTCTGTCTCTGTCTCTGTCCCTGTCTCTGTCGCTGTCTCTGTCTCTGTCTCTGTCTCTGTCTCTGTCTCTGTCTCTGCCTCTGTCTCCGTCTCTGTCTCTGTCTCGGTCTTTGTCTCCGTCTCTGTCTCCGTTTCTGTCTCTGTTTCTGTCTCTATCTCCGTCTCTGTCTCTGTCTCTGTCTCTGTCTCTGTCTCTATCTCTGTCCCTGTCTGTGTCTGAGACTCTGCCTCTGTCTCTGTCTCTGTCTCTGTCTCTGTCTCTGTCTCTGTCTCTGTCTCTGTCTCTGTCTCTGTCTCTGTCTCTGTCTCTGTCTCTGCCTCTGTCTCTGTCTCTGCCTCTGTCGCTGTCTCTCCCTCTGTCTCTGTCACCGTCTCTGTCCCTGGCTCTGTCTCTGTCTCTGTCTCTGTCTCTGTCTCTATCTCTGTACCTATCTCTGTCTGAGACGCTGCCTCTGTCTCTGTCTCTGTCTCTGTCTCTGTCTCTGTCTCTGTTTCTGTCTCTGTCTCTGCCTCTGTCTCTGTCTCTGCCTCTGTCGCTGTCTCTCCCTCTGTCTCTGTCACCGTCTCTGTCCCTGGCTCTGTCTCTGCCTCTGTCACCGTCTCTGTCTCTGTCTCGGTCTTTGTCTCTGTCTCTGTCCCTGTCTCTGTCTCAGTCTCTGTCTCTGTCTCTGTCTCTGTCTCTGTCTCTGTCTCTGTCTCTGTCTCTGTCTCTGTCTCTGTCTCTGTCTCTGTCTCTGTCTCTGTCTCTCTCTCTGTCTCTGTCTCTGTCTCTGTCTCTGTCTCTGTCTCTGTCTCTGTCTCTGTCTCTGTCTCTGTCTCTGTCTGAGACTCTGCATCTGTCTCTGTCTCTGTCTCTGTCTTTGTCTCTGTCTCTGTCTCTGTCTCTGTCTCTGTCTCGGTCTTTGTCTCTGTCTCTGTCCCTGTCTCGGTCTTTGTCTCTGTCTCTGTCTCTGTCTCTGTCTCTGTCTCTGTCTCTGTCTCTGTCTCTGTCTCTGTCTCTGTCTGAGACTCTGTCTCTGTCTCTGCCTCTGTCGCTGTCTCTCCCTCTGTCTCTGTCACCGTCTCTGTCCCTGGCTCTGTCTCTGTCTCTATCTCTGTTCCTGTCTATGTCTGAGCCTCTGCCTCTGTCTCTGTCTCTGTCTCTGTCTCTGTCTCTGTCTCTGTCTCCGTCACTGTCTCTGTCTCAGTCTCTGTCTCTGTCCTGTCACCGTCTCTGTCCCTGTCTCTGTCTCTGTCTCTGTCTCTATCTCTGTCTCGGTCTCTGTCTCCGTCTCTGTCTCTGTCTCTGTCTCTGTCTCTGTCTCTGTCTCTGTCTCTGTCTCTGTCTCTGTCTCTGTCTCTGTCTCTGTCTCTGTCTCTGTCTCTGTCTCTGTCTCTGTCTCTGTCTCTGTCTCTGTCTCTGTCTCTGTCTCTGTCTCTGTCTCTGTCTCTGTCTCTGTCTCTGTCCCTGTCTCTGTCTCTGTCTCTGTCTCTGTCTCTGTCTCTGTCTCTGTCTCTGTCTCTGTCCATGTCTCTGGCTGTGTCTCTGTCTCTGACTCTGTCTCTGTCGCTATCTCTCCCCCTGTCTCTGTCTCTGTCTATGTCTCTGTCTCTGTCTCCGTCGCTGCCTCTCCACCTGTCTCTGTCTCTGTCTCTGTCTCTGTCTCTGTCTCTGTCTCTGGCTCTATCTCTGCCTCTGTCACCGTCTCTGTCTCTGTCTCTGTCTCTATCTCCGTCTCTGTCTCTGTCTCTGTCTCTGTCTTTGTCTCTGCCTCTGTCTCTGTCTCTGTCTGTGTCTCTGCCTCTCTCTCGGTCTTTGTGTCCGTCTCTGTCTCTGTCTCTGTCTCTGTCTCTGTCTCTGTCTCTGTCTGTGTCTCTGACTCTGTCTCTGCCTCTGTCTCTGTCTCTGCCTCTGTCTGTGTCTCTGCCTCTCTCTCGGTCTTTGTGTCCGTCTCTGTCTCTGTCTCTGTCTCTGTCTGTGTCTCTGACTCTGTCTCTGTCTCTGTCTCTGTCTCTGTCTCTGTCTCTGTCTCTGTCTCTGTCTCTGTCTCTGTCTCTGTCTCCGTCTCTGTCTCTGTCTCTGTCTCTGTTTCTGTCTCTGTCTCTGCCTCTGTCTCTGTCTCTGCCTCTGTCGCTGTCTCTCCCTCTGTCTCTGTCACCGTCTCTGTCCCTGTCTCTGTCTCTGCGTCTGTCACCGTCTCTGTCTCTGTCTCGGTCTCCGTCTCTGTCTCTGTCTCTGTCTCTGTCTCGGTCTTTGTCTCTGTCTCTGTCTCTGTCTCTGTCTGAGACTCTGCCTCTGTCTCTGTCTCTGTCTCTGTCTCTGGCTCTGTCTCTGCCTCTGTCACCGTCTCTGTCTCTGTCTCAGTCTTTGTCTCTGCCTCTGTCTCTGTCTCTGTCTCTGTCTCTATCTCTGTCCCTGTCTCTGTCTGAGACTCTGCCTCTGTCTCTGTCTCTGTCTCTGTCTCTGTCTCTGTCTCTGTCTCTGTCTCTGTCTCTGTCTCTGTCTCTGTCTCTGTCTCTGTCTCTGCCTCTGTCTCCGTCTCTGTCTCTGTCTCGGTCTTCGTCTCCGTCTCTGTCTCCGTTTCTGTCTCTGTTTCTGTCTCTATCTCCGTCTCTGTCTCTGTCTCTGTCTCTGCCTCTGTCTCTGTCTCTGTCTCTGTCTCTTTCTCTGTCCCTGTCTCTGTCTGAGACTCTGCCTCTGTCTCTGTCTCCGTCTCTGTCTCTGTCTCTGTCTCTGTCTCTGTCTCTGTCTCTGTCTCGGTCTTTGTCTCTGTCTCTGTCTCTGTCTCTGTCTCTGTCTGAGACTCTGCCTCTGTCTCTGTCTCTGTCTCTGTCTCTGTCTCTGCCTCTGTCTCTGTCTCTGCCTCTGTCTCCGTCTTTGTCTCTGTCTCTGTCTCTGTCTCTGTCTCTGTCTGAGACTCTGCCTCTGTCTCTGTCTCTGTCTCTGTCCCTGTCTCTGTCTCTGTCTCTGTCTCTGTCTCTGTCTCTGTCTCTGTCTCTGTCTCTGTCTCTGTCTCTGTCTCTGTCTCTGCCTCTGTCTCTGCCTCTGTCTCCGTCTCTGTCTCTGTCTCGGTCTTCGTCTCCGTCTCTGTCTCCGTTTCTGTCTCTGTTTCTGTCTCTATCTCCGTCTCTGTCTCTGTCTCTGCCTCTGTCTCTGTCTCTGCCTCTGTCTCTGTCTCTGTCTCTGTCTCTGTCTCTGTCTCTGTCTCTGTCTCTGTCTCTGTCTCTGTGTCTGTTTCTGCCTCTGTCGCTGTCTCTCCCTCTGTCTCTGTCACCGTCTCTGTCCCTGGCTCTGTCTCTGCCTCTGTCACCGTCTCTGTCTCTGTCTCGGTCTCTGTCTCTGTCTCTGTCTCTGTCTCGGTGTTTGTCTCTGTCTGTGTCTCTGTCGCTGTCTCTGTCTGAGACTCTGCCTCTGTCTCTGTCTCTGTCTCTGTCTCTTTCTCCGTCTCTGTCTCTGTCTCTGTCTCTGTCTCTGTCTCTGTCTCTGTCTCTGTCTCTGTCTCTGTCTCGTCTCTGCCTCTGTCTCTGTCTCTGTCTCTGTCTCTGTCTCTATCTCTGTACCTGTCTCTGTCTGAGACTCTGCCTCTGACTCTGTCTCTGTCTCTGTCTCCGTCTCTGTCTCTATCTCTGTCCCTGTCTCTGTCTGAGACTCTGCCTCTGTCTCTGTCTCCGTCTCTGTCTCTGTCTCTGTCTCTGTCTCTGTCTCTGTCTCTGCCTCTGTCTCTGTCTCTGCCTCTGTCTCTGTCTCTGTCTCTGTCTCTGTCTCTGTCTCTGTCTCTGTCTCTGTCTCTGTCTCTGTGTCTGTTTCTGCCTCTGTCGCTGTCTCTCCCTCTGTCTCTGTCACCGTCTCTGTCCCTGGCTCTGTCTCTGCCTCTGTCACCGTCTCTGTCTCTGTCTCGGTCTCTGTCTCTGCCTCTGTCTCCGTCTCTGTCTCTGTCTCGGTCTTTGTCTCCGCCTCTGTCTCCGTTTCTGTATCTGTTTCTGTCTCTATCTCCGTCTCTGTCTCTGTCTCTGCCTCTGTCTCTGTCTCTGTCTCTGTCTCTGTCTCTGTCTGTGTCTCTGACTCTGTCTCTGCCTCTGTCTCTGTCTCTGTCTCTGTCTGTGTCTCTGCCTCTCTCTCGGTCTTTTTGTCCGTCTCTGTCCCTGGCTCTGTCTCTGCCTCTGTCACCGTCTCTGTCTCTGTCTCGGTCTCTGTCTCTGTCTCTGTCTCTGTCTCGGTGTTTGTCTCTGTCTGTGTCTCTGTCTCTGTCTCTGTCTGAGACTCTGCCTCTGTCTCTGTCTCTGTCTCTGTCTCTTTCTCCGTCTCTGTCTCTGTCTCTGTCTCTGTCTCTGTCTCTGTCTCTGTCTCTGTCTCTGTCTCTGTCTCTGTCTCGTCTCTGCCTCTGTCTCTGTCTCTGTCTCTGTCTCTGTCTCTATCTCTGTACCTGTCTCTGTCTGAGACTCTGCCTCTGTCTCTGTCTCTGTCTCTGTCTCCGTCTCTGTCTCTATCTCTGTCCCTGTCTCTGTCTGAGACTCTGCCTCTGTCTCTGTCTCCGTCTCTGTCTCTGTCTCTGTCTCTGTCTCTGTCTCTGTCTCTGCCTCTGTCTCTGTCTCTGTCTCTGTCGCTTTCTCTCCCTCTGTCTCTGTCTCTGTCTCTGTCTCTGTCTCTGTCTCTGTCTCTGTCTCTGTCTCTGTCTCTGTCTCTGTCTCTGTCTCTGTCTCTGTCTCTGTCTCTGTCTCTGTCTCTGTCTCTGTCTCTGTCTCTGTCTCTGTCTCTGTCTCTGTCTCTGTCTCTGTCTCTGTCTCTGTCTCTGTCTCTGTCTCTGTCTCTGTCTCTGTCTCTGTCTCTGTCTCTGTCTCTGTCTCTGTCTCTGTCTCTGTCTCTGTCTCTGTCTCTGTCTCTGTCTCTGTCTCTGTCTCTGTCTCTGTCTCTGTCTCTGCCTCTGTCTCCGTCTCTGTCTCTGTCTCGGTCTTTGTCTCCGCCTCTGTCTCCGTTTCTGTATCTGTTTCTGTCTCTATCTCCGTCTCTGTCTCTGTCTCTGCCTCTGTCTCTGTCTCTGTCTCTGTCTCTGTCTCTGTCTGTGTCTCTGACTCTGTCTCTGCCTCTGTCTCTGTCTCTGTCTCTGTCTGTGTCTCTGCCTCTCTCTCGGTCTTTTTGTCCGTCTCTGTCTCTGTCTCTGTCTCTGTCTCTGTCTGTGTCTCTGACTCTGTCTCTGTCTCTGTCTCTGTCTCTGTCTCTGTCTCTGTCTCTGTCTCTGTCTCTGTCTCTGTCTCTGTCTCCGTTTCTGTCTCTGTCTCTGTCTCTGTTTCTGTCTCTGTCTCTGCCTCTGTCTCTGTCTCTGCCTCTGTCGCTGTCTCTCCCTCTGTCTCTGTCACCGTCTCTGTCCCTGTCTCTGTCTCTGCGTCTGTCACCGTCTCTGTCTCTGTCTCGGTGTCCGTCTCTGTCTCTGTCTCTGTCTCTGTCTCGGTCTTTGTCTCTGTCTCTGTCTCTGTCTCTGTCTCTGTCTGAGACTCTGCCTCTGTCTCTGTCTCTGTCTCTGGCTCTGTCTCTGCCTCTGTCACCGTCTCTGTCTCTGTCTCAGTCTTTGTCTCTGCCTCTGTCTCTGTCTCTGTCTCTGTCTCTATCTCTGTCCCTGTCTGTGTCTGAGACTCTGCCTCTGTCTCTGTCTCTGTCTCTGTCTCGTCTCTGCCTCTGTCTCTGTCTCTGTCTCTGTCTCTGTCTCTATCTCTGTACCTGTCTCTGTCTGAGACTCTGCCTCTGTCTCTGTCTCTGTCTCTGTCTCCGTCTCTGTCTCTATCTCTGTCCCTGTCTCTGTCTGAGACTCTGCCTCTGTCTCTGTCTCCGTCTCTGTCTCTGTCTCTGTCTCTGTCTCTGTCTCTGTCTCTGCCTCTGTCTCTGTCTCTGTCTCTGTCGCTTTCTCTCCCTCTGTCTCTGTCTCTGTCTCTGTCTCTGTCTCTGTCTCTGTCTCTGTCTCTGTCTCTGTCTCTGTCTCTGTCTCTGTCTCTGTCTCTGTCTCTGTCTCTGTCTCTGTCTCTGTCTCTGTCTCTGTCTCTGTCTCTGTCTCTGCCTCTGTCTCCGTCTCTGTCTCTGTCTCGGTCTTTGTCTCCGCCTCTGTCTCCGTTTCTGTATCTGTTTCTGTCTCTATCTCCGTCTCTGTCTCTGTCTCTGTCTCTGCCTCTGTCTCTGTCTCTGTCTCTGTCTCTGTCTCTGTCTGTGTCTCTGACTCTGTCTCTGCCTCTGTCTCTGTCTCTGTCTCTGTCTGTGTCTCTGCCTCTCTCTCGGTCTTTTTGTCCGTCTCTGTCTCTGTCTCTGTCTCTGTCTCTGTCTGTGTCTCTGACTCTGTCTCTGTCTCTGTCTCTGTCTCTGTCTCTGTCTCTGTCTCTGTCTCTGTCTCTGTCTCTGTCTCTGTCTCCGTTTCTGTCTCTGTCTCTGTCTCTGTTTCTGTCTCTGTCTCTGCCTCTGTCTCTGTCTCTGCCTCTGTCGCTGTCTCTCCCTCTGTCTCTGTCACCGTCTCTGTCCCTGTCTCTGTCTCTGCGTCTGTCACCGTCTCTGTCTCTGTCTCGGTGTCCGTCTCTGTCTCTGTCTCTGTCTCTGTCTCGGTCTTTGTCTCTGTCTCTGTCTCTGTCTCTGTCTCTGTCTGAGACTCTGCCTCTGTCTCTGTCTCTGTCTCTGGCTCTGTCTCTGCCTCTGTCACCGTCTCTGTCTCTGTCTCAGTCTTTGTCTCTGCCTCTGTCTCTGTCTCTGTCTCTGTCTCTATCTCTGTCCCTGTCTGTGTCTGAGACTCTGCCTCTGTCTCTGTCTCTGTCTCTGTCTCTGTCTCTGTCTCTGTCTCTGTCTCTGTCTCTGTCTCTGTCTCTGTCTGTGTCTCTGTCTCTGTCTCTGTCTCTGTCTCTGTCTCTGTCTCTGCCTCTGTCTCCGTCTCTGTCTCTGTCTCGGTCTTCGTCTCCGTCTCTGTCTCCGTTTCTGTCTCTGTTTCTGTCTCTATCTCCGTCTCTGTCTCTGTCTCTGTCTCTGCCTCTGTCTCTGTCTCTGTCTCTGTCTCTGTCTCTATCTCTGTCCCTGTCTCTGTCTGAGACTCTGCCTCTGTCTCTGTCTCCGTCTCTGTCTCTGTCTCTGTCTCTGTCTCTGTCTCTGTCTCTGTCTCTGTCTCGGTCTTTGTCTCTGTCTCTGTCTCTGTCTCTGTCTCTGTCTGAGAATCTGCCTCTGTCTCTGTCTCTGTCTCTGTCTCTGTCTCTGCCTCTGTCTCCGTCTCTGCCTCTGTCTCCGTCTTTGTCTCTGTCTCTGTCTCTGTCTCTGTCTCTGTCTGAGACTCTGCCTCTGTCTCTGTCTCTGTCTCTGTACCTGTCTCTGTCTCTGTCTCTGTCTCTGTCTCTGTCTCTGTCTCTGTCTCTGTCTCTGTCTCTGTCTCTGTCTCTGTCTCTGTCTCTGTCTCTGCCTCTGTCTCTGCCTCTGTCTCCGTCTCTGTCTCTGTCTCGGTCTTCGTCTCCGTCTCTGTCTCCGTTTCTGTCTCTGTTTCTGTCTCTATCTCCGTCTCTGTCTCTGTCTCTGCCTCTGTCTCTGTCTCTGCCTCTGTCTCTGTCTCTGTCTCTGTCTCTGTCTCTGTCTCTGTCTCTGTCGCTGTCTCTGTCTCTGTGTCTGTTTCTGCCTCTGTCGCTGTCTCTCCCTCTGTCTCTGTCACCGTCTCTGTCCCTGGCTCTGTCTCTGCCTCTGTCACCGTCTCTGTCTCTGTCTCGGTCTCTGTCTCTGTCTCTGTCTCTGTCTCGGTGTTTGTCTCTGTCTCTGTCTCTGTCTCTGTCTCTGTCTGAGACTCTGCCTCTGTCTCTGTCTCTGTCTCTGTCTCTTTCTCCGTCTCTGTCTCTGTCTCTGTCTCTGCCTCTGTCTCTGTCTCTGTCTCTGTCTCTGTCTCTATCTCTGTACCTGTCTCTGTCTGAGACTCTGCCTCTGTCTCTGTCTCTGTCTCTGTCTCCGTCTCTGTCTCTATCTCTGTCCCTGTCTCTGTCTGAGACTCTGCCTCTGTCTCTGTCTCCGTCTCTGTCTCTGTCTCTGTCTCTGTCTCTGTCTCTGCCTCTGCCTCTGTCTCTGTCTCTGTCTCTGTCGCTGTCTCTCCCTCTGTCTCTGTCACCGTCTCTGTCCCTGGCTCTGTCTCTGTCTCATGTCTCTGTCTCTGTCTCTATCTCTGTACCTGTCTCTGTCTGAGACTCTGCCTCTGTCTCTGTCTCTGTCTCTGTCTCCGTCTCTGTCTGTGTCTCTGTCTCTGTCTCTGTCCTGTCTCTGTCTCTGTCTCCGTCTCTGTCTCTGTCT
Organism: Megachile willughbiella; assembly: GCA_945859595.2. Classification (NCBI taxonomy): domain Eukaryota; kingdom Metazoa; phylum Arthropoda; class Insecta; order Hymenoptera; family Megachilidae; genus Megachile; species Megachile willughbiella. The sequence continues at coordinate 217,077 of CAMAOD020000099.1, forward strand.
CTGTCTCTGTCTCTGTCCTGTCACCGTCTCTGTCCCTGGCTCTGTCTCTGCCTCTGTCACCGTCTCTGTCTCTGTCTCAGTCTTTGTCTCTGCCTCTGTCTCTGTCTCTGTCTCTGTCTCTGTCTCTGTCTCTGTCTCTGTCTCTGTCTCTGTCTCTGTCTCTGTCTCTGTCTCTGTCTCTGTCTCTGTCTCTGTCTCTGTCTCTGTCTCTGTCTCTGTCTCTGTCTCTGTCTCTGTCTCTGTCTCTGTCTCTGTCTCTGTCTCTGTCTGAGACTCTGCATCTGTCTCTGTCTCTGTCTCTGTTTCTGTCTCTGTCTCTGTCTCTGTCGCTGTCTCTGTCTCTGTCTCTGTCTCTGTCTCTGTCTCTGTCTCTGCCTCTGTCTCCGTCTCTGTCTCTGTCTCGGTCTTTGTCTCCGCCTCTGTCTCCGTTTCTGTCTCTGTTTCTGTCTCTATCTCCGTCTCTGTCTCTGTCTCTGCCTCTGTCTCTGTCTCTGCCTCTGTCTCCGTCTCTGCCTCTGTCTCCGTCTTTGTCTCTGTCTCTTTCTCCGTCTCTGTCTCTGTCTCTGTCTCTGTCTCTGTCTCTGTCTCTGTCTCTGTCTCTGTCTCTGTCTCTGTCTCTGTCTCTGTCTCTGTCTCTGCCTCTGTCTCTGTCTCTGTCTCTGTCTCTGTCTCTATCTCTGTACCTGTCTCTGTCTGAGACTCTGCCTCTGTCTCTGTCTCTGTCTCTGTCTCCGTCTCTGTCTCTATCTCTGTCCCTGTCTCTGTCTGAGACTCTGCCTCTGTCTCTGTCTCCGTCTCTGTCTCTGTCCCTGTCTCTGTCTCTGTCTCTGTCTCTGCCTCTGTCTCTGTCTCTGTCTCTGTCGCTGTCTCTCCCTCTGTCTCTGTCACCGTCTCTGTCCCTGGCTCTGTCTCTGTCTCTGTCTCTGTCTCTGTCTCTATCTCTGTACCTGTCTCTGTCTGAGACTCTGCCTCTGTCTCTGTCTCTGTCTCGGTTTTTGTCTCTGTCTCTGTCTCTGTCTCTGTCTCTGTCTCTGTCTCTGTCTCTGTCTCTGTTCCTGTCTCTGTCTGAGACTCTGCCTCTGCCTCTGTCTCTGTCTCTGTCTCTGTCTCTGTCTCTGTCTCTGTCTCTGTCTCTGTCTCTGTCTCTGTCTCTGTCTCTGTCTCTGTCTCTGTCTCTGCCTCTGTCTCTGTCTCTGTCTCTGTCTCTGTCGCTGTCTCTCCCTCTGTCTCTGTCACCGTCTCTGTCCCTGGCTCTGTCTCTGTCTCTGTCTCTGCCTCTGTCTCTGTCTCTGTACCTGTCTCTGTCTGAGACACTGCCTCTGTCTCTGTCACCGTCTCTGTCCCTGGCTCTGTCTCTGTCTCTGTCTCTGTCTCTGTCTCTATCTCTGTTCCTGTCTATGTCTGAGCCTCTGCCTCTGTCTCTGTCTCTGTCTCTGTCTCTGTCTCTGTCTCTGTCTCTGTCTCCGTCTCTGTCTCTGTCTCTGTCTCTGTCTCTGTCCTGTCACCGTCTCTGTCCCTGTCTCTGTCTCTGTCTCTGTCTCTGTCTCTGTCTCTGTCTCTGTCTCTGTCTCTGTCTCTGTCTCTGTCTCTGTCTCTGTCTCTGTCTCTGTCTCTGTCTCTGTCTCTGTCTCTGTCTCTGTCTCTGTCTCTGTCTCTGTCTCTGTCTCTGTCTCTGTCTCTGTCTCTGTCTCTGTCTCTGTCCCTGTCTCTGTCTGAGACTCTGCATCTGTCTCTGTCTCTGTCTCTGTCTCTGTCTCTGTCTCTGTCTCTGTCTCTGTCTCTGTCTCTGTCTCTGTCTCTGTCTCTGTCTCTGTCTCTGTCTCTGCCTCTGTCTCCGTCTCTGTCTCTGTCTCGGTCTTTGTCTCCGTCTCTGTCTCCGTTTCTGTCTCTGTTTCTGCCTCTATCTCCGTCTCTGTCTCTGTCTCTGCCTCTGTCTCTGTCTCTGTCTCTGTCTCTGCCTCTGTCTCTGTCTCTGTCTCTGTCTCTGTCTCTGTCTCTGTCTCTGTCTCTGTCTGTGTCTCTGTCTCTGTTTCTGTCTCTGTGTCTGTCTCTGTGTCTGTCTCTGTCCCTGGCTCTGTCTCTGCCTCTGTCACCGTCTCTGTCTCTGTCTCGGTCCTTGTCTCTGCCTCTGTCTCTGTCTCTGTCTCTGCCTCTGTCTCCGTCTCTGTCCCTGGCTCTGTCTCTGTCTCTGTCTCTGTCTCTGTCTCTATCTCTGTTCCTGTCTATGTCTGAGCCTCTGCCTCTGTCTCTGTCTCTGTCTCTGTCTCTGTCTCTGTCTCTGTCTCTGTCTCCGTCACTGTCTCTGTCTCAGTCTCTGTCTCTGTCCTGTCACCGTCTCTGTCCCTGTCTCTGTCTCTGTCTCTGTCTCTGTCTCTGTCTCTGTCTCTGTCTCTGTCTCTGTCTCTGTCTCTGTCTCTGTCTCTGTCTCTGTCTCTGTCTCTGTCTCTGTCTCTGTCTCTGTCTCTCTCTCTGTCTCTGTCTCTGTCTCTGTCTCTGTCTCTGTCTCTGTCTCTGTCTCTGTCTCTGTCTGAGACTCTGCATCTGTCTCTGTCTCTGTCTCTGTCTCTGTCTCTGTCTCTGTCTCTGTCTCTGTCTCTGTCTCTGTCTCTGTATCTGTCTCTGTCTCTGTCTCTGTCTCTGTCTCTTTCTCTGTCTCTGTCTCTGTCTCTGTCTGAGACTCTGCATCTGTCTCTGTCTCTGTCTCTGTCTCTGTCTCTGTCTCTGTCTCTGTCTCTGTCTCTGTCTCTGTCTCTGTCCCTGTCTCTGTCTCTGTCTCTGTCTCTGTCTCTGTCTCTGTCTCTGTCTCTGTCTCTGCCTCTGTCTCTGTCTCTGTCTCTGTCTCTGTCTCTGTCTCTGTCTCTGTCTCTGTCTCTGTCTCTGCCTCTGTCTCTGTCTCTGTCTCTGTCTCTGTCGCTGTCTCTCCCTCTGTCTCTGTCACCGTCTCTGTCCCTGGCTATGTCTCTGTCTCTGTCTCTGCCTCTGTCTCTGTCTCTGTACCTGTCTCTGTCTGAGACACTGCCTCTGTCTCTGTCACCGTCTCTGTCCCTGGCTCTGTCTCTGTCTCTGTCTCTGTCTCTGTCTCTATCTCTGTTCCTGTCTATGTCTGAGCCTCTGCCTCTGTCTCTGTCTCTGTCTCTGTCTCTGTCACTGTCTCCGTCTCTGTCTCTGTCTCTGTCTCTGTCTCTGTCCTGTCACCGTCTCTGTCCCTGTCTCTGTCTCTGTCTCTGTCTCTGTCTCTGTCTCTGTCTCTGTCTCTGTCTCTGTCTCTGTCTCTGTCTCTGTCTCTGTCTCTGTCTCTGTCTCTGTCTCTGTCTCTCTCTCTGTCTCTGTCTCTGTCTCTGTCTGTGTCTCTGTCTCTGTCTCTGTCTCTGTCTGAGACTCTGCATCTGTCTCTGTCTCTCTCTCTGACTCTGTCTCTGTCTCTGCCTCTGTCTCTGTCTCTGTCTCTGTCGCTGTCTCTCCCTCTGTCTCTGTCACCGTCTCTGTCCCTGGCTCTGTCTCTGTCTCTGTCTCTGTCTCTGTCTCTATCTCTGTACCTGTCTCTGTCTGAGACTCTGCCTCTGTCTCTGTCTCTGTCTCTGTCTCCGTCTCTGTCTGTGTCTCTGTCTCTGTCTCTGTCCTGTCTCTGTCTCTGTCTCCGTCTCTGTCTCTGTCTCTGTCTCTGTCTCTGTCTCTGTCCTGTCACCGTCTCTGTCCCTGGCTCTGTCTCTGCCTCTGTCACCGTCTCTGTCTCTGTCTCAGTCTTTGTCTCTGCCTCTGTCTCTGTCTCTGTCTCTGTCTCTGTCTCTGTCTCTGTCTCTGTCTCTGTCTCTGTCTCTGTCTCTATCTCTGTCTCTGTCTCTGTCTCTGTCTCTGTCTCTGTCTCTGTCTCTGTCTCTGTCTCTGTCTCTGTCTCTGTCTCTGTCTCTGTCTCTGTCTCTGTCTGAGACTCTGCATCTGTCTCTGTCTCTGTCTCTGTTTCTGTCTCTGTCTCTGTCTCTGTCTCTGTCTCTGTCTCTGTCTCTGTCTCTGTCTCTGTCTCTGCCTCTGTCTCCGTCTCTGTCTCTGTCTCGGTCTTTGTCTCCGCCTCTGTCTCCGTTTCTGTCTCTGTTTCTGTCTCTATCTCCGTCTCTGTCTCTGTCTCTGCCTCTGTCTCTGTCTCTGCCTCTGTCTCCGTCTCTGCCTCTGTCTCCGTCTTTGTCTCTGTCTCTTTCTCCGTCTCTGTCTCTGTCTCTGTCTCTGTCTCTGTCTCTGTCTCTGTCTCTGTCTCTGTCTCTGTCTCTGTCTCTGCCTCTGTCTCTGTCTCTGTCTCTGTCTCTGTCTCTATCTCTGTACCTGTCTCTGTCTGAGACTCTGCCTCTGTCTCTGTCTCTGTCTCTGTCTCCGTCTCTGTCTCTATCTCTGTCCCTGTCTCTGTCTGAGACTCTGCCTCTGTCTCTGTCTCCGTCTCTGTCTCTGTCCCTGTCTCTGTCTCTGTCTCTGTCTCTGCCTCTGTCTCTGTCTCTGTCTCTGTCGCTGTCTCTCCCTCTGTCTCTGTCACCGTCTCTGTCCCTGGCTCTGTCTCTGTCTCTGTCTCTGTCTCTGTCTCTATCTCTGTACCTGTCTCTGTCTGAGACTCTGCCTCTGTCTCTGTCTCTGTCTCGGTTTTTGTCTCTGTCTCTGTCTCTGTCTCTGTCTCTGTCTCTGTTCCTGTCTCTGTCTGAGACTCTGCCTCTGCCTCTGTCTCTGTCTCTGTCTCTGTCTCTGTCTCTGTCTCTGTCTCTGTCTCTGTTTCTGTCTCTATCTCCGCCTCTGTCTCTGTCTCTGCCTCTGTGTCTGTCTCTGCCTCTGTCTCTGTCTCTGTCTCTGTCGCTGTCTCTCCCTCTGTCTCCGTCACCGTCTCTGTCCCTGGCTGTGTCTCTGCCTCTGTCACCGTCTCTGTCTCTGTCTCGGTCTCTGTCTCTGTCTCTGTCTCTGACTCTGTCTCTGTCGCTATCTCTCCCCCTGTCTCTGTCTCTGTCTATGTCTCTGTCTCTGTCTCCGTCGCTGCCTCTCCACCTGTCTCTGTCTCTGTCTCTGTCTCTGTCTCTGTCTCTGTCTCTGGCTCTATCTCTGCCTCTGTCACCGTCTCTGTCTCTGTCTCTGTCTCTATCTCCGTCTCTGTCTCTGTCTCTGTCTCTGTCTTTGTCTCTGCCTCTGTCTCTGTCTCTGTCTGTGTCTCTGCCTCTCTCTCGGTCTTTGTGTCCGTCTCTGTCTCTGTCTCTGTCTCTGTCTCTGTCTCTGTCTGTGTCTCTGACTCTGTCTCTGCCTCTGTCTCTGTCTCTGCCTCTGTCTGTGTCTCTGCCTCTCTCTCGGTCTTTGTGTCCGTCTCTGTCTCTGTCTCTGTCTCTGTCTGTGTCTCTGACTCTGTCTCTGTCTCTGTCTCTGTCTCTGTCTCTGTCTCTGTCTCTGTCTCTGTCTCTGTCTCTGTCTCCGTCTCTGTCTCTGTCTCTGTCTCTGTTTCTGTCTCTGTCTCTGCCTCTGTCTCTGTCTCTGCCTCTGTCGCTGTCTCTCCCTCTGTCTCTGTCACCGTCTCTGTCCCTGTCTCTGTCTCTGCGTCTGTCACCGTCTCTGTCTCTGTCTCGGTCTCCGTCTCTGTCTCTGTCTCTGTCTCTGTCTCGGTCTTTGTCTCTGTCTCTGTCTCTGTCTCTGTCTGAGACTCTGCCTCTGTCTCTGTCTCTGTCTCTGTCTCTGGCTCTGTCTCTGCCTCTGTCACCGTCTCTGTCTCTGTCTCAGTCTTTGTCTCTGCCTCTGTCTCTGTCTCTGTCTCTGTCTCTATCTCTGTCCCTGTCTCTGTCTGAGACTCTGCCTCTGTCTCTGTCTCTGTCTCTGTCTCTGTCTCTGTCTCTGTCTCTGTCTCTGTCTCTGTCTCTGTCTCTGTCTCTGTCTCTGCCTCTGTCTCCGTCTCTGTCTCTGTCTCGGTCTTCGTCTCCGTCTCTGTCTCCGTTTCTGTCTCTGTTTCTGTCTCTATCTCCGTCTCTGTCTCTGTCTCTGTCTCTGCCTCTGTCTCTGTCTCTGTCTCTGTCTCTTTCTCTGTCCCTGTCTCTGTCTGAGACTCTGCCTCTGTCTCTGTCTCCGTCTCTGTCTCTGTCTCTGTCTCTGTCTCTGTCTCTGTCTCTGTCTCGGTCTTTGTCTCTGTCTCTGTCTCTGTCTCTGTCTCTGTCTGAGACTCTGCCTCTGTCTCTGTCTCTGTCTCTGTCTCTGTCTCTGCCTCTGTCTCTGTCTCTGCCTCTGTCTCCGTCTTTGTCTCTGTCTCTGTCTCTGTCTCTGTCTCTGTCTGAGACTCTGCCTCTGTCTCTGTCTCTGTCTCTGTCCCTGTCTCTGTCTCTGTCTCTGTCTCTGTCTCTGTCTCTGTCTCTGTCTCTGTCTCTGTCTCTGTCTCTGTCTCTGTCTCTGCCTCTGTCTCTGCCTCTGTCTCCGTCTCTGTCTCTGTCTCGGTCTTCGTCTCCGTCTCTGTCTCCGTTTCTGTCTCTGTTTCTGTCTCTATCTCCGTCTCTGTCTCTGTCTCTGCCTCTGTCTCTGTCTCTGCCTCTGTCTCTGTCTCTGTCTCTGTCTCTGTCTCTGTCTCTGTCTCTGTCTCTGTCTCTGTCTCTGTGTCTGTTTCTGCCTCTGTCGCTGTCTCTCCCTCTGTCTCTGTCACCGTCTCTGTCCCTGGCTCTGTCTCTGCCTCTGTCACCGTCTCTGTCTCTGTCTCGGTCTCTGTCTCTGTCTCTGTCTCTGTCTCGGTGTTTGTCTCTGTCTGTGTCTCTGTCGCTGTCTCTGTCTGAGACTCTGCCTCTGTCTCTGTCTCTGTCTCTGTCTCTTTCTCCGTCTCTGTCTCTGTCTCTGTCTCCGTCTCTGTCTCTGTCTCTGTCTCTGTCTCTGTCTCTGTCTCGTCTCTGCCTCTGTCTCTGTCTCTGTCTCTGTCTCTGTCTCTATCTCTGTACCTGTCTCTGTCTGAGACTCTGCCTCTGACTCTGTCTCTGTCTCTGTCTCCGTCTCTGTCTCTATCTCTGTCCCTGTCTCTGTCTGAGACTCTGCCTCTGTCTCTGTCTCCGTCTCTGTCTCTGTCTCTGTCTCTGTCTCTGTCTCTGTCTCTGCCTCTGTCTCTGTCTCTGCCTCTGTCTCTGTCTCTGTCTCTGTCTCTGTCTCTGTCTCTGTCTCTGTCTCTGTCTCTGTCTCTGTGTCTGTTTCTGCCTCTGTCGCTGTCTCTCCCTCTGTCTCTGTCACCGTCTCTGTCCCTGGCTCTGTCTCTGCCTCTGTCACCGTCTCTGTCTCTGTCTCGGTCTCTGTCTCTGCCTCTGTCTCCGTCTCTGTCTCTGTCTCGGTCTTTGTCTCCGCCTCTGTCTCCGTTTCTGTATCTGTTTCTGTCTCTATCTCCGTCTCTGTCTCTGTCTCTGCCTCTGTCTCTGTCTCTGTCTCTGTCTCTGTCTCTGTCTGTGTCTCTGACTCTGTCTCTGCCTCTGTCTCTGTCTCTGTCTCTGTCTGTGTCTCTGCCTCTCTCTCGGTCTTTTTGTCCGTCTCTGTCCCTGGCTCTGTCTCTGCCTCTGTCACCGTCTCTGTCTCTGTCTCGGTCTCTGTCTCTGTCTCTGTCTCTGTCTCGGTGTTTGTCTCTGTCTGTGTCTCTGTCTCTGTCTCTGTCTGAGACTCTGCCTCTGTCTCTGTCTCTGTCTCTGTCTCTTTCTCCGTCTCTGTCTCTGTCTCTGTCTCTGTCTCTGTCTCTGTCTCTGTCTCTGTCTCTGTCTCTGTCTCTGTCTCGTCTCTGCCTCTGTCTCTGTCTCTGTCTCTGTCTCTGTCTCTATCTCTGTACCTGTCTCTGTCTGAGACTCTGCCTCTGTCTCTGTCTCTGTCTCTGTCTCCGTCTCTGTCTCTATCTCTGTCCCTGTCTCTGTCTGAGACTCTGCCTCTGTCTCTGTCTCCGTCTCTGTCTCTGTCTCTGTCTCTGTCTCTGTCTCTGTCTCTGCCTCTGTCTCTGTCTCTGTCTCTGTCGCTTTCTCTCCCTCTGTCTCTGTCTCTGTCTCTGTCTCTGTCTCTGTCTCTGTCTCTGTCTCTGTCTCTGTCTCTGTCTCTGTCTCTGTCTCTGTCTCTGTCTCTGTCTCTGTCTCTGTCTCTGTCTCTGTCTCTGTCTCTGTCTCTGTCTCTGTCTCTGTCTCTGTCTCTGTCTCTGTCTCTGTCTCTGTCTCTGTCTCTGTCTCTGTCTCTGTCTCTGTCTCTGTCTCTGTCTCTGTCTCTGTCTCTGTCTCTGTCTCTGTCTCTGTCTCTGTCTCTGTCTCTGTCTCTGTCTCTGTCTCTGTCTCTGTCTCTGTCTCTGTCTCTGTCTCTGTCTCTGTCTCTGTCTCTGCCTCTGTCTCCGTCTCTGTCTCTGTCTCGGTCTTTGTCTCCGCCTCTGTCTCCGTTTCTGTATCTGTTTCTGTCTCTATCTCCGTCTCTGTCTCTGTCTCTGCCTCTGTCTCTGTCTCTGTCTCTGTCTCTATCTCTGTCCCTGTCTGTGTCTGAGACTCTGCCTCTGTCTCTGTCTCTGTCTCTGTCTCTGTCTCTGTCTCTGTCTCTGTCTCTGTCTCTGTCTCTGTCTCTGTCTGTGTCTCTGTCTCTGTCTCTGTCTCTGTCTCTGTCTCTGTCTCTGCCTCTGTCTCCGTCTCTGTCTCTGTCTCGGTCTTCGTCTCCGTCTCTGTCTCCGTTTCTGTCTCTGTTTCTGTCTCTATCTCCGTCTCTGTCTCTGTCTCTGTCTCTGCCTCTGTCTCTGTCTCTGTCTCTGTCTCTATCTCTGTCCCTGTCTCTGTCTGAGACTCTGCCTCTGTCTCTGTCTCCGTCTCTGTCTCTGTCTCTGTCTCTGTCTCTGTCTCTGTCTCTGTCTCTGTCTCGGTCTTTGTCTCTGTCTCTGTCTCTGTCTCTGTCTCTGTCTGAGAATCTGCCTCTGTCTCTGTCTCTGTCTCTGTCTCTGTCTCTGCCTCTGTCTCCGTCTCTGCCTCTGTCTCCGTCTTTGTCTCTGTCTCTGTCTCTGTCTCTGTCTCTGTCTGAGACTCTGCCTCTGTCTCTGTCTCTGTCTCTGTACCTGTCTCTGTCTCTGTCTCTGTCTCTGTCTCTGTCTCTGTCTCTGTCTCTGTCTCTGTCTCTGTCTCTGTCTCTGTCTCTGTCTCTGTCTCTGCCTCTGTCTCTGCCTCTGTCTCCGTCTCTGTCTCTGTCTCGGTCTTCGTCTCCGTCTCTGTCTCCGTTTCTGTCTCTGTTTCTGTCTCTATCTCCGTCTCTGTCTCTGTCTCTGCCTCTGTCTCTGTCTCTGCCTCTGTCTCTGTCTCTGTCTCTGTCTCTGTCTCTGTCTCTGTCTCTGTCGCTGTCTCTGTCTCTGTGTCTGTTTCTGCCTCTGTCGCTGTCTCTCCCTCTGTCTCTGTCACCGTCTCTGTCCCTGGCTCTGTCTCTGCCTCTGTCACCGTCTCTGTCTCTGTCTCGGTCTCTGTCTCTGTCTCTGTCTCTGTCTCGGTGTTTGTCTCTGTCTCTGTCTCTGTCTCTGTCTCTGTCTGAGACTCTGCCTCTGTCTCTGTCTCTGTCTCTGTCTCTTTCTCCGTCTCTGTCTCTGTCTCTGTCTCTGCCTCTGTCTCTGTCTCTGTCTCTGTCTCTGTCTCTATCTCTGTACCTGTCTCTGTCTGAGACTCTGCCTCTGTCTCTGTCTCTGTCTCTGTCTCCGTCTCTGTCTCTATCTCTGTCCCTGTCTCTGTCTGAGACTCTGCCTCTGTCTCTGTCTCCGTCTCTGTCTCTGTCTCTGTCTCTGTCTCTGTCTCTGCCTCTGCCTCTGTCTCTGTCTCTGTCTCTGTCGCTGTCTCTCCCTCTGTCTCTGTCACCGTCTCTGTCCCTGGCTCTGTCTCTGTCTCATGTCTCTGTCTCTGTCTCTATCTCTGTACCTGTCTCTGTCTGAGACTCTGCCTCTGTCTCTGTCTCTGTCTCTGTCTCCGTCTCTGTCTGTGTCTCTGTCTCTGTCTCTGTCCTGTCTCTGTCTCTGTCTCCGTCTCTGTCTCTGTCTCTGTCTCTGTCTCTGTCCTGTCACCGTCTCTGTCCCTGGCTCTGTCTCTGCCTCTGTCACCGTCTCTGTCTCTGTCTCAGTCTTTGTCTCTGCCTCTGTCTCTGTCTCTGTCTCTGTCTCTGTCTCTGTCTCTGTCTCTGTCTCTGTCTCTGTCTCTGTCTCTGTCTCTGTCTCTGTCTCTGTCTCTGTCTCTGTCTCTGTCTCTGTCTCTGTCTCTGTCTCTGTCTCTGTCTCTGTCTCTGTCTCTGTCTCTGTCTCTGTCTCTGTCTGAGACTCTGCATCTGTCTCTGTCTCTGTCTCTGTTTCTGTCTCTGTCTCTGTCTCTGTCGCTGTCTCTGTCTCTGTCTCTGTCTCTGTCTCTGTCTCTGTCTCTGCCTCTGTCTCCGTCTCTGTCTCTGTCTCGGTCTTTGTCTCCGCCTCTGTCTCCGTTTCTGTCTCTGTTTCTGTCTCTATCTCCGTCTCTGTCTCTGTCTCTGCCTCTGTCTCTGTCTCTGCCTCTGTCTCCGTCTCTGCCTCTGTCTCCGTCTTTGTCTCTGTCTCTTTCTCCGTCTCTGTCTCTGTCTCTGTCTCTGTCTCTGTCTCTGTCTCTGTCTCTGTCTCTGTCTCTGTCTCTGTCTCTGTCTCTGTCTCTGTCTCTGCCTCTGTCTCTGTCTCTGTCTCTGTCTCTGTCTCTATCTCTGTACCTGTCTCTGTCTGAGACTCTGCCTCTGTCTCTGTCTCTGTCTCTGTCTCCGTCTCTGTCTCTATCTCTGTCCCTGTCTCTGTCTGAGACTCTGCCTCTGTCTCTGTCTCCGTCTCTGTCTCTGTCCCTGTCTCTGTCTCTGTCTCTGTCTCTGCCTCTGTCTCTGTCTCTGTCTCTGTCGCTGTCTCTCCCTCTGTCTCTGTCACCGTCTCTGTCCCTGGCTCTGTCTCTGTCTCTGTCTCTGTCTCTGTCTCTATCTCTGTACCTGTCTCTGTCTGAGACTCTGCCTCTGTCTCTGTCTCTGTCTCGGTTTTTGTCTCTGTCTCTGTCTCTGTCTCTGTCTCTGTCTCTGTCTCTGTCTCTGTCTCTGTTCCTGTCTCTGTCTGAGACTCTGCCTCTGCCTCTGTCTCTGTCTCTGTCTCTGTCTCTGTCTCTGTCTCTGTCTCTGTCTCTGTCTCTGTCTCTGTCTCTGTCTCTGTCTCTGTCTCTGTCTCTGCCTCTGTCTCTGTCTCTGTCTCTGTCTCTGTCGCTGTCTCTCCCTCTGTCTCTGTCACCGTCTCTGTCCCTGGCTCTGTCTCTGTCTCTGTCTCTGCCTCTGTCTCTGTCTCTGTACCTGTCTCTGTCTGAGACACTGCCTCTGTCTCTGTCACCGTCTCTGTCCCTGGCTCTGTCTCTGTCTCTGTCTCTGTCTCTGTCTCTATCTCTGTTCCTGTCTATGTCTGAGCCTCTGCCTCTGTCTCTGTCTCTGTCTCTGTCTCTGTCTCTGTCTCTGTCTCCGTCTCTGTCTCTGTCTCTGTCTCTGTCTCTGTCCTGTCACCGTCTCTGTCCCTGTCTCTGTCTCTGTCTCTGTCTCTGTCTCTGTCTCTGTCTCTGTCTCTGTCTCTGTCTCTGTCTCTGTCTCTGTCTCTGTCTCTGTCTCTGTCTCTGTCTCTGTCTCTGTCTCTGTCTCTGTCTCTGTCTCTGTCTCTGTCTCTGTCTCTGTCTCTGTCTCTGTCCCTGTCTCTGTCTGAGACTCTGCATCTGTCTCTGTCTCTGTCTCTGTCTCTGTCTCTGTCTCTGTCTCTGTCTCTGTCTCTGTCTCTGTCTCTGTCTCTGTCTCTGTCTCTGTCTCTGTCTCTGTCTCTGTCTCTGTCTCTGCCTCTGTCTCCGTCTCTGTCTCTGTCTCGGTCTTTGTCTCCGTCTCTGTCTCCGTTTCTGTCTCTGTTTCTGCCTCTATCTCCGTCTCTGTCTCTGTCTCTGCCTCTGTCTCTGTCTCTGTCTCTGTCTCTGCCTCTGTCTCTGTCTCTGTCTCTGTCTCTGTCTCTGTCTCTGTCTCTGTCTCTGTCTGTGTCTCTGTCTCTGTTTCTGTCTCTGTGTCTGTCTCTGTGTCTGTCTCTGTCCCTGGCTCTGTCTCTGCCTCTGTCACCGTCTCTGTCTCTGTCTCGGTCCTTGTCTCTGCCTCTGTCTCTGTCTCTGTCTCTGCCTCTGTCTCCGTCTCTGTCCCTGGCTCTGTCTCTGTCTCTGTCTCTGTCTCTGTCTCTATCTCTGTTCCTGTCTATGTCTGAGCCTCTGCCTCTGTCTCTGTCTCTGTCTCTGTCTCTGTCTCTGTCTCTGTCTCTGTCTCCGTCACTGTCTCTGTCTCAGTCTCTGTCTCTGTCCTGTCACCGTCTCTGTCCCTGTCTCTGTCTCTGTCTCTGTCTCTGTCTCTGTCTCTGTCTCTGTCTCTGTCTCTGTCTCTGTCTCTGTCTCTGTCTCTGTCTCTGTCTCTGTCTCTGTCTCTGTCTCTGTCTCTGTCTCTCTCTCTGTCTCTGTCTCTGTCTCTGTCTCTGTCTCTGTCTCTGTCTCTGTCTCTGTCTCTGTCTGAGACTCTGCATCTGTCTCTGTCTCTGTCTCTGTCTCTGTCTCTGTCTCTGTCTCTGTCTCTGTCTCTGTCTCTGTCTCTGTATCTGTCTCTGTCTCTGTCTCTGTCTCTGTCTCTTTCTCTGTCTCTGTCTCTGTCTCTGTCTGAGACTCTGCATCTGTCTCTGTCTCTGTCTCTGTCTCTGTCTCTGTCTCTGTCTCTGTCTCTGTCTCTGTCTCTGTCTCTGTCCCTGTCTCTGTCTCTGTCTCTGTCTCTGTCTCTGTCTCTGTCTCTGTCTCTGTCTCTGCCTCTGTCTCTGTCTCTGTCTCTGTCTCTGTCTCTGTCTCTGTCTCTGTCTCTGTCTCTGTCTCTGCCTCTGTCTCTGTCTCTGTCTCTGTCTCTGTCGCTGTCTCTCCCTCTGTCTCTGTCACCGTCTCTGTCCCTGGCTATGTCTCTGTCTCTGTCTCTGCCTCTGTCTCTGTCTCTGTACCTGTCTCTGTCTGAGACACTGCCTCTGTCTCTGTCACCGTCTCTGTCCCTGGCTCTGTCTCTGTCTCTGTCTCTGTCTCTGTCTCTATCTCTGTTCCTGTCTATGTCTGAGCCTCTGCCTCTGTCTCTGTCTCTGTCTCTGTCTCTGTCACTGTCTCCGTCTCTGTCTCTGTCTCTGTCTCTGTCTCTGTCCTGTCACCGTCTCTGTCCCTGTCTCTGTCTCTGTCTCTGTCTCTGTCTCTGTCTCTGTCTCTGTCTCTGTCTCTGTCTCTGTCTCTGTCTCTGTCTCTGTCTCTGTCTCTGTCTCTGTCTCTGTCTCTCTCTCTGTCTCTGTCTCTGTCTCTGTCTGTGTCTCTGTCTCTGTCTCTGTCTCTGTCTGAGACTCTGCATCTGTCTCTGTCTCTCTCTCTGACTCTGTCTCTGTCTCTGCCTCTGTCTCTGTCTCTGTCTCTGTCGCTGTCTCTCCCTCTGTCTCTGTCACCGTCTCTGTCCCTGGCTCTGTCTCTGTCTCTGTCTCTGTCTCTGTCTCTATCTCTGTACCTGTCTCTGTCTGAGACTCTGCCTCTGTCTCTGTCTCTGTCTCTGTCTCCGTCTCTGTCTGTGTCTCTGTCTCTGTCTCTGTCCTGTCTCTGTCTCTGTCTCCGTCTCTGTCTCTGTCTCTGTCTCTGTCTCTGTCTCTGTCCTGTCACCGTCTCTGTCCCTGGCTCTGTCTCTGCCTCTGTCACCGTCTCTGTCTCTGTCTCAGTCTTTGTCTCTGCCTCTGTCTCTGTCTCTGTCTCTGTCTCTGTCTCTGTCTCTGTCTCTGTCTCTGTCTCTGTCTCTGTCTCTATCTCTGTCTCTGTCTCTGTCTCTGTCTCTGTCTCTGTCTCTGTCTCTGTCTCTGTCTCTGTCTCTGTCTCTGTCTCTGTCTCTGTCTCTGTCTCTGTCTGAGACTCTGCATCTGTCTCTGTCTCTGTCTCTGTTTCTGTCTCTGTCTCTGTCTCTGTCTCTGTCTCTGTCTCTGTCTCTGTCTCTGTCTCTGTCTCTGCCTCTGTCTCCGTCTCTGTCTCTGTCTCGGTCTTTGTCTCCGCCTCTGTCTCCGTTTCTGTCTCTGTTTCTGTCTCTATCTCCGTCTCTGTCTCTGTCTCTGCCTCTGTCTCTGTCTCTGCCTCTGTCTCCGTCTCTGCCTCTGTCTCCGTCTTTGTCTCTGTCTCTTTCTCCGTCTCTGTCTCTGTCTCTGTCTCTGTCTCTGTCTCTGTCTCTGTCTCTGTCTCTGTCTCTGTCTCTGTCTCTGCCTCTGTCTCTGTCTCTGTCTCTGTCTCTGTCTCTATCTCTGTACCTGTCTCTGTCTGAGACTCTGCCTCTGTCTCTGTCTCTGTCTCTGTCTCCGTCTCTGTCTCTATCTCTGTCCCTGTCTCTGTCTGAGACTCTGCCTCTGTCTCTGTCTCCGTCTCTGTCTCTGTCCCTGTCTCTGTCTCTGTCTCTGTCTCTGCCTCTGTCTCTGTCTCTGTCTCTGTCGCTGTCTCTCCCTCTGTCTCTGTCACCGTCTCTGTCCCTGGCTCTGTCTCTGTCTCTGTCTCTGTCTCTGTCTCTATCTCTGTACCTGTCTCTGTCTGAGACTCTGCCTCTGTCTCTGTCTCTGTCTCGGTTTTTGTCTCTGTCTCTGTCTCTGTCTCTGTCTCTGTCTCTGTTCCTGTCTCTGTCTGAGACTCTGCCTCTGCCTCTGTCTCTGTCTCTGTCTCTGTCTCTGTCTCTGTCTCTGTCTCTGTCTCTGTTTCTGTCTCTATCTCCGCCTCTGTCTCTGTCTCTGCCTCTGTGTCTGTCTCTGCCTCTGTCTCTGTCTCTGTCTCTGTCGCTGTCTCTCCCTCTGTCTCCGTCACCGTCTCTGTCCCTGGCTGTGTCTCTGCCTCTGTCACCGTCTCTGTCTCTGTCTCGGTCTCTGTCTCTGTCTCTGTCTCTGACTCTGTCTCTGTCGCTATCTCTCCCCCTGTCTCTGTCTCTGTCTATGTCTCTGTCTCTGTCTCCGTCGCTGCCTCTCCACCTGTCTCTGTCTCTGTCTCTGTCTCTGTCTCTGTCTCTGTCTCTGGCTCTATCTCTGCCTCTGTCACCGTCTCTGTCTCTGTCTCTGTCTCTATCTCCGTCTCTGTCTCTGTCTCTGTCTCTGTCTTTGTCTCTGCCTCTGTCTCTGTCTCTGTCTGTGTCTCTGCCTCTCTCTCGGTCTTTGTGTCCGTCTCTGTCTCTGTCTCTGTCTCTGTCTCTGTCTCTGTCTGTGTCTCTGACTCTGTCTCTGCCTCTGTCTCTGTCTCTGCCTCTGTCTGTGTCTCTGCCTCTCTCTCGGTCTTTGTGTCCGTCTCTGTCTCTGTCTCTGTCTCTGTCTGTGTCTCTGACTCTGTCTCTGTCTCTGTCTCTGTCTCTGTCTCTGTCTCTGTCTCTGTCTCTGTCTCTGTCTCTGTCTCCGTCTCTGTCTCTGTCTCTGTCTCTGTTTCTGTCTCTGTCTCTGCCTCTGTCTCTGTCTCTGCCTCTGTCGCTGTCTCTCCCTCTGTCTCTGTCACCGTCTCTGTCCCTGTCTCTGTCTCTGCGTCTGTCACCGTCTCTGTCTCTGTCTCGGTCTCCGTCTCTGTCTCTGTCTCTGTCTCTGTCTCGGTCTTTGTCTCTGTCTCTGTCTCTGTCTCTGTCTGAGACTCTGCCTCTGTCTCTGTCTCTGTCTCTGTCTCTGGCTCTGTCTCTGCCTCTGTCACCGTCTCTGTCTCTGTCTCAGTCTTTGTCTCTGCCTCTGTCTCTGTCTCTGTCTCTGTCTCTATCTCTGTCCCTGTCTCTGTCTGAGACTCTGCCTCTGTCTCTGTCTCTGTCTCTGTCTCTGTCTCTGTCTCTGTCTCTGTCTCTGTCTCTGTCTCTGTCTCTGTCTCTGCCTCTGTCTCCGTCTCTGTCTCTGTCTCGGTCTTCGTCTCCGTCTCTGTCTCCGTTTCTGTCTCTGTTTCTGTCTCTATCTCCGTCTCTGTCTCTGTCTCTGTCTCTGCCTCTGTCTCTGTCTCTGTCTCTGTCTCTTTCTCTGTCCCTGTCTCTGTCTGAGACTCTGCCTCTGTCTCTGTCTCCGTCTCTGTCTCTGTCTCTGTCTCTGTCTCTGTCTCTGTCTCTGTCTCGGTCTTTGTCTCTGTCTCTGTCTCTGTCTCTGTCTCTGTCTGAGACTCTGCCTCTGTCTCTGTCTCTGTCTCTGTCTCTGTCTCTGCCTCTGTCTCTGTCTCTGCCTCTGTCTCCGTCTTTGTCTCTGTCTCTGTCTCTGTCTCTGTCTCTGTCTGAGACTCTGCCTCTGTCTCTGTCTCTGTCTCTGTCCCTGTCTCTGTCTCTGTCTCTGTCTCTGTCTCTGTCTCTGTCTCTGTCTCTGTCTCTGTCTCTGTCTCTGTCTCTGTCTCTGCCTCTGTCTCTGCCTCTGTCTCCGTCTCTGTCTCTGTCTCGGTCTTCGTCTCCGTCTCTGTCTCCGTTTCTGTCTCTGTTTCTGTCTCTATCTCCGTCTCTGTCTCTGTCTCTGCCTCTGTCTCTGTCTCTGCCTCTGTCTCTGTCTCTGTCTCTGTCTCTGTCTCTGTCTCTGTCTCTGTCTCTGTCTCTGTCTCTGTGTCTGTTTCTGCCTCTGTCGCTGTCTCTCCCTCTGTCTCTGTCACCGTCTCTGTCCCTGGCTCTGTCTCTGCCTCTGTCACCGTCTCTGTCTCTGTCTCGGTCTCTGTCTCTGTCTCTGTCTCTGTCTCGGTGTTTGTCTCTGTCTGTGTCTCTGTCGCTGTCTCTGTCTGAGACTCTGCCTCTGTCTCTGTCTCTGTCTCTGTCTCTTTCTCCGTCTCTGTCTCTGTCTCTGTCTCCGTCTCTGTCTCTGTCTCTGTCTCTGTCTCTGTCTCTGTCTCGTCTCTGCCTCTGTCTCTGTCTCTGTCTCTGTCTCTGTCTCTATCTCTGTACCTGTCTCTGTCTGAGACTCTGCCTCTGACTCTGTCTCTGTCTCTGTCTCCGTCTCTGTCTCTATCTCTGTCCCTGTCTCTGTCTGAGACTCTGCCTCTGTCTCTGTCTCCGTCTCTGTCTCTGTCTCTGTCTCTGTCTCTGTCTCTGTCTCTGCCTCTGTCTCTGTCTCTGCCTCTGTCTCTGTCTCTGTCTCTGTCTCTGTCTCTGTCTCTGTCTCTGTCTCTGTCTCTGTCTCTGTGTCTGTTTCTGCCTCTGTCGCTGTCTCTCCCTCTGTCTCTGTCACCGTCTCTGTCCCTGGCTCTGTCTCTGCCTCTGTCACCGTCTCTGTCTCTGTCTCGGTCTCTGTCTCTGCCTCTGTCTCCGTCTCTGTCTCTGTCTCGGTCTTTGTCTCCGCCTCTGTCTCCGTTTCTGTATCTGTTTCTGTCTCTATCTCCGTCTCTGTCTCTGTCTCTGCCTCTGTCTCTGTCTCTGTCTCTGTCTCTGTCTCTGTCTGTGTCTCTGACTCTGTCTCTGCCTCTGTCTCTGTCTCTGTCTCTGTCTGTGTCTCTGCCTCTCTCTCGGTCTTTTTGTCCGTCTCTGTCCCTGGCTCTGTCTCTGCCTCTGTCACCGTCTCTGTCTCTGTCTCGGTCTCTGTCTCTGTCTCTGTCTCTGTCTCGGTGTTTGTCTCTGTCTGTGTCTCTGTCTCTGTCTCTGTCTGAGACTCTGCCTCTGTCTCTGTCTCTGTCTCTGTCTCTTTCTCCGTCTCTGTCTCTGTCTCTGTCTCTGTCTCTGTCTCTGTCTCTGTCTCTGTCTCTGTCTCTGTCTCTGTCTCGTCTCTGCCTCTGTCTCTGTCTCTGTCTCTGTCTCTGTCTCTATCTCTGTACCTGTCTCTGTCTGAGACTCTGCCTCTGTCTCTGTCTCTGTCTCTGTCTCCGTCTCTGTCTCTATCTCTGTCCCTGTCTCTGTCTCTGTCTCTGTCTCTGTCTCTGTCTCTGTCTCTGTCTCTGTCTCTGTCTCTGTCTCTGTCTCTGTCTCTGTCTCTGTCTCTGTCTCTGTCTCTGTCTCTGTCTCTGTCTCTGTCTCTGTCTCTGTCTCTGTCTCTGTCTCTGTCTCTGTCTCTGTCTCTGTCTCTGTCTCTGTCTCTGTCTCTGTCTCTGTCTCTGTCTCTGTCTCTGTCTCTGCCTCTGTCTCCGTCTCTGTCTCTGTCTCGGTCTTTGTCTCCGCCTCTGTCTCCGTTTCTGTATCTGTTTCTGTCTCTATCTCCGTCTCTGTCTCTGTCTCTGCCTCTGTCTCTGTCTCTGTCTCTGTCTCTGTCTCTGTCTGTGTCTCTGACTCTGTCTCTGCCTCTGTCTCTGTCTCTGTCTCTGTCTGTGTCTCTGCCTCTCTCTCGGTCTTTTTGTCCGTCTCTGTCTCTGTCTCTGTCTCTGTCTCTGTCTGTGTCTCTGACTCTGTCTCTGTCTCTGTCTCTGTCTCTGTCTCTGTCTCTGTCTCTGTCTCTGTCTCTGTCTCTGTCTCTGTCTCCGTTTCTGTCTCTGTCTCTGTCTCTGTTTCTGTCTCTGTCTCTGCCTCTGTCTCTGTCTCTGCCTCTGTCGCTGTCTCTCCCTCTGTCTCTGTCACCGTCTCTGTCCCTGTCTCTGTCTCTGCGTCTGTCACCGTCTCTGTCTCTGTCTCGGTGTCCGTCTCTGTCTCTGTCTCTGTCTCTGTCTCGGTCTTTGTCTCTGTCTCTGTCTCTGTCTCTGTCTCTGTCTGAGACTCTGCCTCTGTCTCTGTCTCTGTCTCTGGCTCTGTCTCTGCCTCTGTCACCGTCTCTGTCTCTGTCTCAGTCTTTGTCTCTGCCTCTGTCTCTGTCTCTGTCTCTGTCTCTATCTCTGTCCCTGTCTGTGTCTGAGACTCTGCCTCTGTCTCTGTCTCTGTCTCTGTCTCGTCTCTGCCTCTGTCTCTGTCTCTGTCTCTGTCTCTGTCTCTATCTCTGTACCTGTCTCTGTCTGAGACTCTGCCTCTGTCTCTGTCTCTGTCTCTGTCTCCGTCTCTGTCTCTATCTCTGTCCCTGTCTCTGTCTGAGACTCTGCCTCTGTCTCTGTCTCCGTCTCTGTCTCTGTCTCTGTCTCTGTCTCTGTCTCTGTCTCTGCCTCTGTCTCTGTCTCTGTCTCTGTCGCTTTCTCTCCCTCTGTCTCTGTCTCTGTCTCTGTCTCTGTCTCTGTCTCTGTCTCTGTCTCTGTCTCTGTCTCTGTCTCTGTCTCTGTCTCTGTCTCTGTCTCTGTCTCTGTCTCTGTCTCTGTCTCTGTCTCTGTCTCTGTCTCTGTCTCTGTCTCTGTCTCTGCCTCTGCCTCTGTCTCCGTCTCTGTCTCTGTCTCGGTCTTTGTCTCCGCCTCTGTCTCCGTTTCTGTATCTGTTTCTGTCTCTATCTCCGTCTCTGTCTCTGTCTCTGCCTCTGTCTCTGTCTCTGTCTCTGTCTCTGTCTCTGTCTGTGTCTCTGACTCTGTCTCTGCCTCTGTCTCTGTCTCTGTCTCTGTCTGTGTCTCTGCCTCTCTCTCGGTCTTTTTGTCCGTCTCTGTCTCTGTCTCTGTCTCTGTCTCTGTCTGTGTCTCTGACTCTGTCTCTGTCTCTGTCTCTGTCTCTGTCTCTGTCTCTGTCTCTGTCTCTGTCTCTGTCTCTGTCTCTGTCTCCGTTTCTGTCTCTGTCTCTGTCTCTGTCTCTGTTTCTGTCTCTGTCTCTGCCTCTGTCTCTGTCTCTGCCTCTGTCGCTGTCTCTCCCTCTGTCTCTGTCACCGTCTCTGTCCCTGTCTCTGTCTCTGCGTCTGTCACCGTCTCTGTCTCTGTCTCGGTGTCCGTCTCTGTCTCTGTCTCTGTCTCTGTCTCGGTCTTTGTCTCTGTCTCTGTCTCTGTCTCTGTCTCTGTCTGAGACTCTGCCTCTGTCTCTGCCTCTGTCACCGTCTCTGTCTCTGTCTCAGTCTTTGTCTCTGCCTCTGTCTCTGTCTCTGTCTCTGTCTCTATCTCTGTCCCTGTCTGTGTCTGAGACTCTGCCTCTGTCTCTGTCTCTGTCTCTGTCTCTGTCTCTGTCTCTGTCTCTGTCTCTGTCTCTGTCTCTGTCTGTGTCTCTGTCTCTGTCTCTGTCTCTGTCTCTGTCTCTGTCTCTGCCTCTGTCTCCGTCTCTGTCTCTGTCTCGGTCTTCGTCTCCGTCTCTGTCTCCGTTTCTGTCTCTGTTTCTGTCTCTATCTCCGTCTCTGTCTCTGTCTCTGTCTCTGCCTCTGTCTCTGTCTCTGTCTCTGTCTCTATCTCTGTCCCTGTCTCTGTCTGAGACTCTGCCTCTGTCTCTGTCTCCGTCTCTGTCTCTGTCTCTGTCTCTGTCTCTGTCTCTGTCTCTGTCTCTGTCTCGGTCTTTGTCTCTGTCTCTGTCTCTGTCTCTGTCTCTGTCTGAGAATCTGCCTCTGTCTCTGTCTCTGTCTCTGTCTCTGTCTCTGCCTCTGTCTCCGTCTCTGCCTCTGTCTCCGTCTTTGTCTCTGTCTCTGTCTCTGTCTCTGTCTCTGTCTGAGACTCTGCCTCTGTCTCTGTCTCTGTCTCTGTACCTGTCTCTGTCTCTGTCTCTGTCTCTGTCTCTGTCTCTGTCTCTGTCTCTGTCTCTGTCTCTGTCTCTGTCTCTGTCTCTGTCTCTGTCTCTGCCTCTGTCTCTGCCTCTGTCTCCGTCTCTGTCTCTGTCTCGGTCTTCGTCTCCGTCTCTGTCTCCGTTTCTGTCTCTGTTTCTGTCTCTATCTCCGTCTCTGTCTCTGTCTCTGCCTCTGTCTCTGTCTCTGCCTCTGTCTCTGTCTCTGTCTCTGTCTCTGTCTCTGTCTCTGTCTCTGTCGCTGTCTCTGTCTCTGTGTCTGTTTCTGCCTCTGTCGCTGTCTCTCCCTCTGTCTCTGTCACCGTCTCTGTCCCTGGCTCTGTCTCTGCCTCTGTCACCGTCTCTGTCTCTGTCTCGGTCTCTGTCTCTGTCTCTGTCTCTGTCTCGGTGTTTGTCTCTGTCTCTGTCTCTGTCTCTGTCTCTGTCTGAGACTCTGCCTCTGTCTCTGTCTCTGTCTCTGTCTCTTTCTCCGTCTCTGTCTCTGTCTCTGTCTCTGCCTCTGTCTCTGTCTCTGTCTCTGTCTCTGTCTCTATCTCTGTACCTGTCTCTGTCTGAGACTCTGCCTCTGTCTCTGTCTCTGTCTCTGTCTCCGTCTCTGTCTCTATCTCTGTCCCTGTCTCTGTCTGAGACTCTGCCTCTGTCTCTGTCTCCGTCTCTGTCTCTGTCTCTGTCTCTGTCTCTGTCTCTGCCTCTGCCTCTGTCTCTGTCTCTGTCTCTGTCGCTGTCTCTCCCTCTGTCTCTGTCACCGTCTCTGTCCCTGGCTCTGTCTCTGTCTCATGTCTCTGTCTCTGTCTCTATCTCTGTACCTGTCTCTGTCTGAGACTCTGCCTCTGTCTCTGTCTCTGTCTCTGTCTCCGTCTCTGTCTGTGTCTCTGTCTCTGTCTCTGTCCTGTCTCTGTCTCTGTCTCCGTCTCTGTCTCTGTCTCTGTCTCTGTCTCTGTCCTGTCACCGTCTCTGTCCCTGGCTCTGTCTCTGCCTCTGTCACCGTCTCTGTCTCTGTCTCAGTCTTTGTCTCTGCCTCTGTCTCTGTCTCTGTCTCTGTCTCTGTCTCTGTCTCTGTCTCTGTCTCTGTCTCTGTCTCTGTCTCTGTCTCTGTCTCTGTCTCTGTCTCTGTCTCTGTCTCTGTCTCTGTCTCTGTCTCTGTCTCTGTCTCTGTCTCTGTCTCTGTCTCTGTCTCTGTCTCTGTCTGAGACTCTGCATCTGTCTCTGTCTCTGTCTCTGTTTCTGTCTCTGTCTCTGTCTCTGTCTCTGTCTCTGTCTCTGTCTCTGTCTCTGCCTCTGTCTCTGTCTCTGTCTCTGTCTCTGTCGCTGTCTCTCCCTCTGTCTCTGTCACCGTCTCTGTCCCTGGCTATGTCTCTGTCTCTGTCTCTGCCTCTGTCTCTGTCTCTGTACCTGTCTCTGTCTGAGACACTGCCTCTGTCTCTGTCACCGTCTCTGTCCCTGGCTCTGTCTCTGTCTCTGTCTCTGTCTCTGTCTCTATCTCTGTTCCTGTCTATGTCTGAGCCTCTGCCTCTGTCTCTGTCTCTGTCTCTGTCTCTGTCACTGTCTCCGTCTCTGTCTCTGTCTCTGTCTCTGTCTCTGTCCTGTCACCGTCTCTGTCCCTGTCTCTGTCTCTGTCTCTGTCTCTGTCTCTGTCTCTGTCTCTGTCTCTGTCTCTGTCTCTGTCTCTGTCTCTGTCTCTGTCTCTGTCTCTGTCTCTGTCTCTGTCTCTCTCTCTGTCTCTGTCTCTGTCTCTGTCTGTGTCTCTGTCTCTGTCTCTGTCTCTGTCTGAGACTCTGCATCTGTCTCTGTCTCTGTCTCTGACTCTGTCTCTGTCTCTGCCTCTGTCTCTGTCTCTGTCTCTGTCGCTGTCTCTCCCTCTGTCTCTGTCACCGTCTCTGTCCCTGGCTCTGTCTCTGTCTCTGTCTCTGTCTCTGTCTCTATCTCTGTACCTGTCTCTGTCTGAGACTCTGCCTCTGTCTCTGTCTCTGTCTCTGTCTCCGTCTCTGTCTGTGTCTCTGTCTCTGTCTCTGTCCTGTCTCTGTCTCTGTCTCCGTCTCTGTCTCTGTCTCTGTCTCTGTCTCTGTCTCTGTCCTGTCACCGTCTCTGTCCCTGGCTCTGTCTCTGCCTCTGTCACCGTCTCTGTCTCTGTCTCAGTCTTTGTCTCTGCCTCTGTCTCTGTCTCTGTCTCTGTCTCTGTCTCTGTCTCTGTCTCTGTCTCTGTCTCTGTCTCTGTCTCTATCTCTGTCTCTGTCTCTGTCTCTGTCTCTGTCTCTGTCTCTGTCTCTGTCTCTGTCTCTGTCTCTGTCTCTGTCTCTGTCTCTGTCTCTGTCTCTGTCTCTGTCTGAGACTCTGCATCTGTCTCTGTCTCTGTCTCTGTTTCTGTCTCTGTCTCTGTCTCTGTCTCTGTCTCTGTCTCTGTCTCTGTCTCTGTCTCTGTCTCTGCCTCTGTCTCCGTCTCTGTCTCTGTCTCGGTCTTTGTCTCCGCCTCTGTCTCCGTTTCTGTCTCTGTTTCTGTCTCTATCTCCGTCTCTGTCTCTGTCTCTGCCTCTGTCTCTGTCTCTGCCTCTGTCTCCGTCTCTGCCTCTGTCTCCGTCTTTGTCTCTGTCTCTTTCTCCGTCTCTGTCTCTGTCTCTGTCTCTGTCTCTGTCTCTGTCTCTGTCTCTGTCTCTGTCTCTGTCTCTGTCTCTGTCTCTGTCTCTGCCTCTGTCTCTGTCTCTGTCTCTGTCTCTGTCTCTATCTCTGTACCTGTCTCTGTCTGAGACTCTGCCTCTGTCTCTGTCTCTGTCTCTGTCTCCGTCTCTGTCTCTATCTCTGTCCCTGTCTCTGTCTGAGACTCTGCCTCTGTCTCTGTCTCCGTCTCTGTCTCTGTCCCTGTCTCTGTCTCTGTCTCTGTCTCTGCCTCTGTCTCTGTCTCTGTCTCTGTCGCTGTCTCTCCCTCTGTCTCTGTCACCGTCTCTGTCCCTGGCTCTGTCTCTGTCTCTGTCTCTGTCTCTGTCTCTATCTCTGTACCTGTCTCTGTCTGAGACTCTGCCTCTGTCTCTGTCTCTGTCTCGGTTTTTGTCTCTGTCTCTGTCTCTGTCTCTGTCTCTGTCTCTGTTCCTGTCTCTGTCTGAGACTCTGCCTCTGCCTCTGTCTCTGTCTCTGTCTCTGTCTCTGTCTCTGTCTCTGTCTCTGTCTCTGTTTCTGTCTCTATCTCCGCCTCTGTCTCTGTCTCTGCCTCTGTGTCTGTCTCTGCCTCTGTCTCTGTCTCTGTCTCTGTCGCTGTCTCTCCCTCTGTCTCCGTCACCGTCTCTGTCCCTGGCTGTGTCTCTGCCTCTGTCACCGTCTCTGTCTCTGTCTCGGTCTCTGTCTCTGTCTCTGTCTCTGACTCTGTCTCTGTCGCTATCTCTCCCCCTGTCTCTGTCTCTGTCTATGTCTCTGTCTCTGTCTCCGTCGCTGCCTCTCCACCTGTCTCTGTCTCTGTCTCTGTCTCTGTCTCTGTCTCTGTCTCTGGCTCTATCTCTGCCTCTGTCACCGTCTCTGTCTCTGTCTCTGTCTCTATCTCCGTCTCTGTCTCTGTCTCTGTCTCTGTCTTTGTCTCTGCCTCTGTCTCTGTCTCTGTCTGTGTCTCTGCCTCTCTCTCGGTCTTTGTGTCCGTCTCTGTCTCTGTCTCTGTCTCTGTCTCTGTCTCTGTCTGTGTCTCTGACTCTGTCTCTGCCTCTGTCTCTGTCTCTGCCTCTGTCTGTGTCTCTGCCTCTCTCTCGGTCTTTGTGTCCGTCTCTGTCTCTGTCTCTGTCTCTGTCTGTGTCTCTGACTCTGTCTCTGTCTCTGTCTCTGTCTCTGTCTCTGTCTCTGTCTCTGTCTCTGTCTCTGTCTCTGTCTCTGTCTCCGTCTCTGTCTCTGTCTCTGTCTCTGTTTCTGTCTCTGTCTCTGCCTCTGTCTCTGTCTCTGCCTCTGTCGCTGTCTCTCCCTCTGTCTCTGTCACCGTCTCTGTCCCTGTCTCTGTCTCTGCGTCTGTCACCGTCTCTGTCTCTGTCTCGGTCTCCGTCTCTGTCTCTGTCTCTGTCTCTGTCTCGGTCTTTGTCTCTGTCTCTGTCTCTGTCTCTGTCTGAGACTCTGCCTCTGTCTCTGTCTCTGTCTCTGTCTCTGGCTCTGTCTCTGCCTCTGTCACCGTCTCTGTCTCTGTCTCAGTCTTTGTCTCTGCCTCTGTCTCTGTCTCTGTCTCTGTCTCTATCTCTGTCCCTGTCTCTGTCTGAGACTCTGCCTCTGTCTCTGTCTCTGTCTCTGTCTCTGTCTCTGTCTCTGTCTCTGTCTCTGTCTCTGTCTCTGTCTCTGTCTCTGTCTCTGCCTCTGTCTCCGTCTCTGTCTCTGTCTCGGTCTTCGTCTCCGTCTCTGTCTCCGTTTCTGTCTCTGTTTCTGTCTCTATCTCCGTCTCTGTCTCTGTCTCTGTCTCTGCCTCTGTCTCTGTCTCTGTCTCTGTCTCTTTCTCTGTCCCTGTCTCTGTCTGAGACTCTGCCTCTGTCTCTGTCTCCGTCTCTGTCTCTGTCTCTGTCTCTGTCTCTGTCTCTGTCTCTGTCTCGGTCTTTGTCTCTGTCTCTGTCTCTGTCTCTGTCTCTGTCTGAGACTCTGCCTCTGTCTCTGTCCCTGTCTCTGTCTCTGTCTCTGCCTCTGTCTCTGTCTCTGCCTCTGTCTCCGTCTTTGTCTCTGTCTCTGTCTCTGTCTCTGTCTCTGTCTGAGACTCTGCCTCTGTCTCTGTCTCTGTCTCTGTCCCTGTCTCTGTCTCTGTCTCTGTCTCTGTCTCTGTCTCTGTCTCTGTCTCTGTCTCTGTCTCTGTCTCTGTCTCTGTCTCTGCCTCTGTCTCTGCCTCTGTCACCGTCTCTGTCTCTGTCTCGGTCTTCGTCTCCGTCTCTGTCTCCGTTTCTGTCTCTGTTTCTGTCTCTATCTCCGTCTCTGTCTCTGTCTCTGCCTCTGTCTCTGTCTCTGCCTCTGTCTCTGTCTCTGTCTCTGTCTCTGTCTCTGTCTCTGTCTCTGTCTCTGTCTCTGTCTCTGTCTCTGTGTCTGTTTCTGCCTCTGTCGCTGTCTCTCCCTCTGTCTCTGTCACCGTCTCTGTCCCTGGCTCTGTCTCTGCCTCTGTCACCGTCTCTGTCTCTGTCTCGGTCTCTGTCTCTGTCTCTGTCTCTGTCTCGGTGTTTGTCTCTGTCTGTGTCTCTGTCGCTGTCTCTGTCTGAGACTCTGCCTCTGTCTCTGTCTCTGTCTCTGTCTCTTTCTCCGTCTCTGTCTCTGTCTCTGTCTCTGTCTCTGTCTCTGTCTCTGTCTCTGTCTCTGTCTCTGTCTCGTCTCTGCCTCTGTCTCTGTCTCTGTCTCTGTCTCTGTCTCTATCTCTGTACCTGTCTCTGTCTGAGACTCTGCCTCTGACTCTGTCTCTGTCTCTGTCTCCGTCTCTGTCTCTATCTCTGTCCCTGTCTCTGTCTGAGACTCTGCCTCTGTCTCTGTCTCCGTCTCTGTCTCTGTCTCTGTCTCTGTCTCTGTCTCTGTCTCTGCCTCTGTCTCTGTCTCTGCCTCTGTCTCTGTCTCTGTCTCTGTCTCTGTCTCTGTCTCTGTCTCTGTCTCTGTCTCTGTCTCTGTGTCTGTTTCTGCCTCTGTCGCTGTCTCTCCCTCTGTCTCTGTCACCGTCTCTGTCCCTGGCTCTGTCTCTGCCTCTGTCACCGTCTCTGTCTCTGTCTCGGTCTCTGTCTCTGCCTCTGTCTCCGTCTCTGTCTCTGTCTCGGTCTTTGTCTCCGCCTCTGTCTCCGTTTCTGTATCTGTTTCTGTCTCTATCTCCGTCTCTGTCTCTGTCTCTGCCTCTGTCTCTGTCTCTGTCTCTGTCTCTGTCTCTGTCTCTGTCTGTGTCTCTGACTCTGTCTCTGCCTCTGTCTCTGTCTCTGTCTCTGTCTGTGTCTCTGCCTCTCTCTCGGTCTTTTTGTCCGTCTCTGTCCCTGGCTCTGTCTCTGCCTCTGTCACCGTCTCTGTCTCTGTCTCGGTCTCTGTCTCTGTCTCTGTCTCTGTCTCGGTGTTTGTCTCTGTCTGTGTCTCTGTCTCTGTCTCTGTCTGAGACTCTGCCTCTGTCTCTGTCTCTGTCTCTGTCTCTTTCTCCGTCTCTGTCTCTGTCTCTGTCTCTGTCTCTGTCTCTGTCTCTGTCTCTGTCTCTGTCTCTGTCTCTGTCTCGTCTCTGCCTCTGTCTCTGTCTCTGTCTCTGTCTCTGTCTCTATCTCTGTACCTGTCTCTGTCTGAGACTCTGCCTCTGTCTCTGTCTCTGTCTCTGTCTCCGTCTCTGTCTCTATCTCTGTCCCTGTCTCTGTCTGAGACTCTGCCTCTGTCTCTGTCTCCGTCTCTGTCTCTGTCTCTGTCTCTGTCTCTGTCTCTGTCTCTGCCTCTGTCTCTGTCTCTGTCTCTGTCGCTTTCTCTCCCTCTGTCTCTGTCTCTGTCTCTGTCTCTGTCTCTGTCTCTGTCTCTGTCTCTGTCTCTGTCTCTGTCTCTGTCTCTGTCTCTGTCTCTGTCTCTGTCTCTGTCTCTGTCTCTGTCTCTGTCTCTGTCTCTGTCTCTGTCTCTGTCTCTGTCTCTGTCTCTGTCTCTGTCTCTGTCTCTGTCTCTGTCTCTGTCTCTGTCTCTGTCTCTGTCTCTGTCTCTGTCTCTGTCTCTGTCTCTGTCTCTGTCTCTGTCTCTGTCTCTGTCTCTGTCTCTGTCTCTGTCTCTGTCTCTGTCTCTGTCTCTGTCTCTGTCTCTGTCTCTGTCTCTGTCTCTGTCTCTGTCTCTGCCTCTGTCTCCGTCTCTGTCTCTGTCTCGGTCTTTGTCTCCGCCTCTGTCTCCGTTTCTGTATCTGTTTCTGTCTCTATCTCCGTCTCTGTCTCTGTCTCTGCCTCTGTCTCTGTCTCTGTCTCTGTCTCTGTCTCTGTCTCTGTCTGTGTCTCTGACTCTGTCTCTGCCTCTGTCTCTGTCTCTGTCTCTGTCTGTGTCTCTGCCTCTCTCTCGGTCTTTTTGTCCGTCTCTGTCTCTGTCTCTGTCTCTGTCTCTGTCTGTGTCTCTGACTCTGTCTCTGTCTCTGTCTCTGTCTCTGTCTCTGTCTCTGTCTCTGTCTCTGTCTCTGTCTCTGTCTCTGTCTCCGTTTCTGTCTCTGTCTCTGTCTCTGTTTCTGTCTCTGTCTCTGCCTCTGTCTCTGTCTCTGCCTCTGTCGCTGTCTCTCCCTCTGTCTCTGTCACCGTCTCTGTCCCTGTCTCTGTCTCTGCGTCTGTCACCGTCTCTGTCTCTGTCTCGGTGTCCGTCTCTGTCTCTGTCTCTGTCTCTGTCTCGGTCTTTGTCTCTGTCTCTGTCTCTGTCTCTGTCTCTGTCTGAGACTCTGCCTCTGTCTCTGTCTCTGTCTCTGGCTCTGTCTCTGCCTCTGTCACCGTCTCTGTCTCTGTCTCAGTCTTTGTCTCTGCCTCTGTCTCTGTCTCTGTCTCTGTCTCTATCTCTGTCCCTGTCTGTGTCTGAGACTCTGCCTCTGTCTCTGTCTCTGTCTCTGTCTCGTCTCTGCCTCTGTCTCTGTCTCTGTCTCTGTCTCTGTCTCTATCTCTGTACCTGTCTCTGTCTGAGACTCTGCCTCTGTCTCTGTCTCTGTCTCTGTCTCCGTCTCTGTCTCTATCTCTGTCCCTGTCTCTGTCTGAGACTCTGCCTCTGTCTCTGTCTCCGTCTCTGTCTCTGTCTCTGTCTCTGTCTCTGTCTCTGTCTCTGCCTCTGTCTCTGTCTCTGTCTCTGTCGCTTTCTCTCCCTCTGTCTCTGTCTCTGTCTCTGTCTCTGTCTCTGTCTCTGTCTCTGTCTCTGTCTCTGTCTCTGTCTCTGTCTCTGTCTCTGTCTCTGTCTCTGTCTCTGTCTCTGTCTCTGTCTCTGTCTCTGTCTCTGTCTCTGTCTCTGTCTCTGTCTCTGCCTCTGCCTCTGTCTCCGTCTCTGTCTCTGTCTCGGTCTTTGTCTCCGCCTCTGTCTCCGTTTCTGTATCTGTTTCTGTCTCTATCTCCGTCTCTGTCTCTGTCTCTGCCTCTGTCTCTGTCTCTGTCTCTGTCTCTGTCTCTGTCTGTGTCTCTGACTCTGTCTCTGCCTCTGTCTCTGTCTCTGTCTCTGTCTGTGTCTCTGCCTCTCTCTCGGTCTTTTTGTCCGTCTCTGTCTCTGTCTCTGTCTCTGTCTCTGTCTGTGTCTCTGACTCTGTCTCTGTCTCTGTCTCTGTCTCTGTCTCTGTCTCTGTCTCTGTCTCTGTCTCTGTCTCTGTCTCTGTCTCTGTCTCCGTTTCTGTCTCTGTCTCTGTCTCTGTTTCTGTCTCTGTCTCTGCCTCTGTCTCTGTCTCTGCCTCTGTCGCTGTCTCTCCCTCTGTCTCTGTCACCGTCTCTGTCCCTGTCTCTGTCTCTGCGTCTGTCACCGTCTCTGTCTCTGTCTCGGTGTCCGTCTCTGTCTCTGTCTCTGTCTCTGTCTCGGTCTTTGTCTCTGTCTCTGTCTCTGTCTCTGTCTCTGTCTGAGACTCTGCCTCTGTCTCTGTCTCTGTCTCTGGCTCTGTCTCTGCCTCTGTCACCGTCTCTGTCTCTGTCTCAGTCTTTGTCTCTGCCTGTGTCTCTGTCTCTGTCTCTGTCTCTATCTCTGTCCCTGTCTGTGTCTGAGACTCTGCCTCTGTCTCTGTCTCTGTCTCTGTCTCTGTCTCTGTCTCTGTCTCTGTCTCTGTCTCTGTCTCTGTCTGTGTCTCTGTCTCTGTCTCTGTCTCTGTCTCTGTCTCTGTCTCTGCCTCTGTCTCCGTCTCTGTCTCTGTCTCGGTCTTCGTCTCCGTCTCTGTCTCCGTTTCTGTCTCTGTTTCTGTCTCTATCTCCGTCTCTGTCTCTGTCTCTGTCTCTGCCTCTGTCTCTGTCTCTGTCTCTGTCTCTATCTCTGTCCCTGTCTCTGTCTGAGACTCTGCCTCTGTCTCTGTCTCCGTCTCTGTCTCTGTCTCTGTCTCTGTCTCTGTCTCTGTCTCTGTCTCTGTCTCGGTCTTTGTCTCTGTCTCTGTCTCTGTCTCTGTCTCTGTCTGAGAATCTGCCTCTGTCTCTGTCTCTGTCTCTGTCTCTGTCTCTGCCTCTGTCTCCGTCTCTGCCTCTGTCTCCGTCTTTGTCTCTGTCTCTGTCTCTGTCTCTGTCTCTGTCTGAGACTCTGCCTCTGTCTCTGTCTCTGTCTCTGTACCTGTCTCTGTCTCTGTCTCTGTCTCTGTCTCTGTCTCTGTCTCTGTCTCTGTCTCTGTCTCTGTCTCTGTCTCTGTCTCTGTCTCTGTCTCTGCCTCTGTCTCTGCCTCTGTCTCCGTCTCTGTCTCTGTCTCGGTCTTCGTCTCCGTCTCTGTCTCCGTTTCTGTCTCTGTTTCTGTCTCTATCTCCGTCTCTGTCTCTGTCTCTGCCTCTGTCTCTGTCTCTGCCTCTGTCTCTGTCTCTGTCTCTGTCTCTGTCTCTGTCTCTGTCTCTGTCGCTGTCTCTGTCTCTGTGTCTGTTTCTGCCTCTGTCGCTGTCTCTCCCTCTGTCTCTGTCACCGTCTCTGTCCCTGGCTCTGTCTCTGCCTCTGTCACCGTCTCTGTCTCTGTCTCGGTCTCTGTCTCTGTCTCTGTCTCTGTCTCGGTGTTTGTCTCTGTCTCTGTCTCTGTCTCTGTCTCTGTCTGAGACTCTGCCTCTGTCTCTGTCTCTGTCTCTGTCTCTTTCTCCGTCTCTGTCTCTGTCTCTGTCTCTGCCTCTGTCTCTGTCTCTGTCTCTGTCTCTGTCTCTATCTCTGTACCTGTCTCTGTCTGAGACTCTGCCTCTGTCTCTGTCTCTGTCTCTGTCTCCGTCTCTGTCTCTATCTCTGTCCCTGTCTCTGTCTGAGACTCTGCCTCTGTCTCTGTCTCCGTCTCTGTCTCTGTCTCTGTCTCTGTCTCTGTCTCTGCCTCTGCCTCTGTCTCTGTCTCTGTCTCTGTCGCTGTCTCTCCCTCTGTCTCTGTCACCGTCTCTGTCCCTGGCTCTGTCTCTGTCTCATGTCTCTGTCTCTGTCTCTATCTCTGTACCTGTCTCTGTCTGAGACTCTGCCTCTGTCTCTGTCTCTGTCTCTGTCTCCGTCTCTGTCTGTGTCTCTGTCTCTGTCTCTGTCCTGTCTCTGTCTCTGTCTCCGTCTCTGTCTCTGTCTCTGTCTCTGTCTCTGTCCTGTCACCGTCTCTGTCCCTGGCTCTGTCTCTGCCTCTGTCACCGTCTCTGTCTCTGTCTCAGTCTTTGTCTCTGCCTCTGTCTCTGTCTCTGTCTCTGTCTCTGTCTCTGTCTCTGTCTCTGTCTCTGTCTCTGTCTCTGTCTCTGTCTCTGTCTCTGTCTCTGTCTCTGTCTCTGTCTCTGTCTCTGTCTCTGTCTCTGTCTCTGTCTCTGTCTCTGTCTCTGTCTCTGTCTCTGTCTCTGTCTGAGACTCTGCATCTGTCTCTGTCTCTGTCTCTGTTTCTGTCTCTGTCTCTGTCTCTGTCGCTGTCTCTGTCTCTGTCTCTGTCTCTGTCTCTGTCTCTGTCTCTGTCTCTGCCTCTGTCTCCGTCTCTGTCTCTGTCTCGGTCTTTGTCTCCGCCTCTGTCTCCGTTTCTGTCTCTGTTTCTGTCTCTATCTCCGTCTCTGTCTCTGTCTCTGCCTCTGTCTCTGTCTCTGCCTCTGTCTCCGTCTCTGCCTCTGTCTCCGTCTTTGTCTCTGTCTCTTTCTCCGTCTCTGTCTCTGTCTCTGTCTCTGTCTCTGTCTCTGTCTCTGTCTCTGTCTCTGTCTCTGTCTCTGTCTCTGTCTCTGTCTCTGTCTCTGCCTCTGTCTCTGTCTCTGTCTCTGTCTCTGTCTCTATCTCTGTACCTGTCTCTGTCTGAGACTCTGCCTCTGTCTCTGTCTCTGTCTCTGTCTCCGTCTCTGTCTCTATCTCTGTCCCTGTCTCTGTCTGAGACTCTGCCTCTGTCTCTGTCTCCGTCTCTGTCTCTGTCCCTGTCTCTGTCTCTGTCTCTGTCTCTGCCTCTGTCTCTGTCTCTGTCTCTGTCGCTGTCTCTCCCTCTGTCTCTGTCACCGTCTCTGTCCCTGGCTCTGTCTCTGTCTCTGTCTCTGTCTCTGTCTCTATCTCTGTACCTGTCTCTGTCTGAGACTCTGCCTCTGTCTCTGTCTCTGTCTCGGTTTTTGTCTCTGTCTCTGTCTCTGTCTCTGTCTCTGTCTCTGTCTCTGTCTCTGTTCCTGTCTCTGTCTGAGACTCTGCCTCTGCCTCTGTCTCTGTCTCTGTCTCTGTCTCTGTCTCTGTCTCTGTCTCTGTCTCTGTCTCTGTCTCTGTCTCAGTCTCTGTCTCTGTCTCTGTCTCTGCCTCTGTCTCTGTCTCTGTCTCTGTCTCTGTCGCTGTCTCTCCCTCTGTCTCTGTCACCGTCTCTGTCCCTGGCTCTGTCTCTGTCTCTGTCTCTGTCTCTGCCTCTGTCTCTGTCTCTGTACCTGTCTCTGTCTGAGACACTGCCTCTGTCTCTGTCACCGTCTCTGTCCCTGGCTCTGTCTCTGTCTCTGTCTCTGTCTCTGTCTCTATCTCTGTTCCTGTCTATGTCTGAGCCTCTGCCTCTGTCTCTGTGTCTGTCTCTGTCTCTGTCTCTGTCTCCGTCTCTGTCTCTGTCTCTGTCTCTGTCTCTGTCCTGTCACCGTCTCTGTCCCTGTCTCTGTCTCTGTCTCTGTCTCTGTCTCTGTCTCTGTCTCTGTCTCTGTCTCTGTCTCTGTCTCTGTCTCTGTCTCTGTCTCTGTCTCTGTCTCTGTCTCTGTCCTGTCACCGTCTCTGTCCCTGTCTCTGTCTCTGTCTCTGTCTCTGTCTCTGTCTCTGTCTCTGTCTCTGTCTCTGTCTCTGTCTCTGTCTCTGTCTCTGTCTCTGTCTCTGTCTCTGTCTCTGTCTCTCTCTCTGTCTCTGTCTCTGTCTCTGTCTCCGTCCCTGTCTCTGTCTCTGTCTCTGTCTCTGTCCTGTCACCGTCTCTGTCCCTGGCTCTGTCTCTGCCTCTGTCACCGTCTCTGTCTCTGTCTCAGTCTTTGTCTCTGCCTCTGTCTCTGTCTCTGTCTCTGTCTCTGTCTCTGTCTCTGTCTCTGTCTCTGTCTCTGTCTCTGTCTCTGTCTCTGTCTCTGTCTCTGTCTCTGTCTCTGTCTCTGTCTCTGCCTCTGTCTCTGTCTCTGTCTCTGTCTCTGTCGCTGTCTCTCCCTCTGTCTCTGTCACCGTCTCTGTCCCTGGCTCTGTCTCTGTCTCTGTCTCTGCCTCTGTCTCTGTCTCTGTACCTGTCTCTGTCTGAGACACTGCCTCTGTCTCTGTCACCGTCTCTGTCCCTGGCTCTGTCTCTGTCTCTGTCTCTGTCTCTGTCTCTATCTCTGATCCTGTCTATGTCTGAGCCTCTGCCTCTGTCTCTGTCTCTGTCTCTGTCTCTGTCTCTGTCTCCGTCTCTGTCTCTGTCTCTGTCTCTGTCTCTGTCCTGTCACCGTCTCTGTCCCTGTCTCTGTCTCTGTCTCTGTCTCTGTCTCTGTCTCTGTCTCTGTCTCTGTCTCTGTCTCTGTCTCTGTCTCTGTCTCTGTCTCTGTCTCTGTCTCTGTCTCTGTCTCTCTCTCTGTCTCTGTCTCTGTCTCTGTCTCTGTCTCTGTCTCTGTCTCTGTCTCTGTCTCTGTCTGAGACTCTGCATCTGTCTCTGTCTCTGTCTCTGACTCTGTCTCTGTCTCTGTCTCTGTCTCTGTCTCTGTCTCTGTCTCTGCCTCTGTCTCTGTCTCTGTCTCTGTCTCTGTCTCTGTCTCTGTCTCTGTCTCTGTCTCTGTCTCTGTCTCTGTCTCTGTCTCTGTCTCTGTCTCTGTCTCTGTCTCTGTCTCTGTCTCTGTCTCTGTCTCTGTCTCTGTCTCTGTCTGAGACTCTGCATCTGTCTCTGTCTCTGTCTCTGACTCTGTCTCTGTCTCTGCCTCTGTCTCTGTCTCTGTCTCTGTCGCTGTCTCTCCCTCTGTCTCTGTCACCGTCTCTGTCCCTGGCTCTGTCTCTGTCTCTGTCTCTGTCTCTGTCTCTATCTCTGTACCTGTCTCTGTCTGAGACTCTGCCTCTGTCTCTGTCTCTGTCTCTGTCTCCGTCTCTGTCTGTGTCTCTGTCTCTGTCTCTGTCCTGTCTCTGTCTCTGTCTCCGTCCCTGTCTCTGTCTCTGTCTCTGTCTCTGTCTCTGTCTCTGTCTCTGTCTGAGACTCTGCATCTGTCTCTGTCTCTGTCTCTGTTTCTGTCTCTGTCTCTGTCTCTGTCTCTGTCTCTGTCTCTGTCTCTGTCTCTGTCTCTGTCTCTGTCTCTGTCTCTGTCTCTGTCTCTGTCTCTGTCTCTGTCTCTGTCTCTGCCTCTGTCTCTATCTCCGTCTCTGTCTCTGTCTCTGCCTCTGTCTCTGTCTCTGTCTCTGTCTCTGCCTCTGTCTCTGTCTCTGTCTCTGTCTCTGTCTCTGTCTCTGTCTCTGTCTCTGTCTCTGTCTCAGTCTCTGTCTCTGTCTCTGTCTCTGTTTCTGTCTCTGTCTCTGTCTCTGTCTCTGTCTCTGTCTCTGTCTCTGTCTCTGTCTCTGTCTCTGTCTCTGTCTCTGTCTCTGTCTCTGTCTCTGTCTCTGTCTCTGCCTCTGTCTCCGTCTCTGTCTCTGTCTCGGTCTTTGTCTCCGTCTCTGTCTCCGTTTCTGTCTCTGTTTCTGTCTCTATCTCCGTCTCTGTCTCTGTCTCTGCCTCTGTCTCTGTCTCTGTCTCTGTCTCTGCCTCTGTCTCTGTCTCTGTCTCTGTCTCTGTCTCTGTCTCTGTCTCTGTCTCTGTCTCTGTCTCTGTCTCTGTCTCTGTCTCTGTCTCTGTCTCTGTCTCTGTCTCTGTCTCTGTCTCTGTCTGAGACTCTGCATCTGTCTCTGTCTCTGTCTCTGTCTCTGTCTCTGTCTCTGTCTCTGTCTCTGTCTCTGTCTCTGTCCCTGTCTCTGTCTCTGTCCCTGTCTCTGTCTCTGTCTCTGTCTCTGTCTCTGTCTCTGTCTCTGTCTCTGCCTCTGTCTCCGTCTCTGTCTCTGTCTCGGTCTTTGTCTCCGTCTCTGTCTCCGTTTCTGTCTCTGTTTCTGTCTCTATCTCCGTCTCTGTCTCTGTCTCTGCCTCTGTCTCTGTCTCTGTCTCTGTCTCTGCCTCTGTCTCTGTCTCTGTCTCTGTCTCTGTCTCTGTCTCTGTCTCTGTCTCTGTCTCTGTCTCAGTCTCTGTCTCTGTCTCTGTCTCTGCCTCTGTCTCTGTCTCTGTCTCTGTCTCTGTCGCTGTCTCTCCCTCTGTCTCTGTCACCGTCTCTGTCCCTGGCTCTGTCTCTGTCTCTGTCTCTGCCTCTGTCTCTGTCTCTGTACCTGTCTCTGTCTGAGACACTGCCTCTGTCTCTGTCACCGTCTCTGTCCCTGGCTCTGTCTCTGTCTCTGTCTCTGTCTCTGTCTCTATCTCTGTTCCTGTCTATGTCTGAGCCTCTGCCTCTGTCTCTGTCTCTGTCTCTGTCTCTGTCTCTGTCTCCGTCTCTGTCTCTGTCTCTGTCTCTGTCTCTGTCCTGTCACCGTCTCTGTCCCTGTCTCTGTCTCTGTCTCTGTCTCTGTCTCTGTCTCTGTCTCTGTCTCTGTCTCTGTCTCTGTCTCTGTCTCTGTCTCTGTCTCTGTCTCTGTCTCTGTCTCTGTCTCTGTCTCTGTCTCTGTCACTGTCTCCGTCTCTGTCTCTGTCTCTGTCTCTGTCTCTGTCCTGTCACCGTCTCTGTCCCTGTCTCTGTCTCTGTCTCTGTCTCTGTCTCTGTCTCTGTCTCTGTCTCTGTCTCTGTCTCTGTCTCTGTCTCTGTCTCTGTCTCTGTCTCTGTCTCTGTCTCTGTCTCTGTCTCTGTCTCTGTCTCTCTCTCTGTCTCTGTCTCTGTCTCTGTCTCTGTCTCTGTCTCTGTCTCTGTCTCTGTCTCTGTCTGAGACTCTGCATCTGTCTCTGTCTCTGTCTCTGACTCTGTCTCTGTCTCTGCCTCTGTCTCTGTCTCTGTCTCTGTCGCTGTCTCTCCCTCTGTCTCTGTCACCGTCTCTGTCCCTGGCTCTGTCTCTGTCTCTGTCTCTGTCTCTGTCTCTATCTCTGTACCTGTCTCTGTCTGAGACTCTGCCTCTGTCTCTGTCTCTGTCTCTGTCTCCGTCTCTGTCTGTGTCTCTGTCTCTGTCTCTGTCCTGTCTCTGTCTCTGTCTCCGTCCCTGTCTCTGTCTCTGTCTCTGTCTCTGTCCTGTCACCGTCTCTGTCCCTGGCTCTGTCTCTGCCTCTGTCACCTTCTCTGTCTCTGTCTCAGTCTTTGTCTCTGCCTCTGTCTCTGTCTCTGTCTCTGTCTCTGTCTCTGTCTCTGTCTCTGTCTCTGTCTCTGTCTCTGTCTCTGTCTCTGTCTCTGTCTCTGTCTCTGTCTCTGTCTCTGTCTCTGTCTCTGTCTCTGTCTCTGTCTCTGTCTCTGTCTCTGTCTCTGTCTCTGTCTGAGACTCTGCATCTGTCTCTGTCTCTGTCTCTGTTTCTGTCTCTGTCTCTGTCTCTGTCTCTGTCTCTGTCTCTGTCTCTGTCTCTGTCTCTGTCTCTGTCTCTGTCTCTGTCTCTGTCTCTGTCTCTGTCTCTGCCTCTGTCTCCGTCTCTGTCTCTGTCTCGGTCTTTGTCTCCGTCTCTGTCTCCGTTTCTGTCTCTGTTTCTGTCTCTATCTCCGTCTCTGTCTCTGTCTCTGCCTCTGTCTCTGTCTCTGTCTCTGTCTCTGCCTCTGTCTCTGTCTCTGTCTCTGTCTCTGTCTCTGTCTCTGTCTCTGTCTCTGTCTCAGTCTCTGTCTCTGTCTCTGTCTCTGCCTCTGTCTCTGTCTCTGTCTCTGTCTCTGTCGCTGTCTCTCCCTCTGTCTCTGTCACCGTCTCTGTCCCTGGCTCTGTCTCTGTCTCTGTCTCTGTCTCTGCCTCTGTCTCTGTCTCTGTACCTGTCTCTGTCTGAGACACTGCCTCTGTCTCTGTCACCGTCTCTGTCCCTGGCTCTGTCTCTGTCTCTGTCTCTGTCTCTGTCTCTATCTCTGTTCCTGTCTATGTCTGAGCCTCTGCCTCTGTCTCTGTGTCTGTCTCTGTCTCTGTCTCTGTCTCCGTCTCTGTCTCTGTCTCTGTCTCTGTCTCTGTCCTGTCACCGTCTCTGTCCCTGTCTCTGTCTCTGTCTCTGTCTCTGTCTCTGTCTCTGTCTCTGTCTCTGTCTCTGTCTCTGTCTCTGTCTCTGTCTCTGTCTCTGTCTCTGTCTCTGTCTCTGTCCTGTCACCGTCTCTGTCCCTGTCTCTGTCTCTGTCTCTGTCTCTGTCTCTGTCTCTGTCTCTGTCTCTGTCTCTGTCTCTGTCTCTGTCTCTGTCTCTGTCTCTGTCTCTGTCTCTGTCTCTGTCTCTGTCTCTGTCTCTGTCTCTCTCTCTGTCTCTGTCTCTGTCTCTGTCTCCGTCCCTGTCTCTGTCTCTGTCTCTGTCTCTGTCCTGTCACCGTCTCTGTCCCTGGCTCTGTCTCTGCCTCTGTCACCGTCTCTGTCTCTGTCTCAGTCTTTGTCTCTGCCTCTGTCTCTGTCTCTGTCTCTGTCTCTGTCTCTGTCTCTGTCTCTGTCTCTGTCTCTGTCTCTGTCTCTGTCTCTGTCTCTGTCTCTGTCTCTGTCTCTGTCTCTGTCTCTGTCTCTGTCTCTGTCTGAGACTCTGCATCTGTCTCTGTCTCTGTCTCTGTTTCTGTCTCTGTCTCTGTCTCTGTCTCTGTCTCTGTCTCTGTCTCTGTCTCTGTCTCTGTCTCTGTCTCTGTCTCTGCCTCTGTCTCCGTCTCTGTCTCTGTCTCGGTCTTTGTCTCCGCCTCTGTCTCCGTTTCTGTCTCTGTTTCTGTCTCTATCTCCGTCTCTGTCTCTGTCTCTGCCTCTGTCTCTGTCTCTGCCTCTGTCTCCGTCTCTGCCTCTGTCTCCGTCTTTGTCTCTGTCTCTTTCTCCGTCTCTGTCTCTGTCTCTGTCTCTGTCTCTGTCTCTGTCTCTGTCTCTGTCTCTGTCTCTGTCTCTGTCTCTGCCTCTGTCTCTGTCTCTGTCTCTGTCTCTGTCTCTATCTCTGTACCTGTCTCTGTCTGAGACTCTGCCTCTGTCTCTGTCTCTGTCTCTGTCTCCGTCTCTGTCTCTATCTCTGTCCCTGTCTCTGTCTGAGACTCTGCCTCTGTCTCTGTCTCCGTCTCTGTCTCTGTCCCTGTCTCTGTCTCTGTCTCTGTCTCTGCCTCTGTCTCTGTCTCTGTCTCTGTCGCTGTCTCTCCCTCTGTCTCTGTCACTGTCTCTGTCCCTGGCTCTGTCTCTGTCTC
Organism: Megachile willughbiella; assembly: GCA_945859595.2. Taxonomy (NCBI): domain Eukaryota; kingdom Metazoa; phylum Arthropoda; class Insecta; order Hymenoptera; family Megachilidae; genus Megachile; species Megachile willughbiella. Next base: position 254,835 of record CAMAOD020000099.1, read on the forward strand.
TGTCTCTGTCTCTGTCTCTATCTCTGTACCTGTCTCTGTCTGAGACTCTGCCTCTGTCTCTGTCTCTGTCTCGGTTTTTGTCTCTGTCTCTGTCTCTGTCTCTGTCTCTGTCTCTGTCTCTGTCTCTGTTCCTGTCTCTGTCTGAGACTCTGCCTCTGCCTCTGTCTCTGTCTCTGTCTCTGTCTCTGTCTCTGTCTCTGTCTCTGTCTCTGTCTCTGTCTCTGTCGCTGTCTCTCCCTCTGTCTCCGTCACCGTCTCTGTCCCTGGCTCTGTCTCTGCCTCTGTCACCGTCTCTGTCTCTGTCTCGGTCTCTGTCTCTGTCTCTGTCTCTGTCTCTGTCTCTGTCTCTGTCTGAGACTCTGCATCTGTCTCTGTCTCTGTCTCTGTCTCTGTCTCTGTCTCTGTCTCTGTCTCTGTCTCTGTCTCTGTCTCTGTCTCTGTCTCTGTCTCTGTCTCTGTCTCTGTCTCTGTCTCTGTCTCTGTCTCTGTCTCTGTCTCTGTCTCTGTCTCTGTCACTGTCTCCGTCTCTGTCTCTGTCTCTGTCTCTGTCTCTGTCCTGTCACCGTCTCTGTCCCTGTCTCTGTCTCTGTCTCTGTCTCTGTCTCTGTCTCTGTCTCTGTCTCTGTCTCTGTCTCTGTCTCTGTCTCTGTCTCTGTCTCTGTCTCTCTCTCTGTTTCTGTCTCTGCCTCTGTCTCTGTCTCTGTCTCTGTCGCTGTCTCTCCCTCTGTCTCTGTCACCGTCTCTGTCCCTGGCTCTGTCTCTGTCTCTGTCTCTGTCTCTGTCTCTATCTCTGTACCTGTCTCTGTCTGAGACTCTGCCTCTGTCTCTGTCTCTGTCTCTGTCTCCGTCTCTGTCTGTGTCTCTGTCTCTGTCTCTGTCCTGTCTCTGTCTCTGTCTCCGTCTCTGTCTCTGTCTCTGTCTCTGTCTCTGTCCTGTCACCGTCTCTGTCCCTGGCTCTGTCTCTGCCTCTGTCACCGTCTCTGTCTCTGTCTCAGTCTTTGTCTCTGCCTCTGTCTCTGTCTCTGTCTCTGTCTCTGTCTCTGTCTCTGTCTCTGTCTCTGTCTCTGTCTCTGTCTCTGTCTCTGTCTCTGTCTCTGTCTCTGTCTCTGTCTCTGTCTCTGTCTCTGTCTCTGTCTCTGTCTCTGTCTCTGTCTCTGTCTCTGTCTCTGTCTCTGTCTCTGTCTCTGCCTCTGTCTCCGTCTCTGTCTCTGTCTCGGTCTTTGTCTCCGCCTCTGTCTCCGTTTCTGTCTCTGTTTCTGTCTCTATCTCCGTCTCTGTCTCTGTCTCTGCCTCTGTCTCTGTCTCTGCCTCTGTCTCCGTCTCTGCCTCTGTCTCCGTCTTTGTCTCTGTCTCTTTCTCCGTCTCTGTCTCTGTCTCTGTCTCTGTCTCTGTCTCTGTCTCTGTCTCTGTCTCTGTCTCTGTCTCTGCCTCTGTCTCTGTCTCTGTCTCTGTCTCTGTCTCTATCTCTGTACCTGTCTCTGTCTGAGACTCTGCCTCTGCCTCTGTCTCTGTCTCTGTCTCCGTCTCTGTCTCTATCTCTGTCCCTGTCTCTGTCTGAGACTCTGCCTCTGTCTCTGTCTCCGTCTCTGTCTCTGTCCCTGTCTCTGTCTCTGTCTCTGTCTCTGCCTCTGTCTCTGTCTCTGTCTCTGTCGCTGTGTCTCCCTCTGTCTCTGTCACCGTCTCTGTCCCTGGCTCTGTCTCTGTCTCTGTCTCTGTCTCTGTCTCTATCTCTGTACCTGTCTCTGTCTGAGACTCTGCCTCTGTCTCTGTCTCTGTCTCGGTTTTTGTCTCTGTCTCTGTCTCTGTCTCTGTCTCTGTCTCTGTCTCTGTCTCTGTCTCTGTTCCTGTCTCTGTCTGAGACTCTGCCTCTGCCTCTGTCTCTGTCTCTGTCTCTGTCTCTGTCTCTGTCTCTGTCTCTGTCTCTGTTTCTGTCTCTATCTCCGTCTCTGTCTCTGTCTCTGCCTCTGTGTCTGTCTCTGCCTCTGTCTCTGTCTCTGTCTCTGTCGCTGTCTCTCCCTCTGTCTCCGTCACCGTCTCTGTCCCTGGCTCTGTCTCTGCCTCTGTCACCGTCTCTGTCTCTGTCTCGGTCTCTGTCTCTGTCTCTGTCTCTGTCTCTGTCTCTGTCTCTGTCTGAGACTCTGCATCTGTCTCTGTCTCTGTCTCTGTCTCTGTCTCTGTCTCTGTCTCTGTCTCTGTCTCTGTCTCTGTCTCTGTCTCTGTCTCTGTCCCTGTCTCTGTCTCTGTCTCTGTCTCTGTCTCTGTCTCTGTCTCTGTCTCTGTCTCTGTCTCTGTCTCTGCCTCTGTCTCCGTCTCTGTCTCTGTCTCGGTCTTTGTCTCCGTCTCTGTCTCCGTTTCTGTCTCTGTTTCTGTCTCTATCTCCGTCTCTGTCTCTGTCTCTGCCTCTGTCTCTGTCTCTGCCTCTGTCTCTGTCTCTGTCTCTGTCTCTGCCTCTGTCTCTGTCTCTGTCTCTGTCTCTGTCTCTGTCTCTGTCTCTGTCTCTGTCTCTGTCTCTGTCTCTGCCTCTGTCTCTGTCTCTGTCTCTGTCTCTGTCGCTGTCTCTCCCTCTGTCTCTGTCACCGTCTCTGTCCCTGGCTCTGTCTCTGTCTCTGTCTCTGCCTCTGTCTCTGTCTCTGTACCTGTCTCTGTCTGAGACACTGCCTCTGTCTCTGTCACCGTCTCTGTCCCTGGCTCTGTCTCTGTCTCTGTCTCTGTCTCTGTCTCTATCTCTGTTCCTGTCTATGTCTGAGCCTCTGCCTCTATCTCTGTCTCTGTCTCTGTCTCTGTCTCTGTCTCCGTCTCTGTCTCTGTCTCTGTCTCTGTCTCTGTCCTGTCACCGTCTCTGTCCCTGTCTCTGTCTCTGTCTCTGTCTCTGTCTCTGTCTCTGTCTCTGTCTCTGTCTCTGTCTCTGTCTCTGTCTCTGTCTCTGTCTCCGTCTTTGTCTCTGTCTCTTTCTCCGTCTCTGTCTCTGTCTCTGTCTCTGTCTCTGTCTCTGTCTCTGTCTCTGTCTCTGTCTCTGTCTCTGTCTCTGTCTCTGCCTCTGTCTCTGTCTCTGTCTCTGTCTCTGTCTCTATCTCTGTACCTGTCTCTGTCTGAGACTCTGCCTCTGTCTCTGTCTCTGTCTCTGTCTCTGTCTCCGTCTCTGTCTCTATCTCTGTCCCTGTCTCTGTCTGAGACTCTGCCTCTGTCTCTGTCTCCGTCTCTGTCTCTGTCCCTGTCTCTGTCTCTGTCTCTGTCTCTGCCTCTGTCTCTGTCTCTGTCTCTGTCGCTGTCTCTCCCTCTGTCTCTGTCACCGTCTCTGTCCCTGGCTCTGTCTCTGTCTCTGTCTCTGTCTCTGTCTCTATCTCTGTACCTGTCTCTGTCTGAGACTCTGCCTCTGTCTCTGTCTCTGTCTCGGTTTTTGTCTCTGTCTCTGTCTCTGTCTCTGTCTCTGTCTCTGTCTCTGTCTCTGTTCCTGTCTCTGTCTGAGACTCTGCCTCTGCCTCTGTCTCTGTCTCTGTCTCTGTCTCTGTCTCTGTCTCTGTCTCTGTCTCTGTCTCTGTCTCAGTCTCTGTTTCTCTATCTCTGTGTCTCTGTCTCTGTCTCTGTCTCTGTTTCTCTTTCTCTGTGTCTCTGTCTCTGTGTCTCGGTCTCTGTGTCTCTGTCTCTGTGTCTCTGTCTCCGTGTCTCTGTCTCTTTGTCTCTGTCTCCGTCCCTGTGTCTCTGTCTCTGTGTCTCCGTCTCTGTGTCTCTGTCTCTGTGTCTCTGTCTCTGTGTCTCTGTCTCTGTGTCTCTGTCTCTGTGTCTCCGTCTCTGTGTCTCTGTCTCTGTGTCTCTGTCTCTGTGTCTCTGTCTCTGTGTCTCTGTCTCTGTGTCTCTGTCTCTGTGTCTCTGTCTCTGTGTTTCCGTCTCTGTGTCTCTGTCTCTGTGCCCGTGTCTCCGTACCTGCGTCTCTGTTTCTGTGTCTATGTCTCTGTGTCTCTGTCTCTCTGTCTCTGTCTCTGTGTCTCTGCCTCCGTGTCTCTGTCTCTGTGTCCCTGTCTCTGTGTTTCTGTCTTTATGTCTCTGTCTCTGTGTCTCTGTCTCTGAGAATCTGTGTCTGTGTCTCTGTCTCTGTCTCTGTCTCTGTGTCTCTGTCTCTGTGTCTCGGTCTCTGTGTCTCCGTCTCTGTGTCCCTGTCTCTGTGTTTCTGTCTCTGTGTCCCTGTCTCAGTGTCTCTGTCTCCGTGTCTCTGTCTCTTTGTCTCTGTCCCCGTCCCTGTGTCTCTGTCTCTGTGTATCCGTCTCTGTGTCTCCGTCTCTGTGTCTCTGTCTCTGTGTCTCTGTCTCTGTGTCTCTGTCTCTGTGTCTCTCTCTCTGTGTCTCTGTCTCTATGTCTCTGTCTCTGTGTCTCTGTCTCTGTGTCTCTGTCTCTGTTTCTCTTTCTCTGTGTCTCTGTCTCTGTGTCTCTATCCCTGTGCCCGGTCTTCCTGTCTCTGTCCCTGTGTCTCCGTCTCTGTGTCTCCGTCTCTGTGTCTCTGTCTCTGTGTCCCTGTCTCTGTGTCTCTGTCTCTGTGTCTCTGTCTCTGTCTCTGTGTCTCTGTCTCTGTGTCTCTGTCTCTGTGTCTCTGTCTCTGTGTCTCTGTCTCTGTGTCTCTGTCTCTGTGTCTCTGTGGCTGTGTCTCTGTGTCTCTCTCTCTGTGTCTCTGTCTCTATGTCTCTGTATGTCTGTATCTCTGCCTCTGTGTCTCGGTCTCTGTGTCTCTGTCTCTGTCTCTGTGTCTCTGTCTCTGTCTCTGTCTCTGTGTCTCTGTCCATTTGTGTCCGTCTCTGTGTCTCTGTCTCACTCTCTCTCTGTGTCCCTGTCTCCGTGTCTCTGTCTCTGTGTTTCTGTCTCTGTGTCTCTGTCTCTGTCTCTGTCTCTGTGTCTCTGTCTCTGTGTGTGTGTCTCTGTGTCTGTCCCTGTGTATGTGTCTCTGTCTCTGAGTCTCTGTCCCTGTGTCTCCATCTCTGTGTCTCTCTCTCTCTGTGTCTCTTGCGACGTTATCTGTCTCTGTGTCTCTGTCCATCTGTGTCCGTCTCTGTGTCTCTGTCTCTCTCTCTCTCTGTGTCCCTGTCTCCGTGTCTCTGTCTCTGTGTCTCTGTCTATGTGTCTCTGTCTCTATGTCTCTGTCTATGTCTCTGTTTCTCTTTCTCTGTGTCTCTGTGTCTCTGTCTCTGTGTCTCTGCCTCTGTGTCTCTGTGTCTCTGTATCTCTGTCTCTGTGTCTCTGTATCTCTGTATCTCTGTCTCTGTGTCTCTGTCTCTGTGTCTCTGTCTCTGTGTCTCTGTCTCTGTGTCTCTGTCTCTGTGTCTCTGTCTCTGTGTCTCTGTCTCTGTGTCTCTGTCTCTGTGTCTCTGTCTCTGTGTCTCTGTCTCTGTGTTTCTATCTCTGTGTCTCTGTCTCTGTGTCTCTGTCTCTGTGTCTCTGTCTCTGTGTCTCTGTCTCTGTGTCTCGGTCTCTGTGTCTCTGTCTCTGTGTCTCTGTCTCTGTGTCTCTGTCTCTGTGTCTCCTTCTCTGTGTCTCCGTATTTGCGTCTCGGTCTCTGTGTCTCTATCTCCGTGTCTCTGTCTCTGTGTCTCTGTCTCTGTGTCTCTGCCCTAGTGTCTCTGTCTCTGTGTCTCTGTCTCTGAGTATCTGTCTCTGTGTCTCTGTCTCTGTCTCTGTCTCTGTGTCTCTGTGTCTCTGTCTCTGTGTCTCGGTCTCTGTGCCTCCGTCTCTGTGACCCAGTCTCTGTGTCTCTGTCTCTGTGTCTCTGTCACTGTGTCTCTGCCTCTGAGTCTCTGTCTCTGTGTCTCTGTCTCTGTGTCTCTGTCTCTGTGTCTCTGTCTCTGTGTCTCTGTCTCTGTGTCTCTGTCTCTGTGTCTCTCTCTCTCTGTGTCTCTGTCGACGTTATCTGTCTCTGTGTCTCTGTCTCTGTGTCTCTGTCTCTGTGTCTCTGTCTCTGTGTCTCTGTCTCTGTGTCTCTGTCTCTGTGTTTCTATCTCTGTGTCTCTGTCTCTGTGTCTCTGTCTCTGTGTCTCTGTCTCTGTGTCTCGGTCTCTGTGTCTCTGTCTCTGTGTCTCTGTCTCTGTGTCTCCTTCTCTGTGTCTCCGTATTTGCGTCTCGGTCTCTGTGTCTCTGTCTCCGTGTCTCTGTCTCTGTGTCTCTGTCTCTGTGTCTCTGCCCTAGTGTCTCTGTCTCTGTGTCTCTGTCTCTGAGTATCTGTCTCTGTGTCTCTGTCTCTGTCTCTGTCTCTGTGTCTCTGTGTCTCTGTCTCTGTGTCTCGGTCTCTGTGCCTCCGTCTCTGTGACCCAGTCTCTGTGTCTCTGTCTCTGTGTCTCTGTCACTGTGTCTCTGTCTCTGAGTCTCTGTCTCTGTGTCTCTGTCTCTGTCTCTGTCTCTGTCTCTGTCTCTGTTTCTCTATCTCTGTGTCTCTGTCTCTGTCTCTGTTTCTCTTTCTCTGTGTCTCTGTCTCTGTGTCTCTGTCCCTGTGTCTCCGTCTCTGTGTCTCTCTCTCTCTGTGTCTCTGTCGACGTTATCTGTCTCTGTGTCTCTGTCTCTGTGTCTCTGTCGATTTGTGTCCGTCTCTGTGTCTCTGACTCTCTCTCTCTCTCTCTGTGTCCCTGTCTCCGTGTCTCTGTCTCTGTGTCTCTGTCTCTATGTCTCTGTCTCTGTCTCTGTTTCTCTTTCTCTGTGTCTCTGTGTCTCTGTCTCTGTGTCTCTGCCTCTGTGTCTCTGTATCTCTGTATCTCTGTCTCTGTGTCTCTGTCTCTGTGTCTCTGCCTCTATGTCTCCGTCTCGTTGTTTCTGTCTCTGTGTCCCTGTCTCTGTGCCTCTGTCTCCGTCCCTGTGTCTCTGTCGCTGTGTCGCCGTCTCTGTGTCTCTGTCTCTGTGTCTCCGTCTCTGTGTCTCTGTCTCTGTGTCTCTGTCTCTGTGTCTCCGTCTCTGTGTCTCTGTCTCTGTGTCTCTGTCTCTGTGTCTCTGTCTCTGTGTCTCTGTCTCTGTGTCTCTGTCTCTGTGTCTCTGTCTCTGTGTCTCTGTCTCTGTGTCTCTGTCTCTGTGTCTCGGTCTCTGTGTCTCTGTCTCTGTGTCTCTGTCTCTGTGTCTCCTTCTCTGTGTCTCTGTCTCTGTGTCTATGTCTCTTTGTCTCTGTCCCTGTGTCACAGTCTCTGTGTCTCCGTATTTGCGTCTTAGTCTCTGTGTCGATGTCTCCGTGTCTCTGTCTCTGTGTCTCTGTCTCTTTGTCTCTGCCCTAGTGTCTCTGTCTCTGTGTCTCTGTCTCTGAGAATCTGTCTCTGTGTCTCTGTCTCTGTCTCTGTCTCTGTGTCTCTGTGTCTCTGTCTCTGTGTCTCGGTCTCTGTGCCTCCGTCTCTGTGACCCAGTCTCTGTGTCTCTGTCTCTGTGTCTCTGTCTCTGTGTCTCTGTCTCTGTGTCTCTGTCACTGTGTCTCTGTCTCTGTGTCTCTGTGTCTCTGTCTCTGTGTCTCGGTCTCTGTGTCTCTGTCTCTGTGTCTCTGTCTCCGTGTCTCTGTCTCTGTGTCTCTGCCCTAGTGTCTCTGTCTCTGTGTCTCTGTCTCTGAGAATCTGTCTCTGTGTCTCTGTGTCTCTGTCTCTGTGTCTCTGTCTCTGCGTCTCTGTCTCTGTGTCTCTGTCTCTGTGTCTCTGTCTCTGTGTCTCTGTCTCTGTTTCTCTGTCTCTGTGTCTCTGCCCTAGTGTCTCTGTCTCTGTGTCTCTGTCTCTGTGCCCGTGTCTCCGTACCTGCGTCTCTGTTTCTGTGTCTATGTCTCTGTGTCTCTGTCTCTCTGTCTCTGTCTCTGTGTCTCTGCCTCCGTGTCTCTGTCTCTGTGTCCCTGTCTCTGTGTTTCTGTCTTTATGTCTCTGTCTCTGTGTCTCTGTCTCTGAGAATCTGTGTCTGTGTCTCTGTCTCTGTCTCTGTCTCTGTGTCTCTGTCTCTGTGTCTCGGTCTCTGTGTCTCCGTCTCTGTGTCCCTGTCTCTGTGTTTCTGTCTCTGTGTCCCTGTCTCAGTGTCTCTGTCTCCGTGTCTCTGTCTCTTTGTCTCTGTCCCCGTCCCTGTGTCTCTGTCTCTGTGTCTCCGTCTCTGTGTCTCCGTCTCTGTGTCTCTGTCTCTGTGTCTCTGTCTCTGTGTCTCTGTCTCCGTGTCTCTCTCTCTGTGTCTCTGTCTCTATGTCTCTGTCTCTGTGTCTCTGTCTCTGTGTCTCTGTCACTGTGTCTCCGTCTTCGTGTCTCTGTCCCTGTGTCTCCGACTCTGTATCACTGTCTCTATGTCTGTGCCTCTGTGTCTCTGTGTCTGTGTCTCTGTCACCGTCTCTATGCCTCTGTTCCTATGTCTCTGTCTCTGTGTCTCTGTCTCTATGTCTCTGTATGTCTGTATCTCTGCCTCTGTGTCTCTGTCTCTGTGTCTGTGTCTCTGTCTCTGTCTCCGTGTCTCTGTCTCTGAGTCTTTGCCTCTATGTCCCTGTCTCTGTATCTCTGTCCCTATGTCTCCGTCTCTGTGGCTCTGTCTCTGTGCCTGTGTCTCTGTCTCTGTGTGTGTGTCTCTGTATCTGTCCCTGTGTGTGTGTCTCTGTCTCTGAGTCTCTGTCTCTGTGTCTCTGTGTCTGTCTCTGTCTCTGTTTCTCTTTCTCTGTGTCTCTGTCTCTGTGTCTCTGTCCCTGTGCCCGGTCTTCCTGTCTCTGTCCCTGTGTCTCCGTCTCTGTGTCTCCGTCTCTGTGTCTCTGTCTCTGTGTCCCTGTCTCTGTGTCTCTGTCTCTGTGTCTCTGTCTCTGTGTCTCTGTCTCTGTGTCTCTGTCTCCATGTCTCTGTCTCTGTCTCTGTCTCTGTTTCTCTTTCTCTGTGTCTCTGTCTCTGTGTCTCTATCCCTGTGCCCGGTCTTCCTGTCTCTGTCCCTGTGTCTCCGTCTCTGTGTCTCCGTCTCTGTGTCTCTGTCTCTGTGTCCCTGTCTCTGTGTCTCTGTCTCTGTGTCTCTGTCTCTGTCTCTGTGTCTCTGTCTCTGTGTCTCTGTCTCTGTGACTCTGTCTCTGTGTCTCTGTCTCTGTGTCTCTGTCTCTGTGTCTCTGTCTCTGTGTCTCTGTGTCTCTGTGGCTCTGTCTCTGTGTCTCTCTCTCTGTGTCTCTGTCTCTATGTCTCTGTATGTCTGTATCTCTGCCTCTGTGTCTCGGTCTCTGTGTCTCTGTCTCTGTCTCTGTGTCTCTGTCTCTGTCTCTGTCTCTGTGTCTCTGTCCATTTGTGTCCGTCTCTGTGTCTCTGTCTCACTCTCTCTCTGTGTCCCTGTCTCCGTGTCTCTGTCTCTGTGTTTCTGTCTCTGTGTCTCTGTCTCTGTCTCTGTCTCTGTGTCTCTGTCTCTGTGTGTGTGTCTCTGTGTCTGTCCCTGTGTATGTGTCTCTGTCTCTGAGTCTCTGTCCCTGTGTCTCCATCTCTGTGTCTCTCTCTCTCTGTGTCTCTTGCGACGTTATCTGTCTCTGTGTCTCTGTCCATCTGTGTCCGTCTCTGTGTCTCTGTCTCTCTCTCTCTCTGTGTCCCTGTCTCCGTGTCTCTGTCTCTGTGTCTCTGTCTATGTGTCTCTGTCTCTATGTCTCTGTCTATGTCTCTGTTTCTCTTTCTCTGTGTCTCTGTGTCTCTGTCTCTGTGTCTCTGCCTCTGTGTCTCTGTGTCTCTGTATCTCTGTCTCTGTGTCTCTGTCTCTGTGTCTCTGTCTCTGAGTCCTTGCCCCTATGTCCCTGTCTCTGTATCTCTGTCCCTATGTCTCCGTCTCTGTGGCTCTGTCTCTGTGTCTCTGTCTCTGTGTGTGTGTCTCTGTGTCTGTCCCTGTGTGTGTCTCTGTCTCTGTGTTTCTGTCTCTGTGTCTCTGTCTCTGTGTCTCTGTCCCTGTGTCTCCGTCTCTGTGTCTCTCTCTCTCTGTGTCTCTGTCGACGTTATCTGTCTCTGTGTCTCTGTCGATTTGTGTCCGTCTCTGTGTCTCTGTCTCTCTCTCTCTCTCTGTGTCCCTGTCTCCGTGTCTCTGTCTCTGTGTCTCTGTCTATGTGTCTCTGTCTCTATGTCTCTGTCTCTGTCTCTGTTTCTCTTTCTCTGTGTCTCTTTGTCTCTGTCTCTGTGTCTCTGCCTCTGTGTCTCTGTATCTCTGTATCTCTGTCTCTGTGTCTCTGTCTCTGTGTCTCTGCCTCTATGTCTCCGTCTCGTTGTTTCTGTCTCTGTGTCCCTGTCTCTGTGCCTCTGTCTCCGTCCCTGTGTCTCTGTCGCTGTGTCGCCGTCTCTGTGTCTCTGTCTCTGTGTCTCCGTCTCTGTGTCTCCGTCTCTGTGTCTCTGTCTCTGTGTCTCTGCCTCTGTGTCTCTGTGTCTCAGTATCTCTGTCTCTGTGTCTCTGTCTCTGTGTCTCTACCTCTATGTCTCTGTATGTCTGTATCTCTGCCTCTGTGTCTCTGTCTCTGTGTCTCTGTCTCTGTGTCTCTGTCTCTGTGTCTCTGTCTCTGTGTCTCTGTCTCTGTGTCTCTGTCTCTGTGTCTCTGTCTCTGTGTCTCTGTCTCTGTGTCTCTGTCTCTGTGTCTCTGTCTCTGTGTCTCTGTCTCTGTGTCTCTGTCTCTGTGTCTCTGTCTCTGTGTCTCTGTCTCTGTGTCTCTGTCTCTGTGTCTCTGTCTCTGTGTCTCTGTCTCTGTGTCTCTGTCGATGTGTCTCTGTCTCTGTGTCTCTGTCTCGGTGTCTCTGTCTCTGTGTCCCTGTCTCTGTGTCTCTGTCTCTGTGTCTCTGTCTCTGTGTGCCTGTCTCTGTGTTTCCGTCTCTGTGTCTCTGTCACGGTGTCTCTGTCTCTGTGTCTCTGTCTCTGAGTCCTTGCCCCTATGTCCCTGTCTCTGTATCTCTGTCCCTATGTCTCCGTCTCTGTGGCTCTGTCTCTGTGTCTCTGTCTCTGTGTGTGAGTCTCTGTGTCTGTCCCTGTGTGTGTCTCTGTCTCTGTGTTTCTGTCTCTGTGTCTCTGTCTCTGTGTCTCTGTCCCTGTGTCTCCGTCTCTGTGTCTCTCTCTCTCTGTGTCTCTGTCGACGTTATCTGTCTCTGTGTCTCTGTCGATTTGTGTCCGTCTCTGTGTCTCTGTCTCTCTCTCTCTCTCTGTGTCCCTGTCTCCGTGTCTCTGTCTCTGTGTCTCTGTCTATGTGTCTCTGTCTCTATGTCTCTGTCTCTGTCTCTGTTTCTCTTTCTCTGTGTCTCTGTGTCTCTGTCTCTGTGTCTCTGCCTCTGTGTCTCTGTATCTCTGTATCTCTGTCTCTGTGTCTCTGTCTCTGTGTCTCTGCCTCTATGTCTCCGTCTCGTTGTTTCTGTCTCTGTGTCCCTGTCTCTGTGCCTCTGTCTCCGTCCCTGTGTCTCTGTCGCTGTGTCGCCGTCTCTGTGTCTCTGTCTCTGTGTCTCCGTCTCTGTGTCTCTGTCTCTGTGTCTCTGTCTCTGTGTCTCTGTCTCTGTGTCTCTGTCTCTGTGTCTCTGTCTCTGTGTCTCTGTCTCTGTGTCTCTGTCTCTGTGTCTCTGTCTCTGTGTTTCTGTCTCTGTGTCTCTGTCTCTGTGTCTCTGTCTCTGTGTCTCTGTCTCTGTGTCTCGGTCTCTGTGTCTCTGTCTCTGTGTCTCTGTCTCTGTGTCTCCTTCTCTGTGTCTCCGTATTTGCGTCTCGGTCTCTGTGTCTCTGTCTCCGTGTCTCTGTCTCTGTGTCTCTGTCTCGGTGTCTCTGCCCTAGTGTCTCTGTCTCTGTGTCTCTGTCTCTGAGTATCTGTCTCTGTGTCTCTGTCTCTGTCTCTGTCTCTGTGTCTCTGTGTCTCTGTCTCTGTGTCTCGGTCTCTGTGTCTCTGTATCTCTGTATCTCTGTCTCTGTGTCTCTGTCTCTGTGTCTCTGCCTCTATGTCTCCGTCTCGTTGTTTCTGTCTCTGTGTCCCTGTCTCTGTGCCTCTGTCTCCGTCCCTGTGTCTCTGTCGCTGTGTCGCCGCCTCTGTGTCTCTGTCTCTGTGTCTCCGTCTCTGTGTCTCTGTCTCTGTGTCTCTGTCTCTGTGTCTCCGTCTCTGTGTCTCTGTCTCTGTGTCTCTGTCTCTGTGTCTCTGTCTCTGTGTCTCTGTCTCTGTGTCTCTGTCTCTGTGTCTCTGTCTCTGTGTCTCTGTCTCTGTGTCTCTGTCTCTGTGTCTCTGTCTCTGTGTCTCTGTCTCTGTGTCTCGGTCTCTGTCTCTGTCTCTGTGTCTCTGTCTCTGTGTCTCGGTCTCTGTGTCTCCGTCTCTGTGTCGCCGTCTCTGTGTCTCTGTCTCTGTGTCTCCGTCTCTGTGTCTCTGTCTCTGTGTCTCTGCCTCTGTGTCTCTGTGTCTCTGTATCTCTGTCTCTGTGTCTCTGTCTCTGTGTCTCTACCTCTATGTCTCTGTATGTCTGTATCTCTGCCTCTGTGTCTCTGTCTCTGTGTCTCTGTCTCTGTGTCTCTGTCTCTGTGTCTCTGTCTCTGTGTCTCTGTCTCTGTGTCTCTGTCTCTGTGTCTCTGTCTCTGTGTCTCTGTCTCTGTGTCTCTGTCTCTGTGTCTCTGTCTCTGTGTCTCTGTCTCTGTGTCTCTGTCTCTGTGTCTCTGTCTCTGTGTCTCTGTCTCTGTGTCTCTGTCTCTGTGTCTCTGTCTCTGTGTCTCTGTCTCTGTGTCTCTGTCTCTGTGTCTCTGTCTCTGTGTCTCTGTCTCTGTGTCTCTGTCTCTGTGTCTCTGTCTCTGTGTCTCTGTCTCTGTGTCTCTGTCTCTGTGTCTCTGTCTCTGTGTCTCTGTCTCTGTGTCTCTGTCGATGTGTCTCTGTCTCTGTGTCTCTGTCTCGGTGTCTCTGTCTCTGTGTCCCTGTCTCTGTGTCCCTGTCTCTGTGTCTCTGTCTCTGTGTCTCTGTCTCTGTGTGCCTGTCTCTGTGTTTCCGTCTCTGTGTCTCTGTCACGGTGTCTCTGTCTCTGTGTCTCTGTCTCTGAGTCCTTGCCCCTATGTCCCTGTCTCTGTATCTCTGTCCCTATGTCTCCGTCTCTGTGGCTCTGTCTCTGTGTCTCTGTCTCTGTGTGTGTGTCTCTGTGTCTGTCCCTGTGTGTGTCTCTGTCTCTGTGTTTCTGTCTCTGTGTCTCTGTCTCTGTGTCTCTGTCCCTGTGTCTCCGTCTCTGTGTCTCTCTCTCTCTGTGTCTCTGTCGACGTTATCTGTCTCTGTGTCTCTGTCGATTTGTGTCCGTCTCTGTGTCTCTGTCTCTCTCTCTCTCTCTGTGTCCCTGTCTCCGTGTCTCTGTCTCTGTGTCTCTGTCTATGTGTCTCTGTCTCTATGTCTCTGTCTCTGTCTCTGTTTCTCTTTCTCTGTGTCTCTGTGTCTCTGTCTCTGTGTCTCTGCCTCTGTGTCTCTGTATCTCTGTATCTCTGTCTCTGTGTCTCTGTCTCTGTGTCTCTGCCTCTATGTCTCCGTCTCGTTGTTTCTGTCTCTGTGTCCCTGTCTCTGTGCCTCTGTCTCCGTCCCTGTGTCTCTGTCGCTGTGTCGCCGTCTCTGTGTCTCTGTCTCTGTGTCTCCGTCTCTGTGTCTCTGTCTCTGTGTCTCTGTCTCTGTGTCTCTGTCTCTGTGTCTCTGTCTCTGTGTCTCTGTCTCTGTGTCTCTGTCTCTGTGTCTCTGTCTCTGTGTCTCTGTCTCTGTGTTTCTGTCTCTGTGTCTCTGTCTCTGTGTCTCTGTCTCTGTGTCTCTGTCTCTGTGTCTCGGTCTCTGTGTCTCTGTCTCTGTGTCTCTGTCTCTGTGTCTCCTTCTCTGTGTCTCCGTATTTGCGTCTCGGTCTCTGTGTCTCTGTCTCCGTGTCTCTGTCTCTGTGTCTCTGTCTCGGTGTCTCTGCCCTAGTGTCTCTGTCTCTGTGTCTCTGTCTCTGAGTATCTGTCTCTGTGTCTCTGTCTCTGTCTCTGTCTCTGTGTCTCTGTGTCTCTGTCTCTGTGCCTCGGTCTCTGTGCCTCCGTCTCTGTGACCCAGTCTCTGTGTCTCTGTCTCTGTGTCTCTGTCTCTGTGTCTCTGTCACTGTGTCTCTGTCTCTGAGTCTCTGTCTCTGTGTCTCTGTCTCTGTCTCTGTCTCTGTCTCTGTCTCTGTCTCTGTTTCTCTATCTCTGTGTCTCTGTCTCTGTCTCTGTTTCTCTTTCTCAGTGTCTCTGTCTCTGTGTCTCTGTCCCTGTGTCTCCGTCTCTGTGTCTCTCTCTCTCTGTGTCTCTGTCGACGTTATCTGTCTCTGTGTCTCTGTCTCTGTGTCTCTGTCGATTTGTGTCCGTCTCTGTGTCTCTGTCTCTCTCTCTCTCTCTCTGTGTCCCTGTCTCCGTGTCTCTGTCTCTGTGTCTCTGTCTCTATGTCTCTGTCTCTGTCTCTGTTTCTCTTTCTCTGTGTCTCTGTGTCTCTGTCTCTGTGTCTCTGCCTCTGTGTCTCTGTATCTCTGTATCTCTGTCTCTGTGTCTCTGTCTCTGTGTCTCTGCCTCTATGTCTCCGTCTCGTTGTTTCTGTCTCTGTGTCCCTGTCTCTGTGCCTCTGTCTCCGTCCCTGTGTCTCTGTCGCTGTGTCGCCGCCTCTGTGTCTCTGTCTCTGTGTCTCCGTCTCTGTGTCTCTGTCTCTGTGTCTCTGTCTCTGTGTCTCCGTCTCTGTGTCTCTGTCTCTGTGTCTCTGTCTCTGTGTCTCTGTCTCTGTGTCTCTGTCTCTGTGTCTCTGTCTCTGTGTCTCTGTCTCTGTGTCTCTGTCTCTGTGTCTCTGTCTCTGTGTCTCTGTCTCTGTGTCTCTGTCTCTGTGTCTCTGTCTCTGTGTCTCGGTCTCTGTCTCTGTCTCTGTGTCTCTGTCTCTGTGTCTCGGTCTCTGTGTCTCCGTCTCTGTGTCGCCGTCTCTGTGTCTCTGTCTCTGTGTCTCCGTCTCTGTGTCTCTGTCTCTGTGTCTCTGCCTCTGTGTCTCTGTGTCTCTGTATCTCTGTCTCTGTGTCTCTGTCTCTGTGTCTCTACCTCTATGTCTCTGTATGTCTGTATCTCTGCCTCTGTGTCTCTGTCTCTGTGTCTCTGTCTCTGTGTCTCTGTCTCTGTGTCTCTGTCTCTGTGTCTCTGTCTCTGTGTCTCTGTCTCTGTGTCTCTGTCTCTGTGTCTCTGTCTCTGTGTCTCTGTCTCTGTGTCTCTGTCTCTGTGTCTCTGTCTCTGTGTCTCTGTCTCTGTGTCTCTGTCTCTGTGTCTCTGTCTCTGTGTCTCTGTCTCTGTGTCTCTGTCTCTGTGTCTCTGTCTCTGTGTCTCTGTCGATGTGTCTCTGTCTCTGTGTCTCTGTCTCGGTGTCTCTGTCTCTGTGTCCCTGTCTCTGTGTCTCTGTCTCTGTGTCTCTGTCTCTGTGTGCCTGTCTCTGTGTTTCCGTCTCTGTGTCTCTGTCACGGTGTCTCTGTCTCTGTGTCTCTGTCTCTGAGTCCTTGCCCCTATGTCCCTGTCTCTGTATCTCTGTCCCTATGTCTCCGTCTCTGTGGCTCTGTCTCTGTGTCTCTGTCTCTGTGTGTGTGTCTCTGTGTCTGTCCCTGTGTGTGTCTCTGTCTCTGTGTTTCTGTCTCTGTGTCTCTGTCTCTGTGTCTCTGTCCCTGTGTCTCCGTCTCTGTGTCTCTCTCTCTCTGTGTCTCTGTCGACGTTATCTGTCTCTGTGTCTCTGTCGATTTGTGTCCGTCTCTGTGTCTCTGTCTCTCTCTCTCTCTCTGTGTCCCTGTCTCCGTGTCTCTGTCTCTGTGTCTCTGTCTCTATGTCTCTGTCTCTGTCTCTGTTTCTCTTTCTCTGTGTCTCTGTGTCTCTGTCTCTGTGTCTCTGCCTCTGTGTCTCTGTATCTCTGTATCTCTGTCTCTGTGTCTCTGTCTCTGTGTCTCTGCCTCTATGTCTCCGTCTCGTTGTTTCTGTCTCTGTGTCCCTGTCTCTGTGCCTCTGTCTCCGTCCCTGTGTCTCTGTCGCTGTGTCGCCGTCTCTGTGTCTCTGTCTCTGTGTCTCCGTCTCTGTGTCTCTGTCTCTGTGTCTCTGTCTCTGTGTCTCTGTCTCTGTGTCTCTGTCTCTGTGTCTCTGTCTCTGTGTCTCTGTCTCTGTGTCTCTGTCTCTGTGTCTCTGTCTCTGTGTCTCTGTCTCTGTGTCTCTGTCTCTGTGTTTCTGTCTCTGTGTCTCTGTCTCTGTGTCTCTGTCTCTGTGTCTCTGTCTCTGTGTCTCGGTCTCTGTGTCTCTGTCTCTGTGTCTCTGTCTCTGTGTCTCCTTCTCTGTGTCTCCGTATTTGCGTCTCGGTCTCTGTGTCTCTGTCTCCGTGTCTCTGTCTCTGTGTCTCTGTCTCTGTGTCTCTGCCCTAGTGTCTCTGTCTCTGTGTCTCTGTCTCTGAGTATCTGTCTCTGTGTCTCTGTCTCTGTCTCTGTCTCTGTGTCTCGGTCTCTGTGCCTCCGTCTCTGTGACCCAGTCTCTGTGTCTCTGTCTCTGTGTCTCTGTCTCTGTGTCTCTGTCTCTGTGTCTCTGTCACTGTGTCTCTGTCTCTGAGTCTCTGTCTCTGTGTCTCTGTCTCTGTCTCTGTCTCTGTCTCTGTCTCTGTTTCTCTATCTCTGTGTCTCTGTCTCTGTCTCTGTTTCTCTTTCTCTGTGTCTCTGTCTCTGTGTCTCTGTCCCTGTGTCTCCGTCTCTGTGTCTCTCTCTCTCTGTGTCTCTGTCGACGTTATCTGTCTCTGTGTCTCTGTCTCTGTGTCTCTGTCGATTTGTGTCCGTCTCTGTGTCTCTGTCTCTCTCTCTCTCTCTCTGTGTCCCTGTCTCCGTGTCTCTGTCTCTGTGTCTCTGTCTCTATGTCTCTGTCTCTGTCTCTGTTTCTCTTTCTCTGTGTCTCTGTGTCTCTGTCTCTGTGTCTCTGCCTCTGTGTCTCTGTATCTCTGTATCTCTGTCTCTGTGTCTCTGTCTCTGTGTCTCTGCCTCTATGTCTCCGTCTCGTTGTTTCTGTCTCTGTGTCCCTGTCTCTGTGCCTCTGTCTCCGTCCCTGTGTCTCTGTCGCTGTGTCGCCGTCTCTGTGTCTCTGTCTCTGTGTCTCCGTCTCTGTGTCTCTGTCTCTGTGTCTCTGTCTCTGTGTCTCCGTCTCTGTGTCTCTGTCTCTGTGTCTCTGTCTCTGTGTCTCTGTCTCTGTGTCTCTGTCTCTGTGTCTCTGTCTCTGTGTCTCTGTCTCTGTGTCTCTGTCTCTGTGTCTCTGTCTCTGTGTCTCTGTCTCTGTGTCTCGGTCTCTGCGTCTCTGTCTCTGTGTCTCTGTCTCTGTGTCTCCTTCTCTGTGTCTCTGTCTCTGTGTCTATGTCTCTTTGTCTCTGTCCCTGTGTCACAGTCTCTGTGTCTCCGTATTTGCGTCTTAGTCTCTGTGTCTCTGTCTCCGTGTCTCTGTCTCTGTGTCTCTGTCTCTTTGTCTCTGCCCTAGTGTCTCTGTCTCTGTGTCTCTGTCTCTGAGAATCTGTCTCTGTGTCTCTGTCTCTGTCTCTGTCTCTGTGTCTCTGTGTCTCTGTCTCTGTGTCTCGGTCTCTGTGCCTCCGTCTCTGTGACCCAGTCTCTGTGTCTCTGTCTCTGTGTCTCTGTCTCTGTGTCTCTGTCTCTGTGTCTCTGTCACTGTGTCTCTGTCTCTGTGTCTCTGTGTCTCTGTCTCTGTGTCTCGGTCTCTGTGTCTCTGTCTCTGTGTCTCTGTCTCCGTGTCTCTGTCTCTGTGTCTCTGCCCTACTGTCTCTGTCTCTGTGTCTCTGTCTCTGAGAATCTGTCTCTGTGTCTCTGTCTCTGTCTCTGTCTCTGTGTCTCTTTGTCTCTGTCTCTGTGTCTCGGTCTCTGTGTCTCCGTCTCTGTGTCCCAGTCTCTGTGTTTCTGTCTCTGTGACCCTGTCTCAGTGTCTCTGTCTCCGTGTCTCTGTCTCTTTGTCTCTGTCTCCGTCCCTGTGTCTCTGTCTCTGTGTCTCCGTCTCTGTGTCTCTGTCTCTGTTTCTCTTTCTCTGTGTCTCTGTGTCTCTGTCTCTGTGTCTCTGCCTCTGTGTCTCTGTATCTCTGTATCTCTGTCTCTGTGTCTCTGTCTCTGTGTCTCTGCCTCTATGTCTCCGTCTCGTTGTTTCTGTCTCTGTGTCCCTGTCTCTGTGCCTCTGTCTCCGTCCCTGTGTCTCTGTCGCTGTGTCGCCGTCTCTGTGTCTCTGTCTCTGTGTCTCCGTCTCTGTGTCTCCGTCTCTGTGTCTCTGTCTCTGTGTCTCTGCCTCTGTGTCTCTGTGTCTCTGTATCTCTGTCTCTGTGTCTCTGTCTCTGTGTCTCTACCTCTATGTCTCTGTATGTCTGTATCTCTGCCTCTGTGTCTCTGTCTCTGTGTCTCTGTCTCTGTGTCTCTGTCTCTGTGTCTCTGTCTCTGTGTCTCTGTCTCTGTGTCTCTGTCTCTGTGTCTCTGTCTCTGTGTCTCTGTCTCTGTGTCTCTGTCTCTGTGTCTCTGTCTCTGTGTCTCTGTCTCTGTGTCTCTGTCTCTGTGTCTCTGTCTCTGTGTCTCTGTCTCTGTGTCTCTGTCTCTGTGTCTCTGTCTCTGTGTCTCTGTCTCTGTGTCTCTGTCTCTGTGTCTCTGTCTCTGTGTCTCTGTCTCTGTGTCTCTGTCGATGTGTCTCTGTCTCTGTGTCTCTGTCTCGGTGTCTCTGTCTCTGTGTCCCTGCCTCTGTGTCTCTGTCTCTGTGTCTCTGTCTCTGTGTGCCTGTCTCTGTGTTTCCGTCTCTGTGTCTCTGTCACGGTGTCTCTGTCTCTGTGTCTCTGTCTCTGAGTCCTTGCCCCTATGTCCCTGTCTCTGTATCTCTGTCCCTATGTCTCCGTCTCTGTGGCTCTGTCTCTGTGTCTCTGTCTCTGTGTGTGTGTCTCTGTGTCTGTCCCTGTGTGTGTCTCTGTCTCTGTGTTTCTGTCTCTGTGTCTCTGTCTCTGTGTCTCTGTCCCTGTGTCTCCGTCTCTGTGTCTCTCTCTCTCTGTGTCTCTGTCGACGTTATCTGTCTCTGTGTCTCTGTCGATTTGTGTCCGTCTCTGTGTCTCTGTCTCTCTCTCTCTCTCTGTGTCCATGTCTCCGTGTCTCTGTCTCTGTGTCTCTGTCTATGTGTCTCTGTCTCTATGTCTCTGTCTCTGTCTCTGTTTCTCTTTCTCTGTGTCTCTGTGTCTCTGTCTCTGTGTCTCTGCCTCTGTGTCTCTGTATCTCTGTATCTCTGTCTCTGTGTCTCTGTCTCTGTGTCTCTGCGTCTATGTCTCCGTCTCGTTGTTTCTGTCTCTGTGTCCCTGTCTCTGTGCCTCTGTCTCCGTCCCTGTGTCTCTGTCGCTGTGTCGCCGTCTCTGTGTCTCTGTCTCTGTGTCTCCGTCTCTGTGTCTCTGTCTCTGTGTCTCTGTCTCTGTGTCTCTGTCTCTGTGTCTCTGTCTCTGTGTCTCTGTCTCTGTGTCTCTGTCTCTGTGTCTCTGTCTCTGTGTCTCTGTCTCTGTGTCTCTGTCTCTGTGTCTCTGTCTCTGTGTTTCTGTCTCTGTGTCTCTGTCTCTGTGTCCCTGTCTCTGTGTCTCTGTCTCTGTGTCTCGGTCTCTGTGTCTCTGTCTCTGTGTCTCCGTCTCTGTGTCTCTGTCTCTGTGTCTCTGTCTCTGTGTCTCCGTCTCTGTGTCTCTGTCTCTGTGTCTCTGTCTCTCTCTCTCTCTCTGTGTCCATGTCTCCGTGTCTCTGTCTCTGTGTCTCTGTCTATGTGTCTCTGTCTCTATGTCTCTGTCTCTGTCTCTGTTTCTCTTTCTCTGTGTCTCTGTGTCTCTGTCTCTGTGTCTCTGCCTCTGTGTCTCTGTATCTCTGTATCTCTGTCTCTGTGTCTCTGTCTCTGTGTCTCTGCGTCTATGTCTCCGTCTCGTTGTTTCTGTCTCTGTGTCCCTGTCTCTGTGCCTCTGTCTCCGTCCCTGTGTCTCTGTCGCTGTGTCGCCGTCTCTGTGTCTCTGTCTCTGTGTCTCCGTCTCTGTGTCTCTGTCTCTGTGTCTCTGTCTCTGTGTCTCTGTCTCTGTGTCTCTGTCTCTGTGTCTCTGTCTCTGTGTCTCTGTCTCTGTGTCTCTGTCTCTGTGTCTCTGTCTCTGTGTCTCTGTCTCTGTGTCTCTGTCTCTGTGTTTCTGTCTCTGTGTCTCTGTCTCTGTGTCCCTGTCTCTGTGTCTCTGTCTCTGTGTCTCGGTCTCTGTGTCTCTGTCTCTGTGTCTCTGTCTCTGTGTCTCCTTCTCTGTGTCTCCGTATTTGCGTCTCGGTCTCTGTGTCTCTGTCTCCGTGTCTCTGTCTCTGTGTCTCTGTCTCTGTGTCTCTGCCCTAGTGTCTCTGTCTCTGTGTCTCTGTCTCTGAGTATCTGTCTCTGTGTCTCTGTCTCTGTCTCTGTCTCTGTGTCTCTGTGTCTCTGTCTCTGTGTCTCGGTCTCTGTGCCTCCGTCTCTGTGACCCAGTCTCTGTGTCTCTGTCTCTGTGTCTCTGTCTCTGTGTCTCTGTCACTGTGTCTCTGTCTCTGAGTCTCTGTCTCTGTGTCTCTGTCTCTGTCTCTGTCTCTGTCTCTGTCTCTGTTTCTCTATCTCTGTGTCTCTGTCTCTGTCTCTGTTTCTCTTTCTCTGTGTCTCTGTCTCTGTGTCTCTGTCCCTGTGTCTCCGTCTCTGTGTCTCTCTCTCTCTGTGTCTCTGTCGACCTTATCTGTCTCTGTGTCTCTGTCTCTGTGTCTCTGTCGATTTGTGTCCGTCTCTGTGTCTCTGTCTCTCTCTCTCTCTCTCTGTGTCCCTGTCTCCGTGTCTCTGTCTCTGTGTCTCTGTCTCTATGTCTCTGTCTCTGTCTCTGTTTCTCTTTCTCTGTGTCTCTGTGTCTCTGTCTCTGTGTCTCTGCCTCTGTGTCTCTGTATCTCTGTATCTCTGTCTCTGTGTCTCTGTCTCTGTGTCTCTGCCTCTATGTCTCCGTCTCGTTGTTTCTGTCTCTGTGTCCCTGTCTCTGTGCCTCTGTCTCCGTCCCTGTGTCTCTGTCGCTGTGTCGCCGTCTCTGTGTCTCTGTCTCTGTGTCTCCGTCTCTGTGTCTCTGTCTCTGTGTCTCTGTCTCTGTGTCTCCGTCTCTGTGTCTCTGTCTCTGTGTCTCTGTCTCTGTGTCTCTGTCTCTGTGTCTCTGTCTCTGTGTCTCTGTCTCTGTGTCTTTGTCTCTGTGTCTCTGTCTCTGTGTCTCGGTCTCTGTGTCTCTGTCTCTGTGTCTCTGTCTCTGTGTCTCCTTCTCTGTGTCTCTGTCTCTGTGTCTATGTCTCTTTGTCTCTGTCCCTGTGTCACAGTCTCTGTGTCTCCGTATTTGCGTCTTAGTCTCTGTGTCTCTGTCTCCGTGTCTCTGTCTCTGTGTCTCTGTCTCTTTGTCTCTGCCCTAGTGTCTCTGTCTCTGTGTCTCTGTCTCTGAGAATCTGTCTCTGTGTCTCTGTCTCTGTCTCTGTCTCTGTGTCTCTGTGTCTCTGTCTCTGTGTCTCGGTCTCTGTGCCTCCGTCTCTGTGACCCAGTCTCTGTGTCTCTGTCTCTGTGTCTCTGTCTCTGTGTCTCTGTCACTGTGTCTCTGTCTCTGTGTCTCTGTGTCTCTGTCCCTGTGTCTCGGTCTCTGTGTCTCTGTCTCTGTGTCTCTGTCTCCGTGTCTCTGTCTCTGTGTCTCTGCCCTAGTGTCTCTGTCTCTGTGTCTCTGTCTCTGAGAATCTGTCTCTGTGTCTCTGTCTCTGTCTCTGTCTCTGTGTCTCTGTGTCTCTGTCTCTGTGTCTCGGTCTCTGTGCCTCCGTCTCTGTGTCCCAGTCTCTGTGTTTCTGTCTCTGTGTCCCTGTCTCAGTGTCTCTGTCTCCGTGTCTCTGTCTCTTTGTCTCTGTCTCCGTCCCTGTGTCTCTGTCTCTGTGTCTCCGTCTCTGTGTCTCTGTCTCTGTGTCTCTGTCTCTGTGTCTCTGTCTCTGTGTCTCTGTCTCTGTGTCTCCGTCTCTGTGTCTCTGTCTCTGTGTCTCTGTCTCTGTGTCTCTGTCTCTGTGTCTCTGTCTCTGTGTCTCTGTCTCTGTGTCTCTGTCTCTGTGTTTCCGTCTCTGTGTCTCTGTGTCTCTGTCTCTGTGTCTCTGTCTCTGTGTCTCTGTCTCTGTGTCTCTGTGTCTCTGTGTCTCTGTCTCTGTGTCTCTGTCTCTGCGTCTCTGTCTCTGTGTCTCTGTCTCTGTGTCTCTGTCTCTGTGTCTCTGTCTCTGTTTCTCTGTCTCTGTGTCTCTGCCCTAGTGTCTCTGTCTCTGTGTCTCTGTCTCTGTGTCTCTGTCTCTGTGTTTCTGTCTCTGTGTCTCTGTCTCTGTGTCTCTGTCTCTGTGTCTCTGTCTCTGTGTCTCGGTCTCTGTGTCTCTGTCTCTGTGTCTCTGTCTCTGTGTCTCCTTCTCTGTGTCTCCGTATTTGCGTCTCGGTCTCTGTGTCTCTGTCTCCGTGTCTCTGTCTCTGTGTCTCTGTCTCGGTGTCTCTGCCCTAGTGTCTCTGTCTCTGTGTCTCTGTCTCTGAGTATCTGTCTCTGTGTCTCTGTCTCTGTCTCTGTCTCTGTGTCTCTGTGTCTCTGTCTCTGTGTCTCGGTCTCTGTGCCTCCGTCTCTGTGACCCAGTCTCTGTGTCTCTGTCTCTGTGTCTCTGTCTCTGTGTCTCTGTCACTGTGTCTCTGTCTCTGAGTCTCTGTCTCTGTGTCTCTGTCTCTGTCTCTGTCTCTGTCTCTGTCTCTGTCTCTGTTTCTCTATCTCTGTGTCTCTGTCTCTGTCTCTGTTTCTCTTTCTCTGTGTCTCTGTCTCTGTGTCTCTGTCCCTGTGTCTCCGTCTCTGTGTCTCTCTCTCTCTGTGTCTCTGTCGACGTTATCTGTCTCTGTGTCTCTGTCTCTGTGTCTCTGTCGATTTGTGTCCGTCTCTGTGTCTCTGTCTCTCTCTCTCTCTCTCTGTGTCCCTGTCTCCGTGTCTCTGTCTCTGTGTCTCTGTCTCTATGTCTCTGTCTCTGTCTCTGTTTCTCTTTCTCTGTGTCTCTGTGTCTCTGTCTCTGTGTCTCTGCCTCTGTGTCTCTGTATCTCTGTATCTCTGTCTCTGTGTCTCTGTCTCTGTGTCTCTGCCTCTATGTCTCCGTCTCGTTGTTTCTGTCTCTGTGTCCCTGTCTCTGTGCCTCTGTCTCCGTCCCTGTGTCTCTGTCGCTGTGTCGCCGCCTCTGTGTCTCTGTCTCTGTGTCTCCGTCTCTGTGTCTCTGTCTCTGTGTCTCTGTCTCTGTGTCTCCGTCTCTGTGTCTCTGTCTCTGTGTCTCTGTCTCTGTGTCTCTGTCTCTGTGTCTCTGTCTCTGTGTCTCTGTCTCTGTGTCTCTGTCTCTGTGTCTCTGTCTCTGTGTCTCTGTCTCTGTGTCTCTGTCTCTGTGTCTCTGTCTCTGTGTCTCTGTCTCTGTGTCTCGGTCTCTGTCTCTGTCTCTGTGTCTCTGTCTCTGTGTCTCGGTCTCTGTGTCTCCGTCTCTGTGTCGCCGTCTCTGTGTCTCTGTCTCTGTGTCTCCGTCTCTGTGTCTCTGTCTCTGTGTCTCTGCCTCTGTGTCTCTGTGTCTCTGTATCTCTGTCTCTGTGTCTCTGTCTCTGTGTCTCTACCTCTATGTCTCTGTATGTCTGTATCTCTGCCTCTGTGTCTCTGTCTCTGTGTCTCTGTCTCTGTGTCTGTGTCTCTGTGTCTCTGTCTCTGTGTCTCTGTCTCTGTGTCTCTGTCTCTGTGTCTCTGTCTCTGTGTCTCTGTCTCTGTGTCTCTGTCTCTGTGTCTCTGTCTCTGTGTCTCTGTCTCTGTGTCTCTGTCTCTGTGTCTCTGTCTCTGTGTCTCTGTCTCTGTGTCTCTGTCTCTGTGTCTCTGTCTCTGTGTCTCTGTCGATGTGTCTCTGTCTCTGTGTCTCTGTCTCGGTGTCTCTGTCTCTGTGTCCCTGTCTCTGTGTCTCTGTCTCTGTGTCTCTGTCTCTGTGTGCCTGTCTCTGTGTTTCCGTCTCTGTGTCTCTGTCACGGTGTCTCTGTCTCTGTGTCTCTGTCTCTGAGTCCTTGCCCCTATGTCCCTGTCTCTGTATCTCTGTCCCTATGTCTCCGTCTCTGTGGCTCTGTCTCTGTGTCTCTGTCTCTGTGTGTGTGTCTCTGTGTCTGTCCCTGTGTGTGTCTCTGTCTCTGTGTTTCTGTCTCTGTGTCTCTGTCTCTGTGTCTCTGTCCCTGTGTCTCCGTCTCTGTGTCTCTCTCTCTCTGTGTCTCTGTCGACGTTATCTGTCTCTGTGTCTCTGTCGATTTGTGTCCGTCTCTGTGTCTCTGTCTCTCTCTCCCTCTCTGTGTCCCTGTCTCCGTGTCTCTGTCTCTGTGTCTCTGTCTCTATGTCTCTGTCTCTGTCTCTGTTTCTCTTTCTCTGTGTCTCTGTGTCTCTGTCTCTGTGTCTCTGCCTCTGTGTCTCTGTATCTCTGTATCTCTGTCTCTGTGTCTCTGTCTCTGTGTCTCTGCCTCTATGTCTCCGTCTCGTTGTTTCTGTCTCTGTGTCCCTGTCTCTGTGCCTCTGTCTCCGTCCCTGTGTCTCTGTCGCTGTGTCGCCGTCTCTGTGTCTCTGTCTCTGTGTCTCCGTCTCTGTGTCTCTGTCTCTGTGTCTCTGTCTCTGTGTCTCTGTCTCTGTGTCTCTGTCTCTGTGTCTCTGTCTCTGTGTCTCTGTCTCTGTGTCTCTGTCTCTGTGTCTCTGTCTCTGTGTCTCTGTCTCTGTGTCTCTGTCTCTGTGTTTCTGTCTCTGTGTCTCTGTCTCTGTGTCTCTGTCTCTGTGTCTCTGTCTCTGTGTCTCGGTCTCTGTGTCTCTGTCTCTGTGTCTCTGTCTCTGTGTCTCTGTCACTGTGTCTCTGTCTCTGTGTCTCTGTGTCTCTGTCCCTGTGTCTCGGTCTCTGTGTCTCTGTCTCTGTGTCTCTGTCTCCGTGTCTCTGTCTCTGTGTCTCTGCCCTAGTGTCTCTGTCTCTGTGTCTCTGTCTCTGAGAATCTGTCTCTGTGTCTCTGTCTCTGTCTCTGTCTCTGTGTCTCTGTGTCTCTGTCTCTGTGTCTCGGTCTCTGTGCCTCCGTCTCTGTGTCCCAGTCTCTGTGTTTCTGTCTCTGTGTCCCTGTCTCAGTGTCTCTGTCTCCGTGTCTCTGTCTCTTTGTCTCTGTCTCCGTCCCTGTGTCTCTGTCTCTGTGTCTCCGTCTCTGTGTCTCTGTCTCTGTGTCTCTGTCTCTGTGTCTCTGTCTCTGTGTCTCTGTCTCTGTGTCTCCGTCTCTGTGTCTCTGTCTCTGTGTCTCTGTCTCTGTGTCTCTGTCTCTGTGTCTCTGTCTCTGTGTCTCTGTCTCTGTGTCTCTGTCTCTGTGTTTCCGTCTCTGTGTCTCTGTGTCTCTGTCTCTGTGTCTCTGTCTCTGTGTCTCTGTCTCTGTGTCTCTGTGTCTCTGTGTCTCTGTCTCTGTGTCTCTGTCTCTGCGTCTCTGTCTCTGTGTCTCTGTCTCTGTGTCTCTGTCTCTGTGTCTCTGTCTCTGTTTCTCTGTCTCTGTGTCTCTGCCCTAGTGTCTCTGTCTCTGTGTCTCTGTCTCTGTGTCTCTGTCTCTGTGTTTCTGTCTCTGTGTCTCTGTCTCTGTGTCTCTGTCTCTGTGTCTCTGTCTCTGTGTCTCGGTCTCTGTGTCTCTGTCTCTGTGTCTCTGTCTCTGTGTCTCCTTCTCTGTGTCTCCGTATTTGCGTCTCGGTCTCTGTGTCTCTGTCTCCGTGTCTCTGTCTCTGTGTCTCTGTCTCGGTGTCTCTGCCCTAGTGTCTCTGTCTCTGTGTCTCTGTCTCTGAGTATCTGTCTCTGTGTCTCTGTCTCTGTCTCTGTCTCTGTGTCTCTGTGTCTCTGTCTCTGTGTCTCT
Source organism: Megachile willughbiella (assembly GCA_945859595.2). NCBI lineage: Eukaryota > Metazoa > Arthropoda > Insecta > Hymenoptera > Megachilidae > Megachile > Megachile willughbiella. Next base: position 280,671 of record CAMAOD020000099.1, read on the forward strand.
GTCTCTGTGTCTCTGTCTCTGTGTTTCTGTCTCTGTGTCTCTGTCTCTGTGTCTCTGTCTCTGTGTCTCTGTCTCTGTGTCTCGGTCTCTGTGTCTCTGTCTCTGTGTCTCTGTCTCTGTGTCTCCTTCTCTGTGTCTCCGTATTTGCGTCTCGGTCTCTGTGTCTCTGTCTCCGTGTCTCTGTCTCTGTGTCTCTGTCTCGGTGTCTCTGCCCTAGTGTCTCTGTCTCTGTGTCTCTGTCTCTGAGTATCTGTCTCTGTGTCTCTGTCTCTGTCTCTGTCTCTGTGTCTCTGTGTCTCTGTCTCTGTGTCTCGGTCTCTGTGCCTCCGTCTCTGTGACCCAGTCTCTGTGTCTCTGTCTCTGTGTCTCTGTCTCTGTGTCTCTGTCACTGTGTCTCTGTCTCTGAGTCTCTGTCTCTGTGTCTCTGTCTCTGTCTCTGTCTCTGTCTCTGTCTCTGTCTCTGTTTCTCTATCTCTGTGTCTCTGTCTCTGTCTCTGTTTCTCTTTCTCTGTGTCTCTGTCTCTGTGTCTCTGTCCCTGTGTCTCCGTCTCTGTGTCTCTCTCTCTCTGTGTCTCTGTCGACGTTATCTGTCTCTGTGTCTCTGTCTCTGTGTCTCTGTCGATTTGTGTCCGTCTCTGTGTCTCTGTCTCTCTCTCTCTCTCTCTGTGTCCCTGTCTCCGTGTCTCTGTCTCTGTGTCTCTGTCTCTATGTCTCTGTCTCTGTCTCTGTTTCTCTTTCTCTGTGTCTCTGTGTCTCTGTCTCTGTGTCTCTGCCTCTGTGTCTCTGTATCTCTGTATCTCTGTCTCTGTGTCTCTGTCTCTGTGTCTCTGCCTCTATGTCTCCGTCTCGTTGTTTCTGTCTCTGTGTCCCTGTCTCTGTGCCTCTGTCTCCGTCCCTGTGTCTCTGTCGCTGTGTCGCCGCCTCTGTGTCTCTGTCTCTGTGTCTCCGTCTCTGTGTCTCTGTCTCTGTGTCTCTGTCTCTGTGTCTCCGTCTCTGTGTCTCTGTCTCTGTGTCTCTGTCTCTGTGTCTCTGTCTCTGTGTCTCTGTCTCTGTGTCTCTGTCTCTGTGTCTCTGTCTCTGTGTCTCTGTCTCTGTGTCTCTGTCTCTGTGTCTCTGTCTCTGTGTCTCTGTCTCTGTGTCTCTGTCTCTGTGTCTCTGTCTCTGTGTCTCGGTCTCTGTCTCTGTCTCTGTGTCTCTGTCTCTGTGTCTCGGTCTCTGTGTCTCCGTCTCTGTGTCGCCGTCTCTGTGTCTCTGTCTCTGTGTCTCCGTCTCTGTGTCTCTGTCTCTGTGTCTCTGCCTCTGTGTCTCTGTGTCTCTGTATCTCTGTCTCTGTGTCTCTGTCTCTGTGTCTCTACCTCTATGTCTCTGTATGTCTGTATCTCTGCCTCTGTGTCTCTGTCTCTGTGTCTCTGTCTCTGTGTCTGTGTCTCTGTGTCTCTGTCTCTGTGTCTCTGTCTCTGTGTCTCTGTCTCTGTGTCTCTGTCTCTGTGTCTCTGTCTCTGTGTCTCTGTCTCTGTGTCTCTGTCTCTGTGTCTCTGTCTCTGTGTCTCTGTCTCTGTGTCTCTGTCTCTGTGTCTCTGTCTCTGTGTCTCTGTCTCTGTGTCTCTGTCTCTGTGTCTCTGTCGATGTGTCTCTGTCTCTGTGTCTCTGTCTCGGTGTCTCTGTCTCTGTGTCCCTGTCTCTGTGTCTCTGTCTCTGTGTCTCTGTCTCTGTGTGCCTGTCTCTGTGTTTCCGTCTCTGTGTCTCTGTCACGGTGTCTCTGTCTCTGTGTCTCTGTCTCTGAGTCCTTGCCCCTATGTCCCTGTCTCTGTATCTCTGTCCCTATGTCTCCGTCTCTGTGGCTCTGTCTCTGTGTCTCTGTCTCTGTGTGTGTGTCTCTGTGTCTGTCCCTGTGTGTGTCTCTGTCTCTGTGTTTCTGTCTCTGTGTCTCTGTCTCTGTGTCTCTGTCCCTGTGTCTCCGTCTCTGTGTCTCTCTCTCTCTGTGTCTCTGTCGACGTTATCTGTCTCTGTGTCTCTGTCGATTTGTGTCCGTCTCTGTGTCTCTGTCTCTCTCTCTCTCTCTGTGTCCCTGTCTCCGTGTCTCTGTCTCTGTGTCTCTGTCTCTATGTCTCTGTCTCTGTCTCTGTTTCTCTTTCTCTGTGTCTCTGTGTCTCTGTCTCTGTGTCTCTGCCTCTGTGTCTCTGTATCTCTGTATCTCTGTCTCTGTGTCTCTGTCTCTGTGTCTCTGCCTCTATGTCTCCGTCTCGTTGTTTCTGTCTCTGTGTCCCTGTCTCTGTGCCTCTGTCTCCGTCCCTGTGTCTCTGTCGCTGTGTCGCCGTCTCTGTGTCTCTGTCTCTGTGTCTCCGTCTCTGTGTCTCTGTCTCTGTGTCTCTGTCTCTGTGTCTCTGTCTCTGTGTCTCTGTCTCTGTGTCTCTGTCTCTGTGTCTCTGTCTCTGTGTCTCTGTCTCTGTGTCTCTGTCTCTGTGTCTCTGTCTCTGTGTCTCTGTCTCTGTGTTTCTGTCTCTGTGTCTCTGTCTCTGTGTCTCTGTCTCTGTGTCTCTGTCTCTGTGTCTCGGTCTCTGTGTCTCTGTCTCTGTGTCTCTGTCTCTGTGTCTCTGTCACTGTGTCTCTGTCTCTGTGTCTCTGTGTCTCTGTCCCTGTGTCTCGGTCTCTGTGTCTCTGTCTCTGTGTCTCTGTCTCCGTGTCTCTGTCTCTGTGTCTCTGCCCTAGTGTCTCTGTCTCTGTGTCTCTGTCTCTGAGAATCTGTCTCTGTGTCTCTGTCTCTGTCTCTGTCTCTGTGTCTCTGTGTCTCTGTCTCTGTGTCTCGGTCTCTGTGCCTCCGTCTCTGTGTCCCAGTCTCTGTGTTTCTGTCTCTGTGTCCCTGTCTCAGTGTCTCTGTCTCCGTGTCTCTGTCTCTTTGTCTCTGTCTCCGTCCCTGTGTCTCTGTCTCTGTGTCTCCGTCTCTGTGTCTCTGTCTCTGTGTCTCTGTCTCTGTGTCTCTGTCTCTGTGTCTCTGTCTCTGTGTCTCCGTCTCTGTGTCTCTGTCTCTGTGTCTCTGTCTCTGTGTCTCTGTCTCTGTGTCTCTGTCTCTGTGTCTCTGTCTCTGTGTCTCTGTCTCTGTGTTTCCGTCTCTGTGTCTCTGTGTCTCTGTCTCTGTGTCTCTGTCTCTGTGTCTCTGTCTCTGTGTCTCTGTGTCTCTGTGTCTCTGTCTCTGTGTCTCTGTCTCTGCGTCTCTGTCTCTGTGTCTCTGTCTCTGTGTCTCTGTCTCTGTGTCTCTGTCTCTGTTTCTCTGTCTCTGTGTCTCTGCCCTAGTGTCTCTGTCTCTGTGTCTCTGTCTCTGTGTCTCTGTCTCTGTGTTTCTGTCTCTGTGTCTCTGTCTCTGTGTCTCTGTCTCTGTGTCTCTGTCTCTGTGTCTCGGTCTCTGTGTCTCTGTCTCTGTGTCTCTGTCTCTGTGTCTCCTTCTCTGTGTCTCCGTATTTGCGTCTCGGTCTCTGTGTCTCTGTCTCCGTGTCTCTGTCTCTGTGTCTCTGTCTCGGTGTCTCTGCCCTAGTGTCTCTGTCTCTGTGTCTCTGTCTCTGAGTATCTGTCTCTGTGTCTCTGTCTCTGTCTCTGTCTCTGTGTCTCTGTGTCTCTGTCTCTGTGTCTCGGTCTCTGTGCCTCCGTCTCTGTGACCCAGTCTCTGTGTCTCTGTCTCTGTGTCTCTGTCTCTGTGTCTCTGTCACTGTGTCTCTGTCTCTGAGTCTCTGTCTCTGTGTCTCTGTCTCTGTCTCTGTCTCTGTCTCTGTCTCTGTCTCTGTTTCTCTATCTCTGTGTCTCTGTCTCTGTCTCTGTTTCTCTTTCTCTGTGTCTCTGTCTCTGTGTCTCTGTCCCTGTGTCTCCGTCTCTGTGTCTCTCTCTCTCTGTGTCTCTGTCGACGTTATCTGTCTCTGTGTCTCTGTCTCTGTGTCTCTGTCGATTTGTGTCCGTCTCTGTGTCTCTGTCTCTCTCTCTCTCTCTCTGTGTCCCTGTCTCCGTGTCTCTGTCTCTGTGTCTCTGTCTCTATGTCTCTGTCTCTGTCTCTGTTTCTCTTTCTCTGTGTCTCTGTGTCTCTGTCTCTGTGTCTCTGCCTCTGTGTCTCTGTATCTCTGTATCTCTGTCTCTGTGTCTCTGTCTCTGTGTCTCTGCCTCTATGTCTCCGTCTCGTTGTTTCTGTCTCTGTGTCCCTGTCTCTGTGCCTCTGTCTCCGTCCCTGTGTCTCTGTCGCTGTGTCGCCGCCTCTGTGTCTCTGTCTCTGTGTCTCCGTCTCTGTGTCTCTGTCTCTGTGTCTCTGTCTCTGTGTCTCCGTCTCTGTGTCTCTGTCTCTGTGTCTCTGTCTCTGTGTCTCTGTCTCTGTGTCTCTGTCTCTGTGTCTCTGTCTCTGTGTCTCTGTCTCTGTGTCTCTGTCTCTGTGTCTCTGTCTCTGTGTCTCTGTCTCTGTGTCTCTGTCTCTGTGTCTCTGTCTCTGTGTCTCGGTCTCTGTCTCTGTCTCTGTGTCTCTGTCTCTGTGTCTCGGTCTCTGTGTCTCCGTCTCTGTGTCGCCGTCTCTGTGTCTCTGTCTCTGTGTCTCCGTCTCTGTGTCTCTGTCTCTGTGTCTCTGCCTCTGTGTCTCTGTGTCTCTGTATCTCTGTCTCTGTGTCTCTGTCTCTGTGTCTCTACCTCTATGTCTCTGTATGTCTGTATCTCTGCCTCTGTGTCTCTGTCTCTGTGTCTCTGTCTCTGTGTCTCTGTCTCTGTGTCTCTGTCTCTGTGTCTCTGTCTCTGTGTCTCTGTCTCTGTGTCTCTGTCTCTGTGTCTCTGTCTCTGTGTCTCTGTCTCTGTGTCTCTGTCTCTGTGTCTCTGTCTCTGTGTCTCTGTCTCTGTGTCTCTGTCTCTGTGTCTCTGTCTCTGTGTCTCTGTCTCTGTGTCTCTGTCTCTGTGTCTCTGTCTCTGTGTCTCTGTCTCTGTGTCTCTGTCTCTGTGTCTCTGTCTCTGTGTCTCTGTCGATGTGTCTCTGTCTCTGTGTCTCTGTCTCGGTGTCTCTGTCTCTGTGTCCCTGTCTCTGTGTCTCTGTCTCTGTGTCTCTGTCTCTGTGTGCCTGTCTCTGTGTTTCCGTCTCTGTGTCTCTGTCACGGTGTCTCTGTCTCTGTGTCTCTGTCTCTGAGTCCTTGCCCCTATGTCCCTGTCTCTGTATCTCTGTCCCTATGTCTCCGTCTCTGTGGCTCTGTCTCTGTGTCTCTGTCTCTGTGTCTCTGTCTCTGTGTCTCTGTCTCTGTGTCTCTGTCTCTGTGTTTCTGTCTCTGTGTCTCTGTCTCTGTGTCTCTGTCTCTGTGTCTCTGTCTCTGTGTCTCGGTCTCTGTGTCTCTGTCTCTGTGTCTCTGTCTCTGTGTCTCCTTCTCTGTGTCTCCGTATTTGCGTCTCGGTCTCTGTGTCTCTGTCTCCGTGTCTCTGTCTCTGTGTCTCTGTCTCTGTGTCTCTGCCCTAGTGTCTCTGTCTCTGTGTCTCTGTCTCTGAGTATCTGTCTCTGTGTCTCTGTCTCTGTCTCTGTCTCTGTGTCTCGGTCTCTGTGCCTCCGTCTCTGTGACCCAGTCTCTGTGTCTCTGTCTCTGTGTCTCTGTCTCTGTGTCTCTGTCACTGTGTCTCTGTCTCTGAGTCTCTGTCTCTGTGTCTCTGTCTCTGTCTCTGTCTCTGTCTCTGTCTCTGTTTCTCTATCTCTGTGTCTCTGTCTCTGTCTCTGTTTCTCTTTCTCTGTGTCTCTGTCTCTGTGTCTCTGTCCCTGTGTCTCCGTCTCTGTGTCTCTCTCTCTCTGTGTCTCTGTCGACGTTATCTGTCTCTGTGTCTCTGTCTCTGTGTCTCTGTCGATTTGTGTCCGTCTCTGTGTCTCTGTCTCTCTCTCTCTCTCTCTGTGTCCCTGTCTCCGTGTCTCTGTCTCTGTGTCTCTGTCTCTATGTCTCTGTCTCTGTCTCTGTTTCTCTTTCTCTGTGTCTCTGTGTCTCTGTCTCTGTGTCTCTGCCTCTGTGTCTCTGTATCTCTGTATCTCTGTCTCTGTGTCTCTGTCTCTGTGTCTCTGCCTCTATGTCTCCGTCTCGTTGTTTCTGTCTCTGTGTCCCTGTCTCTGTGCCTCTGTCTCCGTCCCTGTGTCTCTGTCGCTGTGTCGCCGTCTCTGTGTCTCTGTCTCTGTGTCTCCGTCTCTGTGTCTCTGTCTCTGTGTCTCTGTCTCTGTGTCTCCGTCTCTGTGTCTCTGTCTCTGTGTCTCTGTCTCTGTGTCTCTGTCTCTGTGTCTCTGTCTCTGTGTCTCTGTCTCTGTGTCTCTGTCTCTGTGTCTCTGTCTCTGTGTCTCGGTCTCTGTGTCTCTGTCTCTGTGTCTCTGTCTCTGTGTCTCCTTCTCTGTGTCTCTGTCTCTGTGTCTATGTCTCTTTGTCTCTGTCCCTGTGTCACAGTCTCTGTGTCTCCGTATTTGCGTCTTAGTCTCTGTGTCTCTGTCTCCGTGTCTCTGTCTCTGTGTCTCTGTCTCTTTGTCTCTGCCCTAGTGTCTCTGTCTCTGTGTCTCTGTCTCTTAGAATCTGTCTCTGTGTCTCTGTCTCTGTCTCTGTCTCTGTGTCTCTGTGTCTCTGTCTCTGTGTCTCGGTCTCTGTGCCTCCGTCTCTGTGACCCAGTCTCTGTGTCTCTGTCTCTGTGTCTCTGTCTCTGTGTCTCTGTCTCTGTGTCTCTGTCACTGTGTCTCTGTCTCTGTGTCTCTGTGTCTCTGTCTCTGTGTCTCGGTCTCTGTGTCTCTGTCTCTGTGTCTCTGTCTCCGTGTCTCTGTCTCTGTGTCTCTGCCCTACTGTCTCTGTCTCTGTGTCTCTGTCTCTGAGAATCTGTCTCTGTGTCTCTGTCTCTGTCTCTGTCTCTGTGTCTCTGTGTCTCTGTCTCTGTGTCTCGGTCTCTGTGCCTCCGTCTCTGTGTCCCAGTCTCTGTGTTTCTGTCTCTGTGACCCTGTCTCAGTGTCTCTGTCTCCGTGTCTCTGTCTCTTTGTCTCTGTCTCCGTCCCTGTGTCTCTGTCTCTGTGTCTCCGTCTCTGTGTCTCTGTCTCTGTTTCTCTTTCTCTGTGTCTCTGTGTCTCTGTCTCTGTGTCTCTGCCTCTGTGTCTCTGTATCTCTGTATCTCTGTCTCTGTGTCTCTGTCTCTGTGTCTCTGCCTCTATGTCTCCGTCTCGTTGTTTCTGTCTCTGTGTCCCTGTCTCTGTGCCTCTGTCTCCGTCCCTGTGTCTCTGTCGCTGTGTCGCCGTCTCTGTGTCTCTGTCTCTGTGTCTCCGTCTCTGTGTCTCCGTCTCTGTGTCTCTGTCCCTGTGTCTCTGCCTCTGTGTCTCTGTGTCTCTGTATCTCTGTCTCTGTGTCTCTGTCTCTGTGTCTCTACCTCTATGTCTCTGTATGTCTGTATCTCTGCCTCTGTGTCTCTGTCTCTGTGTCTCTGTCTCTGTGTCTCTGTCTCTGTGTCTCTGTCTCTGTGTCTCTGTCTCTGTGTCTCTGTCTCTGTGTCTCTGTCTCTGTGTCTCTGTCTCTGTGTCTCTGTCTCTGTGTCTCTGTCTCTGTGTCTCTGTCTCTGTGTCTCTGTCTCTGTGTCTCTGTCTCTGTGTCTCTGTCTCTGTGTCTCTGTCTCTGTGTCTCTGTCTCTGTGTCTCTGTCTCTGTGTCTCTGTCTCTGTGTCTCTGTCTCTGTGTCTCTGTCTCTGTGTCTCTGTCTCTGTGTCTCTGTCTCTGTGTCTCTGTCTCTGTGTCTCTGTCTCTGTGTCTCTGTCGATGTGTCTCTGTCTCTGTGTCTCTGTCTCGGTGTCTCTGTCTCTGTGTCCCTGCCTCTGTGTCTCTGTCTCTGTGTCTCTGTCTCTGTGTGCCTGTCTCTGTGTTTCCGTCTCTGTGTCTCTGTCACGGTGTCTCTGTCTCTGTGTCTCTGTCTCTGAGTCCTTGCCCCTATGTCCCTGTCTCTGTATCTCTGTCCCTATGTCTCCGTCTCTGTGGCTCTGTCTCTGTGTCTCTGTCTCTGTGTGTGTGTCTCTGTGTCTGGCCCTGTGTGTGTCTCTGTCTCTGTGTTTCTGTCTCTGTGTCTCTGTCTCTGTGTCTCTGTCCCTGTGTCTCCGTCTCTGTGTCTCTCTCTCTCTGTGTCTCTGTCGACGTTATCTGTCTCTGTGTCTCTGTCGATTTGTGTCCGTCTCTGTGTCTCTGTCTCTCTCTCTCTCTCTGTGTCCATGTCTCCGTGTCTCTGTCTCTGTGTCTCTGTCTATGTGTCTCTGTCTCTATGTCTCTGTCTCTGTCTCTGTTTCTCTTTCTCTGTGTCTCTGTGTCTCTGTCTCTGTGTCTCTGCCTCTGTGTCTCTGTATCTCTGTATCTCTGTCTCTGTGTCTCTGTCTCTGTGTCTCTGCGTCTATGTCTCCGTCTCGTTGTTTCTGTCTCTGTGTCCCTGTCTCTGTGCCTCTGTCTCCGTCCCTGTGTCTCTGTCGCTGTGTCGCCGTCTCTGTGTCTCTGTCTCTGTGTCTCCGTCTCTGTGTCTCTGTCTCTGTGTCTCTGTCTCTGTGTCTCTGTCTCTGTGTCTCTGTCTCTGTGTCTCTGTCTCTGTGTCTCTGTCTCTGTGTCTCTGTCTCTGTGTCTCTGTCTCTGTGTCTCTGTCTCTGTGTCTCTGTCTCTGTGTCTCTGTCTCTGTGTTTCTGTCTCTGTGTCTCTGTCTCTGTGTCCCTGTCTCTGTGTCTCTGTCTCTGTGTCTCGGTCTCTGTGTCTCTGTCTCTGTGTCTCTGTCTCTGTGTCTCCTTCTCTGTGTCTCCGTATTTGCGTCTCGGTCTCTGTGTCTCTGTCTCCGTGTCTCTGTCTCTGTGTCTCTGTCTCTGTGTCTCTGCCCTAGTGTCTCTGTCTCTGTGTCTCTGTCTCTGAGTATCTGTCTCTGTGTCTCTGTCTCTGTCTCTGTCTCTGTGTCTCTGTGTCTCTGTCTCTGTGTCTCGGTCTCTGTGCCTCCGTCTCTGTGACCCAGTCTCTGTGTCTCTGTCTCTGTGTCTCTGTCTCTGTGTCTCTGTCACTGTGTCTCTGTCTCTGAGTCTCTGTCTCTGTGTCTCTGTCTCTGTCTCTGTCTCTGTCTCTGTCTCTGTTTCTCTATCTCTGTGTCTCTGTCTCTGTCTCTGTTTCTCTTTCTCTGTGTCTCTGTCTCTGTGTCTCTGTCCCTGTGTCTCCGTCTCTGTGTCTCTCTCTCTCTGTGTCTCTGTCGACCTTATCTGTCTCTGTGTCTCTGTCTCTGTGTCTCTGTCGATTTGTGTCCGTCTCTGTGTCTCTGTCTCTCTCTCTCTCTCTCTGTGTCCCTGTCTCCGTGTCTCTGTCTCTGTGTCTCTGTCTCTATGTCTCTGTCTCTGTCTCTGTTTCTCTTTCTCTGTGTCTCTGTGTCTCTGTCTCTGTGTCTCTGCCTCTGTGTCTCTGTATCTCTGTATCTCTGTCTCTGTGTCTCTGTCTCTGTGTCTCTGCCTCTATGTCTCCGTCTCGTTGTTTCTGTCTCTGTGTCCCTGTCTCTGTGCCTCTGTCTCCGTCCCTGTGTCTCTGTCGCTGTGTCGCCGTCTCTGTGTCTCTGTCTCTGTGTCTCCGTCTCTGTGTCTCTGTCTCTGTGTCTCTGTCTCTGTGTCTCCGTCTCTGTGTCTCTGTCTCTGTGTCTCTGTCTCTGTGTCTCTGTCTCTGTGTCTCTGTCTCTGTGTCTCTGTCTCTGTGTCTTTGTCTCTGTGTCTCTGTCTCTGTGTCTCGGTCTCTGTGTCTCTGTCTCTGTGTCTCTGTCTCTGTGTCTCCTTCTCTGTGTCTCTGTCTCTGTGTCTATGTCTCTTTGTCTCTGTCCCTGTGTCACAGTCTCTGTGTCTCCGTATTTGCGTCTTAGTCTCTGTGTCTCTGTCTCCGTGTCTCTGTCTCTGTGTCTCTGTCTCTTTGTCTCTGCCCTAGTGTCTCTGTCTCTGTGTCTCTGTCTCTGAGAATCTGTCTCTGTGTCTCTGTCTCTGTCTCTGTCTCTGTGTCTCTGTGTCTCTGTCTCTGTGTCTCGGTCTCTGTGCCTCCGTCTCTGTGACCCAGTCTCTGTGTCTCTGTCTCTGTGTCTCTGTCTCTGTGTCTCTGTCACTGTGTCTCTGTCTCTGTGTCTCTGTGTCTCTGTCCCTGTGTCTCGGTCTCTGTGTCTCTGTCTCTGTGTCTCTGTCTCCGTGTCTCTGTCTCTGTGTCTCTGCCCTAGTGTCTCTGTCTCTGTGTCTCTGTCTCTGAGAATCTGTCTCTGTGTCTCTGTCTCTGTCTCTGTCTCTGTGTCTCTGTGTCTCTGTCTCTGTGTCTCGGTCTCTGTGCCTCCGTCTCTGTGTCCCAGTCTCTGTGTTTCTGTCTCTGTGTCCCTGTCTCAGTGTCTCTGTCTCCGTGTCTCTGTCTCTTTGTCTCTGTCTCCGTCCCTGTGTCTCTGTCTCTGTGTCTCCGTCTCTGTGTCTCTGTCTCTGTGTCTCTGTCTCTGTGTCTCTGTCTCTGTGTCTCTGTCTCTGTGTCTCCGTCTCTGTGTCTCTGTCTCTGTGTCTCTGTCTCTGTGTCTCTGTCTCTGTGTCTCTGTCTCTGTGTCTCTGTCTCTGTGTCTCTGTCTCTGTGTTTCCGTCTCTGTGTCTCTGTGTCTCTGTCTCTGTGTCTCTGTCTCTGTGTCTCTGTCTCTGTGTCTCTGTGTCTCTGTGTCTCTGTCTCTGTGTCTCTGTCTCTGCGTCTCTGTCTCTGTGTCTCTGTCTCTGTGTCTCTGTCTCTTTGTCTCTGTCTCTGTTTCTCTGTCTCTGTGTCTCTGCCCTAGTGTCTCTGTCTCTGTGTCTCTATCTCTGTGCCCGTGTCTCCGTACCTGCGTCTCTGTTTCTGTGTCTATGTCTCTGTGTCTCTGTCTCTCTGTCTCTGTCTCTGTGTCTCTGCCTCCGTGTCTCTGTCTCTGTGTCCCTGTCTCTGTGTTTCTGTCTTTATGTCTCTGTCTCTGTGTCTCTGTCTCTGAGAATCTGTGTCTGTGTCTCTGTCTCTGTCTCTGTCTCTGTGTCTCTGTCTCTGTGTCTCGGTCTCTGTGTCTCCGTCTCTGTGTCCCTGTCTCTGTGTTTCTGTCTCTGTGTCCCTGTCTCAGTGTCTCTGTCTCCGTGTCTCTGTCTCTTTGTCTCTGTCCCCGTCCCTGTGTCTCTGTCTCTGTGTCTCCGTCTCTGTGTCTCCGTCTCTGTGTCTCCGTCTCTGTGTCTCTGTCTCTGTGTCTCGGTCTCTGTGTCTCCGTCTCTGTGTCCCTGTCTCTGTGTTTCTGTCTCTGTGTCCCTGTCTCAGTGTCTCTGTCTCCGTGTCTCTGTCTCTTTGTCTCTGTCCCCGTCCCTGTGTCTCTGTCTCTGTGTCTCCGTCTCTGTGTCTCCGTCTCTGTGTCTCTGTCTCTGTGTCTCTGTCTCTGTGTCTCTGTCTCTGTGTCTCTGTCTCTGTGTCTCTCTCTCTGTGTCTCTGTCTCTATGTCTCTGTCTCTGTGTCTCTGTCTCTGTGTCTCTGTCTCTGTTTCTCTTTCTCTGTGTCTCTGTCTCTGTGTCTCTATCCCTGTGCCCGGTCTTCCTGTCTCTGTCCCTGTGTCTCCGTCTCTGTGTCTCCGTCTCTGTGTCTCTGTCTCTGTGTCCCTGTCTCTGTGTCTCTGTCTCTGTGTCTCTGTCTCTGTCTCTGTGTCTCTGTCTCTCTGTCTCTGTCTCTGTGTCTCTGTCTCTGTGTCTCTGTCTCTGTGTCTCTGTCTCTGTGTCTCTGTCTCTGTGTCTCTGTGGCTCTGTCTCTGTGTCTCTCTCTCTGTGTCTCTGTCTCTATGTCTCTGTATGTCTGTATCTCTGCCTCTGTGTCTCGGTCTCTGTGTCTCTGTCTCTGTCTCTGTGTCTCTGTCTCTGTCTCTGTCTCTGTGTCTCTGTCCATTTGTGTCCGTCTCTGTGTCTCTGTCTCACTCTCTCTCTGTGTCCCTGTCTCCGTGTCTCTGTCTCTGTGTTTCTGTCTCTGTGTCTCTGTCTCTGTCTCTGACTCTGTGTCTCTGTCTCTGTGTGTGTGTCTCTGTGTCTGTCCCTGTGTATGTGTCTCTGTCTCTGAGTCTCTGTCCCTGTGTCTCCATCTCTGTGTCTCTCTCTCTCTGTGTCTCTTGCGACGTTATCTGTCTCTGTGTCTCTGTCCATCTGTGTCCGTCTCTGTGTCTCTGTCTCTCTCTCTCTCTGTGTCCCTGTCTCCGTGTCTCTGTCTCTGTGTCTCTGTCTATGTGTCTCTGTCTCTATGTCTCTGTCTATGTCTCTGTTTCTCTTTCTCTGTGTCTCTGTGTCTCTGTCTCTGTGTCTCTGCCTCTGTGTCTCTGTGTCTCTGTATCTCTGTCTCTGTGTCTCTGTCTCTGTGTCTCTGTCTCTGTCTCTGTCTCTGTGTCTCTGTGTCTCTGTCTCTGTGTCTCGGTCTCTGTGCCTCCGTCTCTGTGTCCCAGTCTCTGTGTTTCTGTCTCTGTGTCCCTGTCTCAGTGTCTCTGTCTCCGTGTCTCTGTCTCTTTGTCTCTGTCTCCGTCCCTGTGTCTCTGTCTCTGTGTCTCCGTCTCTGTGTCTCTGTCTCTGTGTCTCTGTCTCTGTGTCTCTGTCTCTGTGTCTCTGTCTCTGTGTCTCCGTCTCTGTGTCTCTGTCTCTGTGTCTCTGTCTCTGTGTCTCTGTCTCTGTGTCTCTGTCTCTGTGTCTCTGTCTCTGTGTCTCTGTCTCTGTGTCTCTGTCTCTGTGTTTCCGTCTCTGTGTCTCTGTGTCTCTGTCTCTGTGTCTCTGTCTCTGTGTCTCTGTCTCTGTGTCTCTGTGTCTCTGTGTCTCTGTCTCTGTGTCTCTGTCTCTGCGTCTCTGTCTCTGTGTCTCTGTCTCTGTGTCTCTGTCTCTGTGTCTCTGTCTCTGTTTCTCTGTCTCTGTGTCTCTGCCCTAGTGTCTCTGTCTCTGTGTCTCTGTCTCTGTGCCCGTGTCTCCGTACCTGCGTCTCTGTTTCTGTGTCTATGTCTCTGTGTCTCTGTCTCTCTGTCTCTGTCTCTGTGTCTCTGCCTCCGTGTCTCTGTCTCTGTGTCCCTGTCTCTGTGTTTCTGTATTTATGTCTCTGTCTCTGTGTCTCTGTCTCTGAGAATCTGTGTCTGTGTCTCTGTCTCTGTCTCTGTCTCTGTGTCTCTGTCTCTGTGTCTCGGTCTCTGTGTCTCCGTCTCTGTGTCCCTGTCTCTGTGTTTCTGTCTCTGTGTCTCTGTCTCTGTGTCTCTGTCCCTGTGTCTCCGTCTCTGTGTCTCTCTCTCTCTGTGTCTCTGTCGACGTTATCTGTCTCTGTGTCTCTGTCGATTTGTGTCCGTCTCTGTGTCTCTGTCTCTCTCTCTCTCTCTGTGTCCATGTCTCCGTGTCTCTGTCTCTGTGTCTCTGTCTCTGTGTCTCTGTCTCTGTGTCTCTGTCTCTGTGTCTCTGTCTCTGTGTCTCTGTCTCTGTGTCTCTGTCTCTGTGTCTCGGTCTCTGTGTCTCTGTCTCTGTGTCTCTGTCTCTGTGTCTCCTTCTCTGTGTCTCTGTCTCTGTGTCTATGTCTCTTTGTCTCTGTCCCTGTGTCACAGTCTCTGTGTCTCCGTATTTGCGTCTTAGTCTCTGTGTCTCTGTCTCCGTGTCTCTGTCTCTGTGTCTCTGTCTCTTTGTCTCTGCCCTAGTGTCTCTGTCCCTGTGTCTCTGTCTCTGAGAATCTGTCTCTGTGTCTCTGTCTCTGTCTCTGTCTCTGTGTCTCTGTGTCTCTGTCTCTGTGTCTCGGTCTCTGTGCCTCCGTCTCTGTGACCCAGTCTCTGTGTCTCTGTCTCTGTGTCTCTGTCTCTGTGTCTCTGTCACTGTGTCTCTGTCTCTGTGTCTCTGTGTCTCTGTCTCTGTGTCTCGGTCTCTGTGTCTCTGTCTCTGTGTCTCTGTCTCCGTGTCTCTGTCTCTGTGTCTCTGCCCTAGTGTCTCTGTCTCTGTGTCTCTGTCTCTGAGAATCTGTCTCTGTGTCTCTGTCTCTGTCTCTGTCTCTGTGTCTCTGTGTCTCTGTCTCTGTGTCTCGGTCTCTGTGCCTCCGTCTCTGTGTCCCAGTCTCTGTGTTTCTGTCTCTGTGTCCCTGTCTCAGTGTCTCTGTCTCCGTGTCTCTGTCTCTTTGTCTCTGTCTCCGTCCCTGTGTCTCTGCCTCTGTGTCTCCGTCTCTGTGTCTCTGTCTCTGTGTCTCTGTCTCTGTGTCTCTGTCTCTGTGTCTCCGTCTCTGTGTCTCTGTCTCTGTGTCTCTGTCTCTGTGTCTCTGTCTCTGTGTCTCTGTCTCTGTGTCTCTGTCTCTGTGTCTCTGTCTCTGTGTTTCCGTCTCTGTGTCTCTGTGTCTCTGTCTCTGTGTCTCTGTCTCTGTGTCTCTGTCTCTGTGTCTCTGTGTCTCTGTGTCTCTGTCTCTGTGTCTCTGTCTCTGCGTCTCTGTCTCTGTGTCTCTGTCTCTGTGTCTCTGTCTCTGTGTCTCTGTCTCTGTTTCTCTGTCTCTGTGTCTCTGCCCTAGTGTCTCTGTCTCTGTGTCTCTGTCTCTGTGCCCGTGTCTCCGTACCTGCGTCTCTGTTTCTGTGTCTATGTCTCTGTGTCTCTGTCTCTCTGTCTCTGTCTCTGTGTCTCTGCCTCCGTGTCTCTGTCTCTGTGTCCCTGTCTCTGTGTTTCTGTCTTTATGTCTCTGTCTCTGTGTCTCTGTCTCTGAGAATCTGTGTCTGTGTCTCTGTCTCTGTCTCTGTCTCTGTGTCTCTGTCTCTGTGTCTCGGTCTCTGTGTCTCCGTCTCTGTGTCCCTGTCTCTGTGTTTCTGTCTCTGTGTCCCTGTCTCAGTGTCTCTGTCTCCGTGTCTCTGTCTCTTTGTCTCTGTCCCCGTCCCTGTGTCTCTGTCTCTGTGTCTCCGTCTCTGTGTCTCCGTCTCTGTGTCTCTGTCTCTGTGTCTCTGTCTCTGTGTCTCTGTGTCTCTGTCTCTGTGTCTCTCTCTCTGTGTCTCTGTCTCTATGTCTCTGTCTCTGTGTCTCTCTCTCTGTGTCTCTGTCTCTGTTTCTCTTTCTCTGTGTCTCTGTCTCTGTGTCTCTATCCCTGTGCCCGGTCTTCCTGTCTCTGTCCCTGTGTCTCCGTCTCTGTGTCTCCGTCTCTGTGTCTCTGTCTCTGTGTCCCTGTCTCTGTGTCTCTGTCTCTGTGTCTCTGTCTCTGTCTCTGTGTCTCTGTCTCTGTGTCTCTGTCTCTGTGTCTCTGTCTCTGTGTCTCTGTCTCTGTGTCTCTGTCTCTGTGTCTCTGTCTCTGTGTCTCTGTCTCTGTGTCTCTGTCTCTGTGTCTCTGTCTCTGTGTCTCTGTGGCTCTGTCTCTGTGTCTCTCTCTCTGTGTCTCTGTCTCTATGTCTCTGTATGTCTGTATCTCTGCCTCTGTGTCTCGGTCTCTGTGTCTCTGTCTCTGTCTCTGTGTCTCTGTCTCTGTCTCTGTCTCTGTGTCTCTGTCCATTTCTGTCCGTCTCTGTGTCTCTGTCTCACTCTCTCTCTGTGTCCCTGTCTCCGTGTCTCTGTCTCTGTGTTTCTGTCTCTGTGTCTCTGTCTCTGTCTCTGTCTCTGTGTCTCTGTCTCTGTGTGTGTGTCTCTGTGTCTGTCCCTGTGTATGTGTCTCTGTCTCTGAGTCTCTGTATCTCTGTCTCTGTGTCTCTGTCTCTGTGTCTCTGTCTCTGTCTCTGTCTCTGTGTCTCTGTGTCTCTGTCTCTGTGTCTCGGTCTCTGTGCCTCCGTCTCTGTGTCCCAGTCTCTGTGTTTCTGTCTCTGTGTCCCTGTCTCAGTGTCTCTGTCTCCGTGTCTCTGTCTCTTTGTCTCTGTCTCCGTCCCTGTGTCTCTGTCTCTGTGTCTCCGTCTCTGTGTCTCTGTCTCTGTGTCTCTGTCTCTGTGTCTCTGTCTCTGTGTCTCTGTCTCTGTGTCTCCGTCTCTGTGTCTCTGTCTCTGTGTCTCTGTCTCTGTGTCTCTGTCTCTGTGTCTCTGTCTCTGTGTCTCTGTCTCTGTGTCTCTGTCTCTGTGTTTCCGTCTCTGTGTCTCTGTGTCTCTGTCTCTGTGTCTCTGTCTCTGTGTCTCTGTCTCTGTGTCTCTGTCTCTGTGTCTCTGTCTCTGTGTCTCTGTGTCTCTGTGTCTCTGTCTCTGTGTCTCTGTCTCTGTGTCTCTGTCTCTGTGTCTCTGTCTCTGTGTCTCTGTCTCTGTTTCTCTGTCTCTGTGTCTCTGCCCTAGTGTCTCTGTCTCTGTGTCTCTGTCTCTGTGCCCGTGTCTCCGTACCTGCGTCTCTGTTTCTGTGTCTATGTCTCTGTGTCTCTGTCTCTCTGTCTCTGTCTCTGTGTCTCTGCCTCCGTGTCTCTGTCTCTGTGTCCCTGTCTCTGTGTTTCTGTCTTTATGTCTCTGTCTCTGTGTCTCTGTCTCTGAGAATCTGTGTCTGTGTCTCTGTCTCTGTCTCTGTCTCTGTGTCTCGGTCTCTGTGTCTCCGTCTCTGTGTCCCTGTCTCTGTGTTTCTGTCTCTGTGTCCCTGTCTCAGTGTCTCTGTCTCCGTGTCTCTGTCTCTTTGTCTCTGTCCCCGTCCCTGTGTCTCTGTCTCTGTGTCTCCGTCTCTGTGTCTCCGTCTCTGTGTCTCTGTCTCTGTGTCTCTGTCTCTGTGTCTCTGTCTCTGTGTCTCTCTCTCTGTGTCTCTGTCTCTATGTCTCTGTCTCTGTGTCTCTGTCTCTGTGTCTCTGTCACTGTGTCTCCGTCTTCGTGTCTCTGTCCCTGTGTCTCCGACTCTGTATCACTGTCTCTATGTCTGTGCCTCTGTGTCTCTGTGTCTGTGTCTCTGTCACCGTCTCTATGCCTCTGTTCCTATGTCTCTGTCTCTGTGTCTCTGTCTCTGTGTCTCTGTCTCTGTGTCCCTGTCTCTGTGTCTCTGTCACTGTGTCTCTGTCTCTGCGTCTCTGCCTCTGTGTATCGGTCTCTGTGTCTCTGTCTCTGTGTCTCTGTCTCCATGTCTCTGTCTCTGTCTCTGCCTCTGTTTCTCTTTCTCTGTGTCTCTGTCTCTGTGTCTCTGTCCCTGTGCCCGGTCTTCCTGTCTCTGTCCCTGTGTCTCCGTCTCTGTGTCTCCGTCTGTGTGTCTCTGTCTCTGTGTCCCTGTCTCTGTGTCTCTGTCTCTGTGTCTCTGTCTCTATGTCTCTGTATGTCTGTATCTCTGCCTCTGTGTCTCTGTCTCTGTGTCTGTGTCTCTGTCTCTGTCTCCGTGTCTCTGTCTCTGAGTCTTTGCCTCTATGTCCCTGTCTCTGTATCTCTGTCCCTATGTCTCCGTCTCTGTGGCTCTGTCTCTGTGCCTGTGTCTCTGTCTCTGTGTGTGTGTCTCTGTATCTGTCCCTGTGTGTGTGTCTCTGTCTCTGAGTCTCTGTCTCTGTGTCTCTGTGTCTGTCTCTGTCTCTGTTTCTCTTTCTCTGTGTCTCTGTCTCTGTGTCTCTGTCCCTGTGCCCGGTCTTCCTGTCTCTGTCCCTGTGTCTCCGTCTCTGTGTCTCCGTCTCTGTGTCTCTGTCTCTGTGTCCCTGTCTCTGTGTCTCTGTCTCTGTGTCTCTGTCTCTGTGTCTCTGTCTCTGTGTCTCTGTCTCCATGTCTCTGTCTCTGTCTCTGTCTCTGTTTCTCTTTCTCTGTGTCTCTGTCTCTGTGTCTCTATCCCTGTGCCCGGTCTTCCTGTCTCTGTCCCTGTGTCTCCGTCTCTGTGTCTCCGTCTCTGTGTCTCTGTCTCTGTGTCCCTGTCTCTGTGTCTCTGTCTCTGTGTCTCTGTGTCTGTCTCTGTGTCTCTGTCTCTGTGTCTCTGTCTCTGTGACTCTGTCTCTGTGTCTCTGTCTCTGTGTCTCTGTCTCTGTGTCTCTGTGGCTCTGTCTCTGTGTCTCTCTCTCTGTGTCTCTGTCTCTATGTCTCTGTATGTCTGTATCTCTGCCTCTGTGTCTCGGTCTCTGTGTCTCTGTCTCTGTCTCTGTGTCTCTGTCTCTGTCTCTGTCTCTGTGTCTCTGTCCATTTGTGTCCGTCTCTGTGTCTCTGTCTCACTCTCTCTCTGTGTCCCTGTCTCCGTGTCTCTGTCTCTGTGTTTCTGTCCCTGTGTCTCTGTCTCTGTCTCTGTCTCTGTGTCTCTGTCTCTGTGTGTGTGTCTCTGTGTCTGTCCCTGTGTATGTGTCTCTGTCTCTGAGTCTCTGTCCCTGTGTCTCCATCTCTGTGTCTCTCTCTCTCTGTGTCTCTTGCGACGTTATCTGTCTCTGTGTCTCTGTCCATCTGTGTCCGTCTCTGTGTCTCTGTCTCTCTCTCTCTCTGTGTCCCTGTCTCCGTGTCTCTGTCTCTGTGTCTCTGTCTATGTGTCTCTGTCTCTATGTCTCTGTCTATGTCTCTGTTTCTCTTTCTCTGTGTCTCTGTGTCTCTGTCTCTGTGTCTCTGCCTCTGTGTCTCTGTGTCTCTGTATCTCTGTCTCTGTGTCTCTGTCTCTGTGTCTCTGTCTCTGAGTCCTTGCCCCTATGTCCCTGTCTCTGTATCTCTGTCCCTATGTCTCCGTCTCTGTGGCTCTGTCTCTGTGTCTCTGTCTCTGTGTGTGTGTCTCGGTGTCTGTCCCTGTGTGTGTCTCTGTCTCTGTGTTTCTGTCTCTGTGTCTCTGTCTCTGTGTCTCTGTCCCTGTGTCTCCGTCTCTGTGTCTCTCTCTCTCTGTGTCTCTGTCGACGTTATCTGTCTCTGTGTCTCTGTCGATTTGTGTCCGTCTCTGTGTCTCTGTCTCTCTCTCTCTCTCTGTGTCCCTGTCTCCGTGTCTCTGTCTCTGTGTCTCTGTCTATGTGTCTCTGTCTCTATGTCTCTGTCTCTGTCTCTGTTTCTCTTTCTCTGTGTCTCTGTCTCTGTGTCTCTGTCCCTGTGCCCGGTCTTCCTGTCTCTGTCCCTGTGTCTCCGTCTCTGTGTCTCCGTCTCTGTGTCTCTGTCTCTGTGTCCCTGTCTCTGTGTCTCTGTCTCTGTGTCTCTGTCTCTGTGTCTCTGTATCTCTGTATCTCTGTCTCTGTGTCTCTGTCTCTGTGTCTCTGCCTCTATGTCTCCGTCTCGTTGTTTCTGTCTCTGTGTCCCTGTCTCTGTGCCTCTGTCTCCGTCCCTGTGTCTCTGTCGCTGTGTCGCCGTCTCTGTGTCTCTGTCTCTGTGTCTCCGTCTCTGTGTCTCTGTCTCTGTGTCTCTGTCTCTGTGTCTCCGTCTCTGTGTCTCTGTCTCTGTGTCTCTGTCTCTGTGTCTCTGTCTCTGTGTCTCTGTCTCTGTGTCTCTGTCTCTGTGTCTTTGTCTCTGTGTCTCTGTCTCTGTGTCTCGGTCTCTGTGTCTCTGTCTCTGTGTCTCTGTCTCTGTGTCTCCTTCTCTGTGTCTCTGTCTCTGTGTCTATGTCTCTTTGTCTCTGTCCCTGTGTCACAGTCTCTGTGTCTCCGTATTTGCGTCTTAGTCTCTGTGTCTCTGTCTCCGTGTCTCTGTCTCTGTGTCTCTGTCTCTTTGTCTCTGCCCTAGTGTCTCTGTCTCTGTGTCTCTGTCTCTGAGAATCTGTCTCTGTGTCTCTGTCTCTGTCTCTGTCTCTGTGTCTCTGTGTCTCTGTCTCTGTGTCTCGGTCTCTGTGCCTCCGTCTCTGTGACCCAGTCTCTGTGTCTCTGTCTCTGTGTCTCTGTCTCTGTGTCTCTGTCACTGTGTCTCTGTCTCTGTGTCTCTGTGTCTCTGTCCCTGTGTCTCGGTCTCTGTGTCTCTGTCTCTGTGTCTCTGTCTCCGTGTCTCTGTCTCTGTGTCTCTGCCCTAGTGTCTCTGTCTCTGTGTCTCTGTCTCTGAGAATCTGTCTCTGTGTCTCTGTCTCTGTCTCTGTCTCTGTGTCTCTGTGTCTCTGTCTCTGTGTCTCGGTCTCTGTGCCTCCGTCTCTGTGTCCCAGTCTCTGTGTTTCTGTCTCTGTGTCCCTGTCTCAGTGTCTCTGTCTCCGTGTCTCTGTCTCTTTGTCTCTGTCTCCGTCCCTGTGTCTCTGTCTCTGTGTCTCCGTCTCTGTGTCTCTGTCTCTGTGTCTCTGTCTCTGTGTCTCTGTCTCTGTGTCTCTGTCTCTGTGTCTCCGTCTCTGTGTCTCTGTCTCTGTGTCTCTGTCTCTGTGTCTCTGTCTCTGTGTCTCTGTCTCTGTGTCTCTGTCTCTGTGTCTCTGTCTCTGTGTTTCCGTCTCTGTGTCTCTGTGTCTCTGTCTCTGTGTCTCTGTCTCTGTGTCTCTGTGTCTCTGTGTCTCTGTCTCTGTGTCTCTGTCTCTGCGTCTCTGTCTCTGTGTCTCTGTCTCTGTGTCTCTGTCTCTTTGTCTCTGTCTCTGTTTCTCTGTCTCTGTGTCTCTGCCCTAGTGTCTCTGTCTCTGTGTCTCTATCTCTGTGCCCGTGTCTCCGTACCTGCGTCTCTGTTTCTGTGTCTATGTCTCTGTGTCTCTGTCTCTCTGTCTCTGTCTCTGTGTCTCTGCCTCCGTGTCTCTGTCTCTGTGTCCCTGTCTCTGTGTTTCTGTCTTTATGTCTCTGTCTCTGTGTCTCTGTCTCTGAGAATCTGTGTCTGTGTCTCTGTCTCTGTCTCTGTCTCTGTGTCTCTGTCTCTGTGTCTCGGTCTCTGTGTCTCCGTCTCTGTGTCCCTGTCTCTGTGTTTCTGTCTCTGTGTCCCTGTCTCAGTGTCTCTGTCTCCGTGTCTCTGTCTCTTTGTCTCTGTCCCCGTCCCTGTGTCTCTGTCTCTGTGTCTCCGTCTCTGTGTCTCCGTCTCTGTGTCTCTGTCTCTGTGTCTCGGTCTCTGTGTCTCCGTCTCTGTGTCCCTGTCTCTGTGTTTCTGTCTCTGTGTCCCTGTCTCAGTGTCTCTGTCTCCGTGTCTCTGTCTCTTTGTCTCTGTCCCCGTCCCTGTGTCTCTGTCTCTGTGTCTCCGTCTCTGTGTCTCCGTCTCTGTGTCTCTGTCTCTGTGTCTCTGTCTCTGTGTCTCTGTCTCTGTGTCTCTGTCTCTGTGTCTCTCTCTCTGTGTCTCTGTCTCTATGTCTCTGTCTCTGTGTCTCTGTCTCTGTGTCTCTGTCTCTGTTTCTCTTTCTCTGTGTCTCTGTCTCTGTGTCTCTATCCCTGTGCCCGGTCTTCCTGTCTCTGTCCCTGTGTCTCCGTCTCTGTGTCTCCGTCTCTGTGTCTCTGTCTCTGTGTCCCTGTCTCTGTGTCTCTGTCTCTGTGTCTCTGTCTCTGTCTCTGTGTCTCTGTCTCTCTGTCTCTGTCTCTGTGTCTCTGTCTCTGTGTCTCTGTCTCTGTGTCTCTGTCTCTGTGTCTCTGTCTCTGTGTCTCTGTGGCTCTGTCTCTGTGTCTCTCTCTCTGTGTCTCTGTCTCTATGTCTCTGTATGTCTGTATCTCTGCCTCTGTGTCTCGGTCTCTGTGTCTCTGTCTCTGTCTCTGTGTCTCTGTCTCTGTCTCTGTCTCTGTGTCTCTGTCCATTTGTGTCCGTCTCTGTGTCTCTGTCTCACTCTCTCTCTGTGTCCCTGTCTCCGTGTCTCTGTCTCTGTGTTTCTGTCTCTGTGTCTCTGTCTCTGTCTCTGACTCTGTGTCTCTGTCTCTGTGTGTGTGTCTCTGTGTCTGTCCCTGTGTATGTGTCTCTGTCTCTGAGTCTCTGTCCCTGTGTCTCCATCTCTGTGTCTCTCTCTCTCTGTGTCTCTTGCGACGTTATCTGTCTCTGTGTCTCTGTCCATCTGTGTCCGTCTCTGTGTCTCTGTCTCTCTCTCTCTCTGTGTCCCTGTCTCCGTGTCTCTGTCTCTGTGTCTCTGTCTATGTGTCTCTGTCTCTATGTCTCTGTCTATGTCTCTGTTTCTCTTTCTCTGTGTCTCTGTGTCTCTGTCTCTGTGTCTCTGCCTCTGTGTCTCTGTGTCTCTGTATCTCTGTCTCTGTGTCTCTGTCTCTATGTCTCTGTCTCTGTCTCTGTCTCTGTGTCTCTGTGTCTCTGTCTCTGTGTCTCGGTCTCTGTGCCTCCGTCTCTGTGTCCCAGTCTCTGTGTTTCTGTCTCTGTGTCCCTGTCTCAGTGTCTCTGTCTCCGTGTCTCTGTCTCTTTGTCTCTGTCTCCGTCCCTGTGTCTCTGTCTCTGTGTCTCCGTCTCTGTGTCTCTGTCTCTGTGTCTCTGTCTCTGTGTCTCTGTCTCTGTGTCTCTGTCTCTGTGTCTCCGTCTCTGTGTCTCTGTCTCTGTGTCTCTGTCTCTGTGTCTCTGTCTCTGTGTCTCTGTCTCTGTGTCTCTGTCTCTGTGTCTCTGTCTCTGTGTTTCCGTCTCTGTGTCTCTGTGTCTCTGTCTCTGTGTCTCTGTCTCTGTGTCTCTGTCTCTGTGTCTCTGTGTCTCTGTGTCTCTGTCTCTGTGTCTCTGTCTCTGCGTCTCTGTCTCTGTGTCTCTGTCTCTGTGTCTCTGTCTCTGTGTCTCTGTCTCTGTTTCTCTGTCTCTGTGTCTCTGCCCTAGTGTCTCTGTCTCTGTGTCTCTGTCTCTGTGCCCGTGTCTCCGTACCTGCGTCTCTGTTTCTGTGTCTATGTCTCTGTGTCTCTGTCTCTCTGTCTCTGTCTCTGTGTCTCTGCCTCCGTGTCTCTGTCTCTGTGTCCCTGTCTCTGTGTTTCTGTCTTTATGTCTCTGTCTCTGTGTCTCTGTCTCTGAGAATCTGTGTCTGTGTCTCTGTCTCTGTCTCTGTCTCTGTGTCTCTGTCTCTGTGTCTCGGTCTCTGTGTCTCCGTCTCTGTGTCCCTGTCTCTGTGTTTCTGTCTCTGTGTCTCTGTCTCTGTGTCTCTGTCCCTGTGTCTCCGTCTCTGTGTCTCTCTCTCTCTGTGTCTCTGTCGACGTTATCTGTCTCTGTGTCTCTGTCGATTTGTGTCCGTCTCTGTGTCTCTGTCTCTCTCTCTCTCTCTGTGTCCATGTCTCCGTGTCTCTGTCTCTGTGTCTCTGTCTATGTGTCTCTGTCTCTATGTCTCTGTCTCTGTCTCTGTTTCTCTTTCTCTGTGTCTCTGTGTCTCTGTCTCTGTGTCTCTGCCTCTGTGTCTCTGTATCTCTGTATCTCTGTCTCTGTGTCTCTGTCTCTGTGTCTCTGCCTCATTGTCTCCGTCTCGTTGTTTCTGTCTCTGTGTCCCTGTCTCTGTGCCTCTGTCTCCGTCCCTGTGTCTCTGTCGCTGTGTCGCCGTCTCTGTGTCTCTGTCTCTGTGTCTCCGTCTCTGTGTCTCTGTCTCTGTGTCTCTGTCTCTGTGTCTCTGTCTCTGTGTCTCTGTCTCTGTGTCTCTGTCTCTGTGTCTCTGTGTCTGTGTCTCTGTCTCTGTGTCTCTGTCTCTGTGTCTCTGTCTCTGTGTCTCTGTCTCTGTGTCTCTGTCTCTGTGTTTCTGTCTCTGTGTCTCTGTCTCTGTGTCCCTGTCTCTGTGTCTCTGTCTCTGTGTCTCGGTCTCTGTGTCTCTGTCTCTGTGTCTCTGTCTCTGTGTCTCCTTCTCTGTGTCTCCGTATTTGCGTCTCGGTCTCTGTGTCTCTGTCTCCGTGTCTCTGTCTCTGTGTCTCTGTCTCTGTGTCTCTGCCCTAGTGTCTCTGTCTCTGTGTCTCTGTCTCTGAGTATCTGTCTCTGTGTCTCTGTCTCTGTCTCTGTCTCTGTCTCTGTGTCTCTGTGTCTCTGTCTCTGTGTCTCGGTCTCTGTGCCTCCGTCTCTGTGACCCAGTCTCTGTGTCTCTGTCTCTGTGTCTCTGTCTCTGTGTCTCTGTCACTCTGTCTCTGTCTCTGAGTCTCTGTCTCTGTGTCTCTGTCTCTGTCTCTGTCTCTGTCTCTGTCTCTGTTTCTCTATCTCTGTGTCTCTGTCTCTGTCTCTGTTTCTCTTTCTCTGTGTCTCTGTCTCTGTGTCTCTGTCCCTGTGTCTCCGTCTCTGTGTCTCTCTCTCTCTGTGTCTCTGTCGACCTTATCTGTCTCTGTGTCTCTGTCTCTGTGTCTCTGTCGATTTGTGTCCGTCTCTGTGTCTCTGTCTCTCTCTCTCTCTCTCTGTGTCCCTGTCTCCGTGTCTCTGTCTCTGTGTCTCTGTCTCTATGTCTCTGTCTCTGTCTCTGTTTCTCTTTCTCTGTGTCTCTGTGTCTCTGTCTCTGTGTCTCTGCCTCTGTGTCTCTGTATCTCTGTATCTCTGTCTCTGTGTCTCTGTCTCTGTGTCTCTGCCTCTATGTCTCCGTCTCGTTGTTTCTGTCTCTGTGTCCCTGTCTCTGTGCCTCTGTCTCCGTCCCTGTGTCTCTGTCGCTGTGTCGCCGTCTCTGTGTCTCTGTCTCTGTGTCTCCGTCTCTGTGTCTCTGTCTCTGTGTCTCTGTCTCTGTGTCTCCGTCTCTGTGTCTCTGTCTCTGTGTCTCTGTCTCTGTGTCTCTGTCTCTGTGTCTCTGTCTCTGTGTCTCTGTCTCTGTGTCTCTGTCTCTGTGTCTCTGTCTCTGTGTCTCGGTCTCTGTGTCTCTGTCTCTGTGTCTCTGTCTCTGTGTCTCCTTCTCTGTGTCTCTGTCTCTGTGTCTATGTCTCTTTGTCTCTGTCCCTGTGTCACAGTCTCTGTGTCTCCGTATTTGCGTCTTAGTCTCTGTGTCTCTGTCTCCGTGTCTCTGTCTCTGTGTCTCTGTCTCTTTGTCTCTGCCCTAGTGTCTCTGTCCCTGTGTCTCTGTCTCTGAGAATCTGTCTCTGTGTCTCTGTCTCTGTCTCTGTCTCTGTGTCTCTGTGTCTCTGTCTCTGTGTCTCGGTCTCTGTGCCTCCGTCTCTGTGACCCAGTCTCTGTGTCTCTGTCTCTGTGTCTCTGTCTCTGTGTCTCTGTCACTGTGTCTCTGTCTCTGTGTCTCTGTGTCTCTGTCTCTGTGTCTCGGTCTCTGTGTCTCTGTCTCTGTGTCTCTGTCTCCGTGTCTCTGTCTCTGTGTCTCTGCCCTAGTGTCTCTGTCTCTGTGTCTCTGTCTCTGAGAATCTGTCTCTGTGTCTCTGTCTCTGTCTCTGTCTCTGTGTCTCTGTGTCTCTGTCTCTGTGTCTCGGTCTCTGTGCCTCCGTCTCTGTGTCCCAGTCTCTGTGTTTCTGTCTCTGTGTCCCTGTCTCAGTGTCTCTGTCTCCGTGTCTCTGTCTCTTTGTCTCTGTCTCCGTCCCTGTGTCTCTGCCTCTGTGTCTCCGTCTCTGTGTCTCTGTCTCTGTGTCTCTGTCTCTGTGTCTCTGTCTCTGTGTCTCCGTCTCTGTGTCTCTGTCTCTGTGTCTCTGTCTCTGTGTCTCTGTCTCTGTGTCTCTGTCTCTGTGTCTCTGTCTCTGTGTCTCTGTCTCTGTGTCTCTGTCTCTGTGTTTCCGTCTCTGTGTCTCTGTGTCTCTGTCTCTGTGTCTCTGTCTCTGTGTCTCTGTCTCTGTGTCTCTGTGTCTCTGTGTCTCTGTCTCTGTGTCTCTGTCTCTGCGTCTCTGTCTCTGTGTCTCTGTCTCTGTGTCTCTGTCTCTGTGTCTCTGTCTCTGTTTCTCTGTCTCTGTGTCTCTGCCCTAGTGTCTCTGTCTCTGTGTCTCTGTCTCTGTGCCCGTGTCTCCGTACCTGCGTCTCTGTTTCTGTGTCTATGTCTCTGTGTCTCTGTCTCTCTGTCTCTGTCTCTGTGTCTCTGCCTCCGTGTCTCTGTCTCTGTGTCCCTGTCTCTGTGTTTCTGTCTTTATGTCTCTGTCTCTGTGTCTCTGTCTCTGAGAATCTGTGTCTGTGTCTCTGTCTCTGTCTCTGTCTCTGTGTCTCTGTCTCTGTGTCTCGGTCTCTGTGTCTCCGTCTCTGTGTCCCTGTCTCTGTGTTTCTGTCTCTGTGTCCCTGTCTCAGTGTCTCTGTCTCCGTGTCTCTGTCTCTTTGTCTCTGTCCCCGTCCCTGTGTCTCTGTCTCTGTGTCTCCGTCTCTGTGTCTCCGTCTCTGTGTCTCTGTCTCTGTGTCTCTGTCTCTGTGTCTCTGTGTCTCTGTCTCTGTGTCTCTCTCTCTGTGTCTCTGTCTCTATGTCTCTGTCTCTGTGTCTCTCTCTCTGTGTCTCTGTCTCTGTTTCTCTTTCTCTGTGTCTCTGTCTCTGTGTCTCTATCCCTGTGCCCGGTCTTCCTGTCTCTGTCCCTGTGTCTCCGTCTCTGTGTCTCCGTCTCTGTGTCTCTGTCTCTGTGTCCCTGTCTCTGTGTCTCTGTCTCTGTGTCTCTGTCTCTGTCTCTGTGTCTCTGTCTCTGTGTCTCTGTCTCTGTGTCTCTGTCTCTGTGTCTCTGTCTCTGTGTCTCTGTCTCTGTGTCTCTGTCTCTGTGTCTCTGTCTCTGTGTCTCTGTCTCTGTGTCTCTGTCTCTGTGTCTCTGTCTCTGTGTCTCTGTCTCTGTGTCTCTGTGGCTCTGTCTCTGTGTCTCTCTCTCTGTGTCTCTGTCTCTATGTCTCTGTATGTCTGTATCTCTGCCTCTGTGTCTCGGTCTCTGTGTCTCTGTCTCTGTCTCTGTGTCTCTGTCTCTGTCTCTGTCTCTGTGTCTCTGTCCATTTCTGTCCGTCTCTGTGTCTCTGTCTCACTCTCTCTCTGTGTCCCTGTCTCCGTGTCTCTGTCTCTGTGTTTCTGCCTCTGTGTCTCTGTCTCTGTCTCTGTCTCTGTGTCTCTGTCTCTGTGTGTGTGTCTCTGTGTCTGTCCCTGTGTATGTGTCTCTGTCTCTGAGTCTCTGTATCTCTGTCTCTGTGTCTCTGTCTCTGTGTCTCTGTCTCTGTCTCTGTCTCTGTGTCTCTGTGTCTCTGTCTCTGTGTCTCGGTCTCTGTGCCTCCGTCTCTGTGTCCCAGTCTCTGTGTTTCTGTCTCTGTGTCCCTGTCTCAGTGTCTCTGTCTCCGTGTCTCTGTCTCTTTGTCTCTGTCTCCGTCCCTGTGTCTCTGTCTCTGTGTCTCCGTCTCTGTGTCTCTGTCTCTGTGTCTCTGTCTCTGTGTCTCTGTCTCTGTGTCTCTGTCTCTGTGTCTCCGTCTCTGTGTCTCTGTCTCTGTGTCTCTGTCTCTGTGTCTCTGTCTCTGTGTCTCTGTCTCTGTGTCTCTGTCTCTGTGTCTCTGTCTCTGTGTTTCCGTCTCTGTGTCTCTGTGTCTCTGTCTCTGTGTCTCTGTCTCTGTGTCTCTGTCTCTGTGTCTCTGTCTCTGTGTCTCTGTCTCTGTGTCTCTGTGTCTCTGTGTCTCTGTCTCTGTGTCTCTGTCTCTGTGTCTCTGTCTCTGTGTCTCTGTCTCTGTGTCTCTGTCTCTGTGTCTCTGTCTCTGTTTCTCTGTCTCTGTGTCTCTGCCCTAGTGTCTCTGTCTCTGTGTCTCTGTCTCTGTGCCCGTGTCTCCGTACCTGCGTCTCTGTTTCTGTGTCTATGTCTCTGTGTCTCTGTCTCTCTGTCTCTGTCTCTGTGTCTCTGCCTCCGTGTCTCTGTCTCTGTGTCCCTGTCTCTGTGTTTCTGTCTTTATGTCTCTGTCTCTGTGTCTCTGTCTCTGAGAATCTGTGTCTGTGTCTCTGTCTCTGTCTCTGTCTCTGTGTCTCGGTCTCTGTGTCTCCGTCTCTGTGTCCCTGTCTCTGTGTTTCTGTCTCTGTGTCCCTGTCTCAGTGTCTCTGTCTCCGTGTCTCTGTCTCTTTGTCTCTGTCCCCGTCCCTGTGTCTCTGTCTCTGTGTCTCCGTCTCTGTGTCTCCGTCTCTGTGTCTCTGTCTCTGTGTCTCTGTCTCTGTGTCTCTGTCTCTGTGTCTCTCTCTCTGTGTCTCTGTCTCTATGTCTCTGTCTCTGTGTCTCTGTCTCTGTGTCTCTGTCACTGTGTCTCCGTCTTCGTGTCTCTGTCCCTGTGTCTCCGACTCTGTATCACTGTCTCTATGTCTGTGCCTCTGTGTCTCTGTGTCTGTGTCTCTGTCACCGTCTCTATGCCTCTGTTCCTATGTCTCTGTCTCTGTGTCTCTGTCTCTGTGTCTCTGTCTCTGTGTCCCTGTCTCTGTGTCTCTGTCACTGTGTCTCTGTCTCTGCGTCTCTGCCTCTGTGTATCGGTCTCTGTGTCTCTGTCTCTGTGTCTCTGTCTCCATGTCTCTGTCTCTGTCTCTGCCTCTGTTTCTCTTTCTCTGTGTCTCTGTCTCTGTGTCTCTGTCCCTGTGCCCGGTCTTCCTGTCTCTGTCCCTGTGTCTCCGTCTCTGTGTCTCCGTCTCGTTGTTTCTGTCTCTGTGTCCCTGTCTCTGTGCCTCTGTCTCCGTCCCTGTGTCTCTGTCGCTGTGTCGCCGTCTCTGTGTCTCTGTCTCTGTGTCTCCGTCTCTGTGTCTCCGTCTCTGTGTCTCTGTCTCTGTGTCTCTGCCTCTGTGTCTCTGTGTCTCTGTATCTCTGTCTCTGTGTCTCTGTCTCTGTGTCTCTACCTCTATGTCTCTGTATGTCTGTATCTCTGCCTCTGTGTCTCTGTCTCTGTGTCTCTGTCTCTGTGTCTCTGTCTCTGTGTCTCTGTCTCTGTGTCTCTGTCTCTGTGTCTCTGTCTCTGTGTCTCTGTCTCTGTGTCTCTGTCTCTGTGTCTCTGTCTCTGTGTCTCTGTCTCTGTGTCTCTGTCTCTGTGTCTCTGTCTCTGTGTCTCTGTCTCTGTGTCTCTGTCTCTGCGTCTCTGCCTCTGTGTATCGGTCTCTGTGTCTCTGTCTCTGTGTCTCTGTCTCCATGTCTCTGTCTCTGTCTCTGCCTCTGTTTCTCTTTCTCTGTGTCTCTGTCTCTGTGTCTCTGTCCCTGTGCCCGGTCTTCCTGTCTCTGTCCCTGTGTCTCCGTCTCTGTGTCTCCGTCTCGTTGTTTCTGTCTCTGTGTCCCTGTCTCTGTGCCTCTGTCTCCGTCCCTGTGTCTCTGTCGCTGTGTCGCCGTCTCTGTGTCTCTGTCTCTGTGTCTCCGTCTCTGTGTCTCCGTCTCTGTGTCTCTGTCTCTGTGTCTCTGCCTCTGTGTCTCTGTGTCTCTGTATCTCTGTCTCTGTGTCTCTGTCTCTGTGTCTCTACCTCTATGTCTCTGTATGTCTGTATCTCTGCCTCTGTGTCTCTGTCTCTGTGTCTCTGTCTCTGTGTCTCTGTCTCTGTGTCTCTGTCTCTGTGTCTCTGTCTCTGTGTCTCTGTCTCTGTGTCTCTGTCTCTGTGTCTCTGTCTCTGTGTCTCTGTCTCTGTGTCTCTGTCTCTGTGTCTCTGTCTCTGTGTCTCTGTCTCTGTGTCTCTGTCTCTGTGTCTCTGTCTCTGTGTCTCTGTCTCTGTGTCTCTGTCTCTGCGTCTCTGTCTCTGTGTCTCTGTCTCTGTGTCTCTGTCTCTGTGTCTCTGTCTCTGTGTCTCTGTCTCTGTGTCTCTGTCTCTGTGTCTCTGTCTCTGTGTCTCTGTCTCTGTGTCTCTGTCTCTGTGTCTCTGTCTCTGTGTCTCGGTCTCTGTGTCTCTGTCTCTGTGTCTCTGTCTCTGTGTCTCCTTCTCTGTGTCTCTGTCTCTGTGTCTATGTCTCTTTGTCTCTGTCCCTGTGTCACAGTCTCTGTGTCTCCGTATTTGCGTCTCAGTCTCTGTGTCTCTGTCTCCGTGTCTCTGTCTCTGTGTCTCTGTCTCTGTGTCTCTGCCCTAGTGTCTCTGTCTCTGTGTCTCTGTCTCTGTGTCTCTGCACTAGTGTCTCTGTCTCTGTGTCTCTGTCTCTGAGAATCTGTCTCTGTGTCTCTGTCTCTGTCTCTGTCTCTGTGTCTCTGTGTCTCTGTCTCTGTGTCTCGGTCTCTGTGCCTCCGTCTCTGTGACCCAGTCTCTGTGTCTCTGTCTCTGTGTCTCTGTCTCTGTGTCTCTGTCTCTGTGTCTCTGTCACTGTGTCTCTGTCTCTGTGTCTCTGTGTCTCTGTCTCTGTGTCTCGGTCTCTGTGTCTCTGTCTCTGTGTCTCTGTCTCCGTGTCTCTGTCTCTGTGTCTCTGCCCTAGTGTCTCTGTCTCTGTGTCTCTGTCTCTGAGAATCTGTCTCTGTGTCTCTGTCTCTGTCTCTGTCTCTGTCTCTGTGTCTCTGTGTCTCTGTCTCTGTGTCTCGGTCTCTGTGCCTCCGTCTCTGTGACCCAGTCTCTGTGTCCCTGTCTCTGTGTCTCTGTCTCTGTGTCTCTGTCTCTGTGTCTCCGTCTCTGTGTCTCTGTCTCTGTGTCTCGGTCTCTGTGTCTCTGTCTCTGTGTCTCTGTCTCTGTGTCTCCTTCTCTGTGTCTCTGTCTCTGTGTCTATGTCTCTTTGTCTCTGTCCCTGTGTCACAGTCTCTGTGTCTCCGTATTTGCGTCTCAGTCTCTGTGTCTCTGTCTCCGTGTCTCTGTCTCTGTGTCTCTGTCTCTGTGTCTCTGCCCTAGTGTCTCTGTCTCTGTGTCTCTGTCTCTGTGTCTCTGCACTAGTGTCTCTGTCTCTGTGTCTCTGTCTCTGTCTCTGTCTCTGTGTCTCTGTGTCTCTGTCTCTGTGTCTCGGTCTCTGTGCCTCCGTCTCTGTGACCCAGTCTCTGTGTCTCTGTCTCTGTGTCTCTGTCTCTGTGTCTCTGTCTCTGTGTCTCTGTCTCTGTGTCTCTGTCACTGTGTCTCTGTCTCTGTGTCTCTGTGTCTCTGTCTCTGTGTCTCGGTCTCTGTGTCTCTGTCTCTGTGTCTCTGTCTCCGTGTCTCTGTCTCTGTGTCTCTGCCCTAGTGTCTCTGTCTCTGTGTCTCTGTCTCTGAGAATCTGTCTCTGTGTCTCTGTCTCTGTCTCTGTCTCTGTGTCTCTGTGTCTCTGTCTCTGTGTCTCGGTCTCTGTGCCTCCGTCTCTGTGACCCAGTCTCTGTGTCTCTGTCTCTGTGTCTCTGTCTCTGTGTCTCTGTCTCTGTGTCTCTGTCACTGTGTCTCTGTCTCTGTGTCTCTGTGTCTCTGTCTCTGTGTCTCGGTCTCTGTGTCTCTGTCTCTATGTCTCTGTCTCCGTGTCTCTGTCTCTGTGTCTCTGCCCTAGTGTCTCTGTCTCTGTGTCTCTGTCTCTGAGAATCTGTCTCTGTGTCTCTGTCTCTGTCTCTGTCTCTGTGTCTCTGTGTCTCTGTCTCTGTGTCTCGGTCTCTGTGCCTCCGTCTCTGTGTCCCAGTCTCTGTGTTTCTGTCTCTGTCTCTGTGTCTCTGTCTCTGTGTCTCTGTCTCTGTGTCTCTGTCTCTGTGTCTCTGTCGATGTGTCTCTGTCTCTGTGTCTCTGTCTCTGTGTCTCTGTCTCGGTGTCTCTGTCTCTGTGTCCCTGTCTCTGTGTCCCTGTCTCTGTGTCTCTGTCTCTGTGTCTCTGTCTCTGTGTCTCTGTCTCTGTGTCTCTGTCTCTGTGTCTCTGTCTCTGTGTCTCTGTCTCTGTGTTTCCGTCTCTGTGTCTCTGTGTCTCTGTCTCTGTGTCTCTGTCTCTGTGTCTCTGTCTCTGTGTCTCTGTGTCTCTGTGTCTCTGTCTCTGTGTCTCTGTCTCTGCGTCTCTGTCTCTGTGTCTCTGTCTCTGTGTCTCTGTCTCTGTGTCTCTGTCTCTGTTTCTCTGTCTCTGTGTCTCTGCCCTAGTGTCTCTGTCTCTGTGTCTCTGTCTCTGTGCCCGTGTCTCCGTACCTGCGTCTCTGTTTCTGTGTCTATGTCTCTGTGTCTCTGTCTCTCTGTCTCTGTCTCTGTGTCTCTGCCTCCGTGTCTCTGTCTCTGTGTCCCTGTCTCTGTGTTTCTGTCTTTATGTCTCTGTCTCTGTGTCTCTGTCTCTGAGAATCTGTGTCTGTGTCTCTGTCTCTGTCTCTGTCTCTGTCTCTGTGTCTCTGTCTCTGTGTCTCGGTCTCTGTGTCTCCGTCTCTGTGTCCCTGTCTCTGTGTTTCTGTCTCTGTGTCCCTGTCTCAGTGTCTCTGTCTCCGTGTCTCTGTCTCTTTGTCTCTGTCCCCGTCCCTGTGTCTCTGTCTCTGTGTCTCCGTCTCTGTGTCTCCGTCTCTGTGTCTCTGTCTCTGTGTCTCTGTCTCTGTGTCTCTCCCTCTGTGTCTCTGTCTCTATGTCTCTGTCTCTGTGTCTCTGTCTCTGTGTCTCTGTCACTGTGTCTCCGTCTTCGTGTCTCTGTCCCTGTGTCTCCGACTCTGTATCACTGTCTCTATGTCTGTGCCTCTGTGTCTCTGTGTCTGTGTCTCTGTCACCGTCTCTATGCCTCTGTTCCTATGTCTCTGTCTCTGTGTCTCTGTCTCTGTGTCTCTGTCTCTGTGTCCCTGTCTCTGTGTCTCTGTCACTGTGTCTCTGTCTCTGCGTCTCTGCCTCTGTGTATCGGTCTCTGTGTCTCTGTCTCTGTGTCTCTGTCTCCATGTCTCTGTCTCTGTCTCTGCCTCTGTTTCTCTTTCTCTGTGTCTCTGTCTCTGTGTCTCTGTCCCTGTGCCCGGTCTTCCTGTCTCTGTCCCTGTGTCTCCGTCTCTGTGTCTCCGTCTCTGTGTCTCTGTCTCTGTGTCCCTGTCTCTGTGTCTCTGTCTCTGTGTCTCTGTCTCTATGTCTCTGTATGTCTGTATCTCTGCCTCTGTGTCTCTGTCTCTGTGTCTGTGTCTCTGTCTCTGTCTTCGTGTCTCTGTCTCTGAGTCTTTGCCTCTATGTCCCTGTCTCTGTATCTCTGTCCCTATGTCTCCGTCTCTGTGGCTCTGTCTCTGTGCCTGTGTCTCTGTCTGTGTGTGTGTGTCTCTGTATCTGTCCCTGTGTGTGTGTCTCTGTCTCTGAGTCTCTGTCTCTGTGTCTCTGTGTCTGTCTCTGTCTCTGTTTCTCTTTCTCTGTGTCTCTGTCTCTGTGTCTCTGTCCCTGTGCCCGGTCTTCCTGTCTCTGTCCCTGTGTCTCCGTCTCTGTGTCTCCGTCTCTGTGTCTCTGTCTCTGTGTCCCTGTCTCTGTGTCTCTGTCTCTGTGTCTCTGTCTCTATGTCTCTGTATGTCTGTATCTCTGCCTCTGTGTCTCTGTCTCTGTGTCTGTGTCTCTGTCTCTGTCTCCGTGTCTCTGTCTCTGAGTCTTTGCCTCTATGTCCCTGTCTCTGTATCTCTGTCCCTATGTCTCCGTCTCTGTGGCTCTGTCTCTGTGCCTGTGTCTCTGTCTCTGTGTGTGTGTCTCTGTATCTGTCCCTGTGTGTGTGTCTCTGTCTCTGAGTCTCTGTCTCTGTGTCTCTGTGTCTGTCTCTGTCTCTGTTTCTCTTTCTCTGTGTCTCTGTCTCTGTGTCTCTGTCCCTGTGCCCGGTCTTCCTGTCTCTGTCCCTGTGTCTCCGTCTCTGTGTCTCCGTCTCTGTGTCTCTGTCTCTGTGTCCCTGTCTCTGTGTCTCTGTCTCTGTGTCTCTGTCTCTGTGTCTCTGTCTCTGTGTCTCTGTCTCCATGTCTCTGTCTCTGTCTCTGTCTCTGTTTCTCTTTCTCTGTGTCTCTGTCTCTGTGTCTCTATCCCTGTGCCCGGTCTTCCTGTCTCTGTCCCTGTGTCTCCGTCTCTGTGTCTCCGTCTCTGTGTCTCTGTCTCTGTGTCCCTGTCCCTGTGTCTCTGTCTCTGTGTCTCTGTCTCTGTCTCTGTGTCTCTGTCTCTGTGTCTCTGTCTCTGTGTCTCTGTCTCTGTGTCTCTGTCTCTGTGTCTCTGTCTCTGTGTCTCTGTCACTGTGTCTCCGTCTTCGTGTCTCTGTCCCTGTGTCTCCGACTCTGTATCACTGTCTCTATGTCTGTGCCTCTGTGTCTCTGCGTCTGTGTCTCTGTCACCGTCTCTATGCCTCTGTTCCTATGTCTCTGTCTCTGTGTCTCTGTCTCTGTGTCTCTGTCTCTGTGTCCCTGTCTCTGTGTCTCTGTCACTGTGTCTCTGTCTCTGCGTCTCTGCCTCTGTGTATCGGTCTCTGTGTCTCTGTCTCTGTGTCTCTGTCTCCATGTCTCTGTCTCTGTCTCTGCCTCTGTTTCTCTTTCTCTGTGTCTCTGTCTCTGTGTCTCTGTCCCTGTGCCCGGTCTTCCTGTCTCTGTCCCTGTGTCTCCGTCTCTGTGTCTCCGTCTCTGTGTCTCTGTCTCTGTGTCCCTGTCTCTGTGTCTCTGTCTCTGTGTCTCTGTCTCTATGTCTCTGTATGTCTGTATCTCTGCCTCTGTGTCTCTGTCTCTGTGTCTGTGTCTCTGTCTCTGTCTCCGTGTCTCTGTCTCTGAGTCTTTGCCTCTATGTCCCTGTCTCTGTATCTCTGTCCCTATGTCTCCGTCTCTGTGGCTCTGTCTCTGTGCCTGTGTCTCCGTCTCTGTGTGTGTGTCTCTGTATCTGTCCCTGTGTGTGTGTCTCTGTCTCTGAGTCTCTGTCTCTGTGTCTCTGTGTCTGTCTCTGTCTCTGTTTCTCTTTCTCTGTGTCTCTGTCTCTGTGTCTCTGTCCCTGTGCCCGGTCTTCCTGTCTCTGTCCCTGTGTCTCCGTCTCTGTGTCTCCGTCTCTGTGTCTCTGTCTCTGTGTCCCTGTCTCTGTGTCTCTGTCTCTGTGTCTCTGTCTCTGTGTCTCTGTCTCTGTGTCTCTCTCTCCATGTCTCTGTCTCTGTCTCTGTCTCTGTTTCTCTTTCTCTGTGTCTCTGTCTCTGTGTCTCTATCCCTGTGCCCGGTCTTCCTGTCTCTGTCCCTGTGTCTCCGTCTCTGTGTCTCCGTCTCTGTGTCTCTGTCTCTGTGTCCCTGTCTCTGTGTCTCTGTCTCTGTCTCTGTGTCTCTGTCTCTGTGTCTCTGTCTCTGTGTCTCTGTCTCTGTGTCTCTGTCTCTGTGTCTCTGTCTCTGTGTCTCTGTCTCTGTGTCTCTGTCTCTGTGTCTCTGTCTCTGTGTCTCTGTCTCTGTGTCTCTGTCTCTGTGTCTCTGTGGCTCTGTCTCTGTGTCTCTCTCTCTGTGTCTCTGTCTCTATGTCTCTGTATGTCTGTATCTCTGCCTCTGTGTCTCGGTCTCTGTGTCTCTGTCTCTGTCTCTGTGTCTCTGTCTCTGTCTCTGCCTCTGTGTCTCTGTCCATTTGTGTCCGTCTCTGTGTCTCTGTCTCACTCTCTCTCTGTGTCCCTGTCTCCGTGTCTCTGTCTCTGTGTTTCTGTCTCTGTGTCTCTGTCTCTGTCTCTGTCTCTGTGTCTCCGTCTCTGTGTGAGTGTCTCTGTGTCTGTCCCTGTGTATGTGTCTCTGTCTCTGAGTCTCTGTCCCTGTGTCTCCATCTCTGTGTCTCTCTCTCTCTGTGTCTCTTGCGACGTTATCTGTCTCTGTGTCTCTGTCCATCTGTGTCCGTCTCTGTGTCTCTGTCTCTCTCTCTCTCTGTGTCCCTGTCTCCGTGTCTCTGTCTCTGTGTCTCTGTCTATGTGTCTCTGTCTCTATGTCTCTGTCTATGTCTCTGTTTCTCTTTCTCTGTGTCTCTGTGTCTCTGTCTCTGTGTCTCTGCCTCTGTGTCTCTGTGTCTCTGTATCTCTGTCTCTGTGTCTCTGTCTCTGTGTCTCTACCTCTATGTCTCTGTATGTCTGTATCTCTGCCTCTGTGTCTCTGTCTCTGTGTCTCTGTCTCTGTGTCTCTGTCTCTGTGTCTCTGTCTCTGTGTCTCTGTCTCTGTGTCTCTGTCTCTGTGTCTCTGTCTCTGTGTCTCTGTCTCTGTGTCTCTGTCTCTGTGTCTCTGTCTCTGTGTCTCTGTCTCTGTGTCTCTGTCTCTGTGTCTCTGTCTCTGTGTCTCTGTCTCTGTGTCTCTGTCTCTGTGTCTCTGTCTCTGTGTCTCTGTCTCTGTGTCTCTGTCTCTGTGTCTCTGTCTCTGTGTCTCTGTCTCTGTCTCTCTGTCTCTGTGTCTCTGTCTCTGTGTCTCTGTCTCTGTGTCTCTGTCGATGTGTCTCTGTCTCTGTGTCTCTGTCTCGGTGTCTCTGTCTCTGTGTCCCTGTCTCTGTGTCTCTGTCTCTGTGTCTCTGTCTCTGTGTCTCTGTCTCTGTGTGCCTGTCTCTGTGTTTCCGTCTCTGTGTCTCTGTCACGGTGTCTCTGTCTCTGTGTCTCTGTCTCTGAGTCCTTGCCCCTATGTCCCTGTCTCTGTATCTCTGTCCCTATGTCTCCGTCTCTGTGGCTCTGTCTCTGTGTCTCTGTCTCTGTGTGTGTGTCTCTGTGTCTGTCCCTGTGTGTGTCTCTGTCTCTGTGTTTCTGTCTCTGTGTCTCTGTCTCTGTGTCTCTGTCCCTGTGTCTCCGTCTCTGTGTCTCTCTCTCTCTGTGTCTCTGTCGACGTTATCTGTCTCTGTGTCTCTGTCGATTTGTGTCCGTCTCTGTGTCTCTGTCTCTCTCTCTCTCTCTGTGTCCCTGTCTCCGTGTCTCTGTCTCTGTGTCTCTGTCTATGTGTCTCTGTCTCTATGTCTCTGTCTCTGTCTCTGTTTCTCTTTCTCTGTGTCTCTGTGTCTCTGTCTCTGTGTCTCTGCCTCTGTGTCTCTGTATCTCTGTATCTCTGTCTCTGTGTCTCTGTCTCTGTGTCTCTGCCTCTATGTCTCCGTCTCGTTGTTTCTGTCTCTGTGTCCCTGTCTCTGTGCCTCTGTCTCCGTCCCTGTGTCTCTGTCGCTGTGTCGCCGTCTCTGTGTCTCTGTCTCTGTGTCTCCGTCTCTGTGTATCCGTCTCTGTGTCTCTGTCTCTGTGTCTCTGTCTCTGTGTCTCTGTCTCTGTGTCTCTGTCTCTGTGTCTCTGTCTCTGTGTCTCTGTCTCTGTGTCTCTGTCTCTGCGTCTCTGTCTCTGTGTCTCTGTCTCTGTGTCGCTGTCTCTGTGTCTCTGTCTCTGTGTCTCGGTCTCTGTGTCTCTGTCTCTGTGTCTCTGTCTCTGTGTCTCCTTCTCTGTGTCTCTGTCTCTGTGTCTATGTCTCTTGGTCTCTGTCCCTGTGTCACAGTCTCTGTGTCTCCGTATTTGCGTCTCGGTCTCTGTGTCTCTGTCTCCGTGTCTCTGTCTCTGTGTCTCTGTCTCTGTGTCTCTGCCCTAGTGTCTCTGTCTCTGTGTCTCTGTCTCTGAGAATCTGTCTCTGTGTCTCTGTCTCTGTCTCTGTCTCTGTGTCTCTGTGTCTCTGTCTCTGTGTCTCGGTCTCTGTGCCTCCGTCTCTGTGACCCAGTCTCTGTGTCTCTGTCTCTGTGTCTCTGTCTCTGTGTCTCTGTCTCTGTCTCTGTCTCTGTGTCTCTGTGTCTCTGTCTCTGTGTCTCGGTCTCTGTGCCTCCGTCTCTGTGACCCAGTCTCTGTGTCTCTGTCTCTGTGTCTCTGTCTCTGTGTCTCTGTCTCTGTGTCTCTGTCTCTGTGTCTCTGTCACTGTGTCTCTGTCTCTGAGTCTCTGTCTCTGTGTCTCTGTCTCTGTCTCTGTCTCTGTCTCTGTCTCTGTCTCTGTTTCTCTATCTCTGTGTCTCTGTCTCTGTCTCTGTTTCTCTTTCTCTGTGTCTCTGTCTCTGTGTCTCTGTCCCTGTGTCTCCGTCTCTGTGTCTCTCTCTCTCTGTGTCTCTGTCGACGTTATCTGTCTCTGTGTCTCTGTCTCTGTGTATCTGTCGATTTGTGTCCGTCTCTGTGTCTCTGTCTCTCTCTCTCTCTCTCTCTGTGTCCCTGTCTCCGTGTCTCTGTCTCTGTGTCTCTGTCTCTATGTCTCTGTCTCTGTCTCTGTTTCTCTTTCTCTGTGTCTCTGTGTCTCTGTCTCTGTGTCTCTGCTTCTGTGTCTCTGTATCTCTGTATCTCTGTCTCTGTGTCTCTGTCTCTGTGTCTCTGCCTCTATGTCTCCGTCTCGTTGTTTCTGTCTCTGTGTCCCTGTCTCTGTGCCTCTGTCTCCGTCCCTGTGTCTCTGTCGCTGTGTCGCCGTCTCTGTGTCTCTGTCTCTGTGTCTCCGTCTCTGTGTCTCTGTCTCTGTGTCTCTGTCTCTGTGTCTCCGTCTCTGTGTCTCTGTCTCTGTGTCTCTGTCTCTGTGTCTCTGTCTCTGTGTCTCTGTCTCTGTGTCTCTGTCTCTGTGTCTCTGTCTCTGTGTCTCTGTCTCTGTGTCTCTGTCTCTGTGTCTCTGTCTCTGTGTCTCGGTCTCTGTGTCTCTGTCTCTGTGTCTCTGTCTCTGTGTCTCCTTCTCTGTGTCTCTGTCTCTGTGTCTATGTCTCTTTGTCTCTGTCCCTGTGTCACAGTCTCTGTGTCTCCGTATTTGCGTCTCAGTCTCTGTGTCTCTGTCTCCGTGTCTCTGTCTCTGTGTCTCTGTCTCTGTGTCTCTGCCCTAGTGTCTCTGTCTCTGTGTCTCTGTCTCTGTGTCTCTGCCCTAGTGTCTCTGTCTCTGTGTCTCTGTCTCTGAGAATCTGTCTCTGTGTCTCTGTCTCTGTCTCTGTCTCTGTGTCTCTGTGTCTCTGTCTCTGTGTCTCGGTCTCTGTGCCTCCGTCTCTGTTACCCAGTCTCTGTGTCTCTGTCTCTGTGTCTCTGTCTCTGTGTCTCTGTCTCTGTGTCTCTGTCACTGTGTCTCTGTCTCTGTGTCTCTGTGTCTCTGTCTCTGTGTCTCGGTCTCTGTGTCTCTGTCTCTGTGTCTCTGTCTCTCTGTCTCTGTCTCTGTGTCTCTGTCTCTGTGTCTCTGTCTCTGTGTCTCTGTCTCTGTGTCTCTGCCCTAGTGTCTCTGTCTCTGTGTCTCTGTCTCTGAGCCTCCGTCCCAGTGTCTCTGTCTCTGTCTCTGTCTCTGTGTCTCTGTCTCTGTGTCCCCGTCTCTGTGTCTCTGTCTCTGTGTCTGTGTCTCTGTGTCTCTGTCTCTGTGTCTCTGTATCTGTGTCTCTGTCTCTGTGTCTCTGTCTCTGTGTCTCTGTCTCCGTGTCTCTGTCTCTGTGTCTCTGTCTCTGTGTCTCTGTCTCTGTGTCTCTGTCTCTGTGTCTCTGTCTCTGTGTCTCGGTCTCTGTGTCTCTGTCTCTGTGTCTCTGTCTCTGTGTCTCCTTCTCTGTGTCTCTGTCTCTGTGTCTATGTCTCTTTGTCTCTGTCCCTGTGTCACAGTCTCTGTGTCTCCGTATTTGCGTCTCAGTCTCTGTGTCTCTGTCTCCGTGTCTCTGTCTCTGTGTCTCTGTCTCTGTGTCTCTGCCCTAGTGTCTCTGTCTCTGTGTCTCTGTCTCTGTGTCTCTGCCCTAGTGTCTCTGTCTCTGTGTCTCTGTCTCTGTGTCTCTGCCCTAGTGTCTCTGTCTCTGTGTCTCTGTCTCTGAGAATCTGTCTCTGTGTCTCTGTCTCTGTCTCTGTCTCTGTGTCTCTGTGTCTCTGTCTCTGTGTCTCGGTCTCTGTGCCTCCGTCTCTGTGACCCAGTCTCTGTGTCTCTGTCTCTGTGTCTCTGTCTCTGTGTCTCTGTCTCTGTGTCTCTGTCACTGTGTCTCTGTCTCTGTGTCTCTGTGTCTCTGTCTCTGTGTCTCTGTGTCTCTGTCTCTGTGTCTCGGTCTCTGTGTCTCTGTCTCTGTGTCTCTGTCTCTCTGTCTCTGTCTCTGTGTCTCTGTCTCTGTGTCTCTGTCTCTGTGTCTCTGTCTCTGTGTCTCTGCCCTAGTGTCTCTGTCTCTGTGTCTCTGTCTCTGTGCCTCCGTCCCAGTGTCTCTGTCTCTGTCTCTGTCTCTGTGTCTCTGTCTCTG
The DNA here is from genome assembly GCA_945859595.2 of Megachile willughbiella. NCBI lineage: Eukaryota > Metazoa > Arthropoda > Insecta > Hymenoptera > Megachilidae > Megachile > Megachile willughbiella. The sequence continues at coordinate 320,069 of CAMAOD020000099.1, forward strand.
TGTCCCCGTCTCTGTGTCTCTGTCTCTGTGTCTGTGTCTCTGTGTCTCTGTCTCTGTGTCTCTGTATCTGTGTCTCTGTCTCTGTGTCTCTGTCTCTGTGTCTCTGTCTCCGTGTCTCTGTCTCTGTGTCTCTGTCTCTGTGTCTCTGTCTCTGTGTCTCTGTCTCAGTGTCTCTGTCTCTGTGTCTCGGTCTCTGTGTCTCTGTCTCTGTGTCTCTGTCTCTGTGTCTCCTTCTCTGTGTCTCTGTCTCTGTGTCTATGTCTCTTTGTCTCTGTCCCTGTGTCACAGTCTCTGTGTCTCCGTATTTGCGTCTCGGTCTCTGTGTCTCTGTCTCCGTGTCTCTGTCTCTGTGTCTCTGTCTCTGTGTCTCTGCCCTAGTGTCTCAGTCTCTGTGTCTCTGTCTCTGAGAATCTGTCTCTGTGTCTCTGTCTCTGTCTCTGTCTCTGTGTCTCTGTGTCTCTGTCTCTGTGTCTCGGTCTCTGTGCCTCCGTCTCTGTGACCCAGTCTCTGTGTCTCTGTCTCTGTGTCTCTGTCTCTGTGTCTCTGTCACTGTGTCTCTGTCTCTGTGTCTCTGTGTCTCTGTCTCTGTGTCTCTGGCTTTGTGTCTCTGTCTCTGTGTCTCTGTCACTGTGTCTCTGTCTCTGTGTCTCTGTGTCTCTGTCTCTGTGTCTCGGTCTCTGTGTCTCTGTCTCTGTGTCTCTGTCTCTCTGTCTCTGTCTCTGTGTCTCTGTCTCTGTGTCTCTGTCTCTGTGTCTCTGTCTCTGTGTCTCTGTCTCTGTGTCTCTGTCTCTGTGTCTCTGCCCTAGTGTCTCTGTCTCTGAGAATCTGTCTCTGTGTCTCTGTCTCTGTCTCTGTCTCTGTGTCTCTGTGTCTCTGTCTCTGTGTCTCGGTCTCTGTGCCTCCGTCTCTGTGTCCCAGTCTCTGTGTTTCTGTCTCTGTGTCCCTGTCTCAGTGTCTCTGTCTCCGTGTCTCTGTCTCTTTGTCTCTGTCCCCGTCCCTGTGTCTCTGTCTCTGTGTCTCTGCCTCTGTGTCTCTGTCTCTGTGTCTCTGTCTCTGTGTCTCTGTCTCTGTGTCTCTGTCTCTGTGTCTCTGTCTCTGTCTCTCTGTCTCTGTGTCCCTGCCGCTGTGTCTCTGTCTCTGTGACTCTGTCTCGGTGTCTCTGTCCCTGTGTCTCCTTCTCTGTGTCACTGTCTCTCTGTCTCTGTCTCTGTGTCTCTGTCTACGTCTCTGTGTCTCTGTCCATGTGTCTCTGTCACTGTGTCTCTCTCTCTATGTCTCTGTATCTGAATCTCTGTCTCTGTGTCTCTGTCCCAGAGTCTCCGTCTCTGTGGCTCTGTCTCCGTGTCTCTGCCTCCGTGTCTCTGTCTCTTTGTCTCTTTGTCTCTTTCTCCATCCCTGTGTCTCTGTCTCTGTGTCTCCGTCTCTGTGTCTCTGTCTCTGTCTCTGTGTCTGTTTCTCTTTCTCTGTTTCTCTGTCTCTGTGTCTCTGTCCCTGTGTCTCCGTCTCTGTGTCTCTCTCTCTCTGTGTCTCTGTCGACGTTATCAGTCTCTGTGTCTCTGTCTCTGTGTCTCTGTCCATTTGTGTCCATCTCTGCGTCTCTGTCTCTCTCTCTCTCTGTGTCCCTGTCTCCGTGTCTCTGCCTCCGTGTCTCTGTCTCTGTGTCTCTGTCTCCGTCCCTGTGCCTCTGTCTCTGTGTCTGTGTCTCTGTGTCTCCGTCTCTGTGTCTCTGTCTCTGTCTCTGTGTCTCTGTCTCTGTGTCTCTGCCTCTGTCTCTGTGCATCTGTCTATGTGTCTCTATCTCTATGTTTCTGTCTCTGTCTCTGTTTCTCTTTCTCTGTGTCTCTGTCTCTGTGTCTCTGCCTCTGTGTCTCTGTCTCTGTGTCTCTGTCTCTGTGTCTCTGTCTCTGTGTCTTTGTCTGTGTGTCTCGGTCTCTGTGTCTCCGTCTCTGTGTCCCTGTCTCTGTGTTTCTGTCTCTGTGTCCCTGTCTCAGTGTCTCTGTCTCCGTGTCTCTGTCTCTTTGTCTCTGTCCCCGTCCCCGTCCCTGTGTCTCTGTCTCTGTGTCTCCGTCTCTGTGTCTCTGCCTCTGTGTCTCTGTCTCTGTGTCTCTGTCTCTGTGTCTCTCTCTCTGTGTCTCTGTCTCTGTGTCTCTGCCCTAGTGTCTCTGTCTCTGTGTCTCTGTCTCTGTGTCTCTGTCTCTGTGTCTCTGTCTCTGTGTCTCTGTCTCTGTGTCTCTGTCTCTGTGTCTCTGTCTCTGTGTCTCTGTCTCTGTGTCTCTGTCTCTGTGTCTCCGTCTCTGTGGCTCTGTCTCTGTGTCTCGGTCTCTGTGCCTCCGTCTCTGTGACCCAGTCTCTGTGTCTCTGTCACTGTGTCTCTGTCTCTGTGTCTCTGTGTCTCTGTGTCTCTGTGTCTCTGTCTCTGTGTCTCTGTCTCTGTGTCTCTGTCTCTGTGTCTCTGTCTCTGTGTCTCTGTCTCTGTGTCTCTGTCTCTGTGTCTCTGTCTCTGTTTCTCTGTCTCTGTGTCTCTGCCCTAGTGTCTCTGCCCTAGTGTCTCTGTCTCTGTGTCTCAGTCTCTGTGTCTCTGTCTCTGTGCCCGTGTCTCCGTATCTGCGTCTCTGTTTCTGTGTCTATGTCTCTGTGTCTCTGTCTCTCTGTCTCTGTCTCTGTGTCTCTGCCTCCGTGTCTCTGTCTCTGTGTCCCTGTCTCTGTGTTTCCGTCTCTGTGTCTCTGTCACTGTGTCTCTGTCTCTGTGTCTCTATCTCTGAGTCCTTGCCCCTATGTCCCTGTCTCTGTATCTCTGTCCCTATGTCTCCGTCTCTGTGGCTCTGTCTCTGTGTCTCTGTCTCTGTGTGTGCGTCTCTGTGTCTGTCCCTGTGTGTGTGTCTCTGTCTCTGTCTCTGTTCCTCTTTCTCTGTTTCTCTGTCTCTGTTTCTCTTTCTCTGTGTCGCTGTCTCTGTGTCTCTGTCCCTGTGTCTCCGTCTCTGTGTCTCTCTCTCTCTGTGTCTCTGTCGACGTTATCTGTCTCTGTGTCTCTGTCGATTTGTGTCCGTCTCTGTGTCTCTGTCTCTCTCTCTCTCTCTGTGTCCCTGTCTCCGTCTCTCTGTCTCTGTGTCTCTGTCTCTGTGTCTCTGCCTCTGTGTCTCTGTATCTCTGTCTCTTTGTCTCTGTCTCTGTGTCTCTGCCTCTGTGTCTCCGTCTCTGTGTTTCTGTCTCTGTGTCTCTGTCTCTGTGCCTCTGTCTCCGTCTCTGTGTCTCTGTCTCTGTGTCTCTGTCGCTGTGTCGCCGTCTCTGCGTTTCTGTCTCTGTGTGTCTGTCTCTGTGTCTCCGTCTCTGTGTCTATGTCTCAGTGTCTCTGTCTCTCTGTTTCTGTCTCTGTGTCTCTGCCTCCGTGTCTCTGTCCCTGTGTCCCTGTCTCTGTGTTTCTGTCTTTATGTCTCTGTCTCTGTGTCTCTGTCTCTGAGAACCTGTCGCTGTGTCTCTGTCTCTGTCTCTGTCTCTGTGTCTCTGTCTCTGTGTCTCGGTCTCTGTGTCTCCGTCTCTGTGTCCCTGTCTCTGTGTTTCTGTCTCTGTGTCCCTGTCTCAGTGTCTCTGTCTCCGTGTCCCTGTCTCTTTGTCTCTGTCTCCGTCCCTGTGTCTCCGTCTCTGTGTTTCTGTCTCTGTGTCTCTGTCTCTGTGTCTCTGTCTCTGTCTCTCTGTCTCTGTGTCCCTGCCGCTGGGTCTCTGTCTCTGTGACTCTGTCTCGGTGTCTCTGTCTGTGTGTCCCTGTCTCTGTGTTTCCGTCTCTGTGTCTCTGTCACTGTGTCTCTGTCTCTGTGTCTCTATCTCTGAGTCCTTGCCCCTATGTCCCTGTATCTGTATCTCTGTCCCTATGTCTCCGTCTCTGTCGCTCTGTCTCTGTGTGTGCGTCTCTGTGTCTGTCCCTGTGTGTGTGTCTCTGTCTCTGTCTCTGTCTCTGTCTCTGTCTCTGTTTCTCTTTCTCTGTGTCTCTGTCTCTGTCTCTGTTTCTCTTTCTCTGTGTCTCTGTCTCTGTGTCTCTGTCCCTGTGTCTCCGTCTCTGTGTCTCTCTCTCTCTGTGTCTCTGTCGACGTTATCTGTCTCTGTGTCTCTGTCTCTGTGTCTCTGTCTCTGTGTCTCTGTCTCTGTGTCTCTGTCTCTGTGTCTCTGTCTCTGTGTCTCGGTCTCTGTGTCTCTGTCTCTGTGTCTCTGTCTCTGTGTCTCCTTCTCTGTGTCTCTGTCTCTGTGTCTATGTCTCTTTGTCTCTGTCCCTGTGTCACAGTCTCTGTGTCTCCGTATTTGCGTCTCAGTCTCTGTGTCTCTGTCTCCGTGTCTCTGTCTCTGTGTCTCTGTCTCTGTGTCTCTGCCCTAGTGTCTCTGTCTCTGTGTCTCTGTCTCTGAGAATCTGTCTCTGTGTCTCTGTCTCTGTCTCTGTCTCTGTGTCTCTGTGTCTCTGTCTCTGTGTCCCGGTCTCTGTGCCTCCTTCTCTGTGACCCAGTCTCTGTGTCTCTGTCTCTGTGTCTCTGTCTCTGTGTCTCTGTCTCTGTGTCTCTGTCACTGTGTCTCTGTCTCTGTGTCTCTGTGTCTCTGTCTCTGTGTCTCTGTGTCTCTGTCTCTGTGTCTCGGTCTCTGTGTCTCTGTCTCTGTGTCTCTGTCTCTCTGTCTCTGTCTCTGTGTCTCTGTCTCTGTGTCTCTGTCTCTGTGTCTCTGTCTCTGTGTCTCTGCCCTAGTGTCTCTGTCTCTGTGTCTCTGTCTCTGTGCCTCCGTCCCAGTGTCTCTGTCTCTGTCTCTGTCTCTGTGTCTCTGTCTCTGTGTCCCCGTCTCTGTGTCTCTGTCTCTGTGTCTGTGTCTCTGTGTCTCTGTCTCTGTGTCTCTGTATCTGTGTCTCTGTCTCTGTGTCTCTGTCTCTGTGTCTCTGTCTCCGTGTCTCTGTCTCTGTGTCTCTGTCTCTGTGTCTCTGTCTCTGTGTCTCTGTCTCTGTGTCTCTGTCTCTGTGTCTCTGTCTCTGTGTCTCTGTCTCTGTGTCTCTGTCTCTGTGTCTCTGTCTCTGTGTCTCGGTCTCTGTGTCTCTGTCTCTGTGTCTCTGTCTCCGTGTCTCTGTCTCTGTGTCTCTGTCTCTGTGTCTCTGTCTCTGTGTCTCTGTCTCTGTGTCTCTGTCTCTGTGTCTCTGTCTCTGTGTCTCGGTCTCTGTGCCTCCGTCTCTGTGACCCAGTCTCTGTGTCTCTGTCTCTGTGTCTCTGTCTCTGTGTCTCTGTCACTGTGTCTCTGTCTCTGAGTCTCTGTCTCTGTGTCTCTGTCTCTGTCTCTGTCTCTGTCTCTGTCTCTGTCTCTGTTTCTCTATCTCTGTGTCTCTGTCTCTGTCTCTGTTTCTCTTTCTCTGTGTCTCTGTCTCTGTGTCTCTGTCCCTGTGTCTCCGTCTCTGTGTCTCTCTCTCTCTGTGTCTCTGTCGACGTTATCTGTCTCTGTGTCTCTGTCTCTGTGTCTCTGTCGATTTGTGTCCGTCTCTGTGTCTCTGTCTCTCTCTCTCTCTCTCTGTGTCCCTGTCTCCGTGTCTCTGTCTCTGTGTCTCTGTCTCTATGTCTCTGTCTCTGTCTCTGTTTCTCTTTCTCTGTGTCTCTGTGTCTCTGTCTCTGTGTCTCTGCCTCTGTGTCTCTGTATCTCTGTATCTCTGTCTCTGTGTCTCTGTCTCTGTGTCTCTGCCTCTATGTCTCCGTCTCGTTGTTTCTGTCTCTGTGTCCCTGTCTCTGTGCCTCTGTCTCCGTCCCTGTGTCTCTGTCGCTGTGTCGCCGCCTCTGTGTCTCTGTCTCTGTGTCTCCGTCTCTGTGTCTCTGTCTCTGTGTCTCTGTCTCTGTGTCTCCGTCTCTGTGTCTCTGTCTCTGTGTCTCTGTCTCTGTGTCTCTGTCTCTGTGTCTGTGTCTCTGTGTCTCTGTCTCTGTGTCTCTGTCTCTGTGTCTCTGTCTCTGTGTCTCTGTCTCTGTGTCTCTGTCTCTGTGTCTCTGTCTCTGTGTCTCTGTCTCTGTGTCTCGGTCTCTGTCTCTGTCTCTGTGTCTCTGTCTCTGTGTCTCGGTCTCTGTGTCTCCGTCTCTGTGTCGCCGTCTCTGTGTCTCTGTCTCTGTGTCTCCGTCTCTGTGTCTCTGTCTCTGTGTCTCTGCCTCTGTGTCTCTGTGTCTCTGTATCTCTGTCTCTGTGTCTCTGTCTCTGTGTCTCTACCTCTAGGTCTCTGTATGTCTGTATCTCTGCCTCTGTGTCTCTGTCTCTGTGTCTCTGTCTCTGTGTCTCTGTCTCTGTGTCTCTGTCTCTGTGTCTCTGTCTCTGTGTCTCTGTCTCTGTGTCTCTGTCTCTGTGTCTCTGTCTCTGTGTCTCTGTCTCTGTGTCTCTGTCTCTGTGTCTCTGTCTCTGTGTCTCTGTCTCTGTGTCTCTGTCTCTGTGTCTCTGTCTCTGTGTCTCTGTCTCTGTGTCTCTGTCTCTGTGTCTCTGTCTCTGTGTCTCTGTCTCTGTGTCTCTGTCTCTGTGTCTCTGTCTCTGTGTCTCTGTCGATGTGTCTCTGTCTCTGTGTCTCTGTCTCGGTGTCTCTGTCTCTGTGTCCCTGTCTCTGTGTCTCTGTCTCTGTGTCTCTGTCTCTGTGTGCCTGTCTCTGTGTTTCCGTCTCTGTGTCTCTGTCACGGTGTCTCTGTCTCTGTGTCTCTGTCTCTGAGTCCTTGCCCCTATGTCCCTGTCTCTGTATCTCTGTCCCTATGTCTCCGTCTCTGTGGCTCTGTCTCTGTGTCTCTGTCTCTGTGTGTGTGTCTCTGTGTCTGTCCCTGTGTGTGTCTCTGTCTCTGTGTTTCTGTCTCTGTGTCTCTGTCTCTGTGTCTCTGTCCCTGTGTCTCCGTCTCTGTGTCTCTCTCTCTCTGTGTCTCTGTCGACGTTATCTGTCTCTGTGTCTCTGTCGATTTGTGTCCGTCTCTGTGTCTCTGTCTCTCTCTCTCTCTCTGTGTCCCTGTCTCCGTGTCTCTGTCTCTGTGTCTCTGTCTCTATGTCTCTGTCTCTGTCTCTGTTTCTCTTTCTCTGTGTCTCTGTGTCTCTGTCTCTGTGTCTCTGCCTCTGTGTCTCTGTATCTCTGTATCTCTGTCTCTGTGTCTCTGTCTCTGTGTCTCTGCCTCTATGTCTCCGTCTCGTTGTTTCTGTCTCTGTGTCCCTGTCTCTGTGCCTCTGTCTCCGTCCCTGTGTCTCTGTCGCTGTGTCGCCGCCTCTGTGTCTCTGTCTCTGTGTCTCCGTCTCTGTGTCTCTGTCTCTGTGTCTCTGTCTCTGTGTCTCTGTCTCTGTGTCTCTGTCTCTGTGTCTCTGTCTCTGTGTCTCTGTCTCTGTGTCTCTGTCTCTGTGTCTCTGTCTCTGTGTCTCTGTCTCTGTGTCTCTGTCTCTGTGTTTCTGTCTCTGTGTCTCTGTCTCTGTGTCTCTGTCTCTGTGTCTCTGTCTCTGTGTCTCGGTCTCTGTGTCTCTGTCTCTGTGTCTCTGTCTCTGTGTCTCCTTCTCTGTGTCTCCGTATTTGCGTCTCGGTCTCTGTGTCTCTGTCTCCGTGTCTCTGTCTCTGTGTCTCTGTCTCTGTGTCTCTGCCCTAGTGTCTCTGTCTCTGTGTCTCTGTCTCTGAGTATCTGTCTCTGTGTCTCTGTCTCTGTCTCTGTCTCTGTGTCTCGGTCTCTGTGCCTCCGTCTCTGTGACCCAGTCTCTGTGTCTCTGTCTCTGTGTCTCTGTCTCTGTGTCTCTGTCACTGTGTCTCTGTCTCTGAGTCTCTGTCTCTGTGTCTCTGTCTCTGTCTCTGTCTCTGTCTCTGTCTCTGTTTCTCTATCTCTGTGTCTCTGTCTCTGTCTCTGTTTCTCTTTCTCTGTGTCTCTGTCTCTGTGTCTCTGTCCCTGTGTCTCCGTCTCTGTGTCTCTCTCTCTCTGTGTCTCTGTCGACGTTATCTGTCTCTGTGTCTCTGTCTCTGTGTCTCTGTCGATTTGTGTCCGTCTCTGTGTCTCTGTCTCTCTCTCTCTCTCTCTGTGTCCCTGTCTCCGTGTCTCTGTCTCTGTGTCTCTGTCTCTATGTCTCTGTCTCTGTCTCTGTTTCTCTTTCTCTGTGTCTCTGTGTCTCTGTCTCTGTGTCTCTGCCTCTGTGTCTCTGTATCTCTGTATCTCTGTCTCTGTGTCTCTGTCTCTGTGTCTCTGCCTCTATGTCTCCGTCTCGTTGTTTCTGTCTCTGTGTCCCTGTCTCTGTGCCTCTGTCTCCGTCCCTGTGTCTCTGTCGCTGTGTCGCCGTCTCTGTGTCTCTGTCTCTGTGTCTCCGTCTCTGTGTCTCTGTCTCTGTGTCTCTGTCTCTGTGTCTCCGTCTCTGTGTCTCTGTCTCTGTGTCTCTGTCTCTGTGTCTCTGTCTCTGTGTCTCTGTCTCTGTGTCTCTGTCTCTGTGTCTCTGTCTCTGTGTCTCTGTCTCTGTGTCTCTGTCTCTGTGTCTCGGTCTCTGTGTCTCTGTCTCTGTGTCTCTGTCTCTGTGTCTCCTTCTCTGTGTCTCTGTCTCTGTGTCTATGTCTCTTTGTCTCTGTCCCTGTGTCACAGTCTCTGTGTCTCCGTATTTGCGTCTTAGTCTCTGTGTCTCTGTCTCCGTGTCTCTGTCTCTGTGTCTCTGTCTCTTTGTCTCTGCCCTAGTGTCTCTGTCTCTGTGTCTCTGTCTCTTAGAATCTGTCTCTGTGTCTCTGTCTCTGTCTCTGTCTCTGTGTCTCTGTGTCTCTGTCTCTGTGTCTCGGTCTCTGTGCCTCCGTCTCTGTGACCCAGTCTCTGTGTCTCTGTCTCTGTGTCTCTGTCTCTGTGTCTCTGTCTCTGTGTCTCTGTCACTGTGTCTCTGTCTCTGTGTCTCTGTGTCTCTGTCTCTGTGTCTCGGTCTCTGTGTCTCTGTCTCTGTGTCTCTGTCTCCGTGTCTCTGTCTCTGTGTCTCTGCCCTACTGTCTCTGTCTCTGTGTCTCTGTCTCTGAGAATCTGTCTCTGTGTCTCTGTCTCTGTCTCTGTCTCTGTGTCTCTGTGTCTCTGTCTCTGTGTCTCGGTCTCTGTGCCTCCGCCTCTGTGTCCCAGTCTCTGTGTTTCTGTCTCTGTGACCCTGTCTCAGTGTCTCTGTCTCCGTGTCTCTGTCTCTTTGTCTCTGTCTCCGTCCCTGTGTCTCTGTCTCTGTGTCTCCGTCTCTGTGTCTCTGTCTCTGTTTCTCTTTCTCTGTGTCTCTGTGTCTCTGTCTCTGTGTCTCTGCCTCTGTGTCTCTGTATCTCTGTATCTCTGTCTCTGTGTCTCTGTCTCTGTGTCTCTGCCTCTATGTCTCCGTCTCGTTGTTTCTGTCTCTGTGTCCCTGTCTCTGTGCCTCTGTCTCCGTCCCTGTGTCTCTGTCGCTGTGTCGCCGTCTCTGTGTCTCTGTCTCTGTGTCTCCGTCTCTGTGTCTCCGTCTCTGTGTCTCTGTCTCTGTGTCTCTGCCTCTGTGTCTCTGTGTCTCTGTATCTCTGTCTCTGTGTCTCTGTCTCTGTGTCTCTACCTCTATGTCTCTGTATGTCTGTATCTCTGCCTCTGTGTCTCTGTCTCTGTGTCTCTGTCTCTGTGTCTCTGTCTCTGTGTCTCTGTCTCTGTGTCTCTGTCTCTGTGTCTCTGTCTCTGTGTCTCTGTCTCTGTGTCTCTGTCTCTGTGTCTCTGTCTCTGTGTCTCTGTCTCTGTGTCTCTGTCTCTGTGTCTCTGTCTCTGTGTCTCTGTCTCTGTGTCTCTGTCTCTGTGTCTCTGTCTCTGTGTCTCTGTCTCTGTGTCTCTGTCTCTGTGTCTCTGTCTCTGTGTCTCTGTCTCTGTGTCTCTGTCTCTGTGTCTCTGTCTCTGTGTCTCTGTCTCTGTGTCTCTGTCTCTGTGTCTCTGTCGATGTGTCTCTGTCTCTGTGTCTCTGTCTCGGTGTCTCTGTCTCTGTGTCCCTGCCTCTGTGTCTCTGTCTCTGTGTCTCTGTCTCTGTGTGCCTGTCTCTGTGTTTCCGTCTCTGTGTCTCTGTCACGGTGTCTCTGTCTCTGTGTCTCTGTCTCTGAGTCCTTGCCCCTATGTCCCTGTCTCTGTATCTCTGTCCCTATGTCTCCGTCTCTGTGGCTCTGTCTCTGTGTCTCTGTCTCTGTGTGTGTGTCTCTGTGTCTGGCCCTGTGTGTGTCTCTGTCTCTGTGTTTCTGTCTCTGTGTCTCTGTCTCTGTGTCTCTGTCCCTGTGTCTCCGTCTCTGTGTCTCTCTCTCTCTGTGTCTCTGTCGACGTTATCTGTCTCTGTGTCTCTGTCGATTTGTGTCCGTCTCTGTGTCTCTGTCTCTCTCTCTCTCTCTGTGTCCATGTCTCCGTGTCTCTGTCTCTGTGTCTCTGTCTATGTGTCTCTGTCTCTATGTCTCTGTCTCTGTCTCTGTTTCTCTTTCTCTGTGTCTCTGTGTCTCTGTCTCTGTGTCTCTGCCTCTGTGTCTCTGTATCTCTGTATCTCTGTCTCTGTGTCTCTGTCTCTGTGTCTCTGCGTCTATGTCTCCGTCTCGTTGTTTCTGTCTCTGTGTCCCTGTCTCTGTGCCTCTGTCTCCGTCCCTGTGTCTCTGTCGCTGTGTCGCCGTCTCTGTGTCTCTGTCTCTGTGTCTCCGTCTCTGTGTCTCTGTCTCTGTGTCTCTGTCTCTGTGTCTCTGTCTCTGTGTCTCTGTCTCTGTGTCTCTGTCTCTGTGTCTCTGTCTCTGTGTCTCTGTCTCTGTGTCTCTGTCTCTGTGTCTCTGTCTCTGTGTCTCTGTCTCTGTGTCTCTGTCTCTGTGTTTCTGTCTCTGTGTCTCTGTCTCTGTGTCCCTGTCTCTGTGTCTCTGTCTCTGTGTCTCGGTCTCTGTGTCTCTGTCTCTGTGTCTCTGTCTCTGTGTCTCCTTCTCTGTGTCTCCGTATTTGCGTCTCGGTCTCTGTGTCTCTGTCTCCGTGTCTCTGTCTCTGTGTCTCTGTCTCTGTGTCTCTGCCCTAGTGTCTCTGTCTCTGTGTCTCTGTCTCTGAGTATCTGTCTCTGTGTCTCTGTCTCTGTCTCTGTCTCTGTGTCTCTGTGTCTCTGTCTCTGTGTCTCGGTCTCTGTGCCTCCGTCTCTGTGACCCAGTCTCTGTGTCTCTGTCTCTGTGTCTCTGTCTCTGTGTCTCTGTCACTGTGTCTCTGTCTCTGAGTCTCTGTCTCTGTGTCTCTGTCTCTGTCTCTGTCTCTGTCTCTGTCTCTGTTTCTCTATCTCTGTGTCTCTGTCTCTGTCTCTGTTTCTCTTTCTCTGTGTCTCTGTCTCTGTGTCTCTGTCCCTGTGTCTCCGTCTCTGTGTCTCTCTCTCTCTGTGTCTCTGTCGACCTTATCTGTCTCTGTGTCTCTGTCTCTGTGTCTCTGTCGATTTGTGTCCGTCTCTGTGTCTCTGTCTCTCTCTCTCTCTCTCTGTGTCCCTGTCTCCGTGTCTCTGTCTCTGTGTCTCTGTCTCTATGTCTCTGTCTCTGTCTCTGTTTCTCTTTCTCTGTGTCTCTGTGTCTCTGTCTCTGTGTCTCTGCCTCTGTGTCTCTGTATCTCTGTATCTCTGTCTCTGTGTCTCTGTCTCTGTGTCTCTGCCTCTATGTCTCCGTCTCGTTGTTTCTGTCTCTGTGTCCCTGTCTCTGTGCCTCTGTCTCCGTCCCTGTGTCTCTGTCGCTGTGTCGCCGTCTCTGTGTCTCTGTCTCTGTGTCTCCGTCTCTGTGTCTCTGTCTCTGTGTCTCTGTCTCTGTGTCTCCGTCTCTGTGTCTCTGTCTCTGTGTCTCTGTCTCTGTGTCTCTGTCTCTGTGTCTCTGTCTCTGTGTCTCTGTCTCTGTGTCTTTGTCTCTGTGTCTCTGTCTCTGTGTCTCGGTCTCTGTGTCTCTGTCTCTGTGTCTCTGTCTCTGTGTCTCCTTCTCTGTGTCTCTGTCTCTGTGTCTATGTCTCTTTGTCTCTGTCCCTGTGTCACAGTCTCTGTGTCTCCGTATTTGCGTCTTAGTCTCTGTGTCTCTGTCTCCGTGTCTCTGTCTCTGTGTCTCTGTCTCTTTGTCTCTGCCCTAGTGTCTCTGTCTCTGTGTCTCTGTCTCTGAGAATCTGTCTCTGTGTCTCTGTCTCTGTCTCTGTCTCTGTGTCTCTGTGTCTCTGTCTCTGTGTCTCGGTCTCTGTGCCTCCGTCTCTGTGACCCAGTCTCTGTGTCTCTGTCTCTGTGTCTCTGTCTCTGTGTCTCTGTCACTGTGTCTCTGTCTCTGTGTCTCTGTGTCTCTGTCCCTGTGTCTCGGTCTCTGTGTCTCTGTCTCTGTGTCTCTGTCTCCGTGTCTCTGTCTCTGTGTCTCTGCCCTAGTGTCTCTGTCTCTGTGTCTCTGTCTCTGAGAATCTGTCTCTGTGTCTCTGTCTCTGTCTCTGTCTCTGTGTCTCTGTGTCTCTGTCTCTGTGTCTCGGTCTCTGTGCCTCCGTCTCTGTGTCCCAGTCTCTGTGTTTCTGTCTCTGTGTCCCTGTCTCAGTGTCTCTGTCTCCGTGTCTCTGTCTCTTTGTCTCTGTCTCCGTCCCTGTGTCTCTGTCTCTGTGTCTCCGTCTCTGTGTCTCTGTCTCTGTGTCTCTGTCTCTGTGTCTCTGTCTCTGTGTCTCTGTCTCTGTGTCTCCGTCTCTGTGTCTCTGTCTCTGTGTCTCTGTCTCTGTGTCTCTGTCTCTGTGTCTCTGTCTCTGTGTCTCTGTCTCTGTGTCTCTGTCTCTGTGTTTCCGTCTCTGTGTCTCTGTGTCTCTGTCTCTGTGTCTCTGTCTCTGTGTCTCTGTCTCTGTGTCTCTGTGTCTCTGTGTCTCTGTCTCTGTGTCTCTGTCTCTGCGTCTCTGTCTCTGTGTCTCTGTCTCTGTGTCTCTGTCTCTTTGTCTCTGTCTCTGTTTCTCTGTCTCTGTGTCTCTGCCCTAGTGTCTCTGTCTCTGTGTCTCTATCTCTGTGCCCGTGTCTCCGTACCTGCGTCTCTGTTTCTGTGTCTATGTCTCTGTGTCTCTGTCTCTCTGTCTCTGTCTCTGTGTCTCTGCCTCCGTGTCTCTGTCTCTGTGTCCCTGTCTCTGTGTTTCTGTCTTTATGTCTCTGTCTCTGTGTCTCTGTCTCTGAGAATCTGTGTCTGTGTCTCTGTCTCTGTCTCTGTCTCTGTGTCTCTGTCTCTGTGTCTCGGTCTCTGTGTCTCCGTCTCTGTGTCCCTGTCTCTGTGTTTCTGTCTCTGTGTCCCTGTCTCAGTGTCTCTGTCTCCGTGTCTCTGTCTCTTTGTCTCTGTCCCCGTCCCTGTGTCTCTGTCTCTGTGTCTCCGTCTCTGTGTCTCCGTCTCTGTGTCTCTGTCTCTGTGTCTCGGTCTCTGTGTCTCCGTCTCTGTGTCCCTGTCTCTGTGTTTCTGTCTCTGTGTCCCTGTCTCAGTGTCTCTGTCTCCGTGTCTCTGTCTCTTTGTCTCTGTCCCCGTCCCTGTGTCTCTGTCTCTGTGTCTCCGTCTCTGTGTCTCCGTCTCTGTGTCTCTGTCTCTGTGTCTCTGTCTCTGTGTCTCTGTCTCTGTGTCTCTGTCTCTGTGTCTCTCTCTCTGTGTCTCTGTCTCTATGTCTCTGTCTCTGTGTCTCTGTCTCTGTGTCTCTGTCTCTGTTTCTCTTTCTCTGTGTCTCTGTCTCTGTGTCTCTATCCCTGTGCCCGGTCTTCCTGTCTCTGTCCCTGTGTCTCCGTCTCTGTGTCTCCGTCTCTGTGTCTCTGTCTCTGTGTCCCTGTCTCTGTGTCTCTGTCTCTGTGTCTCTGTCTCTGTCTCTGTGTCTCTGTCTCTCTGTCTCTGTCTCTGTGTCTCTGTCTCTGTGTCTCTGTCTCTGTGTCTCTGTCTCTGTGTCTCTGTCTCTGTGTCTCTGTGGCTCTGTCTCTGTGTCTCTCTCTCTGTGTCTCTGTCTCTATGTCTCTGTATGTCTGTATCTCTGCCTCTGTGTCTCGGTCTCTGTGTCTCTGTCTCTGTCTCTGTGTCTCTGTCTCTGTCTCTGTCTCTGTGTCTCTGTCCATTTGTGTCCGTCTCTGTGTCTCTGTCTCACTCTCTCTCTGTGTCCCTGTCTCCGTGTCTCTGTCTCTGTGTTTCTGTCTCTGTGTCTCTGTCTCTGTCTCTGACTCTGTGTCTCTGTCTCTGTGTGTGTGTCTCTGTGTCTGTCCCTGTGTATGTGTCTCTGTCTCTGAGTCTCTGTCCCTGTGTCTCCATCTCTGTGTCTCTCTCTCTCTGTGTCTCTTGCGACGTTATCTGTCTCTGTGTCTCTGTCCATCTGTGTCCGTCTCTGTGTCTCTGTCTCTCTCTCTCTCTGTGTCCCTGTCTCCGTGTCTCTGTCTCTGTGTCTCTGTCTATGTGTCTCTGTCTCTATGTCTCTGTCTATGTCTCTGTTTCTCTTTCTCTGTGTCTCTGTGTCTCTGTCTCTGTGTCTCTGCCTCTGTGTCTCTGTGTCTCTGTATCTCTGTCTCTGTGTCTCTGTCTCTGTGTCTCTGTCTCTGTCTCTGTCTCTGTGTCTCTGTGTCTCTGTCTCTGTGTCTCGGTCTCTGTGCCTCCGTCTCTGTGTCCCAGTCTCTGTGTTTCTGTCTCTGTGTCCCTGTCTCAGTGTCTCTGTCTCCGTGTCTCTGTCTCTTTGTCTCTGTCTCCGTCCCTGTGTCTCTGTCTCTGTGTCTCCGTCTCTGTGTCTCTGTCTCTGTGTCTCTGTCTCTGTGTCTCTGTCTCTGTGTCTCTGTCTCTGTGTCTCCGTCTCTGTGTCTCTGTCTCTGTGTCTCTGTCTCTGTGTCTCTGTCTCTGTGTCTCTGTCTCTGTGTCTCTGTCTCTGTGTCTCTGTCTCTGTGTTTCCGTCTCTGTGTCTCTGTGTCTCTGTCTCTGTGTCTCTGTCTCTGTGTCTCTGTCTCTGTGTCTCTGTGTCTCTGTGTCTCTGTCTCTGTGTCTCTGTCTCTGCGTCTCTGTCTCTGTGTCTCTGTCTCTGTGTCTCTGTCTCTGTGTCTCTGTCTCTGTTTCTCTGTCTCTGTGTCTCTGCCCTAGTGTCTCTGTCTCTGTGTCTCTGTCTCTGTGCCCGTGTCTCCGTACCTGCGTCTCTGTTTCTGTGTCTATGTCTCTGTGTCTCTGTCTCTCTGTCTCTGTCTCTGTGTCTCTGCCTCCGTGTCTCTGTCTCTGTGTCCCTGTCTCTGTGTTTCTGTATTTATGTCTCTGTCTCTGTGTCTCTGTCTCTGAGAATCTGTGTCTGTGTCTCTGTCTCTGTCTCTGTCTCTGTGTCTCTGTCTCTGTGTCTCGGTCTCTGTGTCTCCGTCTCTGTGTCCCTGTCTCTGTGTTTCTGTCTCTGTGTCTCTGTCTCTGTGTCTCTGTCCCTGTGTCTCCGTCTCTGTGTCTCTCTCTCTCTGTGTCTCTGTCGACGTTATCTGTCTCTGTGTCTCTGTCGATTTGTGTCCGTCTCTGTGTCTCTGTCTCTCTCTCTCTCTCTGTGTCCATGTCTCCGTGTCTCTGTCTCTGTGTCTCTGTCTATGTGTCTCTGTCTCTATGTCTCTGTCTCTGTCTCTGTTTCTCTTTCTCTGTGTCTCTGTGTCTCTGTCTCTGTGTCTCTGCCTCTGTGTCTCTGTATCTCTGTATCTCTGTCTCTGTGTCTCTGTCTCTGTGTCTCTGCCTCATTGTCTCCGTCTCGTTGTTTCTGTCTCTGTGTCCCTGTCTCTGTGCCTCTGTCTCCGTCCCTGTGTCTCTGTCGCTGTGTCGCCGTCTCTGTGTCTCTGTCTCTGTGTCTCCGTCTCTGTGTCTCTGTCTCTGTGTCTCTGTCTCTGTGTCTCTGTCTCTGTGTCTCTGTCTCTGTGTCTCTGTGTCTGTGTCTCTGTCTCTGTGTCTCTGTCTCTGTGTCTCTGTCTCTGTGTCTCTGTCTCTGTGTCTCTGTCTCTGTGTTTCTGTCTCTGTGTCTCTGTCTCTGTGTCCCTGTCTCTGTGTCTCTGTCTCTGTGTCTCGGTCTCTGTGTCTCTGTCTCTGTGTCTCTGTCTCTGTGTCTCCTTCTCTGTGTCTCCGTATTTGCGTCTCGGTCTCTGTGTCTCTGTCTCCGTGTCTCTGTCTCTGTGTCTCTGTCTCTGTGTCTCTGCCCTAGTGTCTCTGTCTCTGTGTCTCTGTCTCTGAGTATCTGTCTCTGTGTCTCTGTCTCTGTCTCTGTCTCTGTGTCTCTGTGTCTCTGTCTCTGTGTCTCGGTCTCTGTGCCTCCGTCTCTGTGACCCAGTCTCTGTGTCTCTGTCTCTGTGTCTCTGTCTCTGTGTCTCTGTCACTCTGTCTCTGTCTCTGAGTCTCTGTCTCTGTGTCTCTGTCTCTGTCTCTGTCTCTGTCTCTGTCTCTGTTTCTCTATCTCTGTGTCTCTGTCTCTGTCTCTGTTTCTCTTTCTCTGTGTCTCTGTCTCTGTGTCTCTGTCCCTGTGTCTCCGTCTCTGTGTCTCTCTCTCTCTGTGTCTCTGTCGACCTTATCTGTCTCTGTGTCTCTGTCTCTGTGTCTCTGTCGATTTGTGTCCGTCTCTGTGTCTCTGTCTCTCTCTCTCTCTCTCTGTGTCCCTGTCTCCGTGTCTCTGTCTCTGTGTCTCTGTCTCTATGTCTCTGTCTCTGTCTCTGTTTCTCTTTCTCTGTGTCTCTGTGTCTCTGTCTCTGTGTCTCTGCCTCTGTGTCTCTGTATCTCTGTATCTCTGTCTCTGTGTCTCTGTCTCTGTGTCTCTGCCTCTATGTCTCCGTCTCGTTGTTTCTGTCTCTGTGTCCCTGTCTCTGTGCCTCTGTCTCCGTCCCTGTGTCTCTGTCGCTGTGTCGCCGTCTCTGTGTCTCTGTCTCTGTGTCTCCGTCTCTGTGTCTCTGTCTCTGTGTCTCTGTCTCTGTGTCTCCGTCTCTGTGTCTCTGTCTCTGTGTCTCTGTCTCTGTGTCTCTGTCTCTGTGTCTCTGTCTCTGTGTCTCTGTCTCTGTGTCTCTGTCTCTGTGTCTCTGTCTCTGTGTCTCGGTCTCTGTGTCTCTGTCTCTGTGTCTCTGTCTCTGTGTCTCCTTCTCTGTGTCTCTGTCTCTGTGTCTATGTCTCTTTGTCTCTGTCCCTGTGTCACAGTCTCTGTGTCTCCGTATTTGCGTCTTAGTCTCTGTGTCTCTGTCTCCGTGTCTCTGTCTCTGTGTCTCTGTCTCTTTGTCTCTGCCCTAGTGTCTCTGTCCCTGTGTCTCTGTCTCTGAGAATCTGTCTCTGTGTCTCTGTCTCTGTCTCTGTCTCTGTGTCTCTGTGTCTCTGTCTCTGTGTCTCGGTCTCTGTGCCTCCGTCTCTGTGACCCAGTCTCTGTGTCTCTGTCTCTGTGTCTCTGTCTCTGTGTCTCTGTCACTGTGTCTCTGTCTCTGTGTCTCTGTGTCTCTGTCTCTGTGTCTCGGTCTCTGTGTCTCTGTCTCTGTGTCTCTGTCTCCGTGTCTCTGTCTCTGTGTCTCTGCCCTAGTGTCTCTGTCTCTGTGTCTCTGTCTCTGAGAATCTGTCTCTGTGTCTCTGTCTCTGTCTCTGTCTCTGTGTCTCTGTGTCTCTGTCTCTGTGTCTCGGTCTCTGTGCCTCCGTCTCTGTGTCCCAGTCTCTGTGTTTCTGTCTCTGTGTCCCTGTCTCAGTGTCTCTGTCTCCGTGTCTCTGTCTCTTTGTCTCTGTCTCCGTCCCTGTGTCTCTGCCTCTGTGTCTCCGTCTCTGTGTCTCTGTCTCTGTGTCTCTGTCTCTGTGTCTCTGTCTCTGTGTCTCCGTCTCTGTGTCTCTGTCTCTGTGTCTCTGTCTCTGTGTCTCTGTCTCTGTGTCTCTGTCTCTGTGTCTCTGTCTCTGTGTCTCTGTCTCTGTGTTTCCGTCTCTGTGTCTCTGTGTCTCTGTCTCTGTGTCTCTGTCTCTGTGTCTCTGTCTCTGTGTCTCTGTGTCTCTGTGTCTCTGTCTCTGTGTCTCTGTCTCTGCGTCTCTGTCTCTGTGTCTCTGTCTCTGTGTCTCTGTCTCTGTGTCTCTGTCTCTGTTTCTCTGTCTCTGTGTCTCTGCCCTAGTGTCTCTGTCTCTGTGTCTCTGTCTCTGTGCCCGTGTCTCCGTACCTGCGTCTCTGTTTCTGTGTCTATGTCTCTGTGTCTCTGTCTCTCTGTCTCTGTCTCTGTGTCTCTGCCTCCGTGTCTCTGTCTCTGTGTCCCTGTCTCTGTGTTTCTGTCTTTATGTCTCTGTCTCTGTGTCTCTGTCTCTGAGAATCTGTGTCTGTGTCTCTGTCTCTGTCTCTGTCTCTGTGTCTCTGTCTCTGTGTCTCGGTCTCTGTGTCTCCGTCTCTGTGTCCCTGTCTCTGTGTTTCTGTCTCTGTGTCCCTGTCTCAGTGTCTCTGTCTCCGTGTCTCTGTCTCTTTGTCTCTGTCCCCGTCCCTGTGTCTCTGTCTCTGTGTCTCCGTCTCTGTGTCTCCGTCTCTGTGTCTCTGTCTCTGTGTCTCTGTCTCTGTGTCTCTGTGTCTCTGTCTCTGTGTCTCTCTCTCTGTGTCTCTGTCTCTATGTCTCTGTCTCTGTGTCTCTCTCTCTGTGTCTCTGTCTCTGTTTCTCTTTCTCTGTGTCTCTGTCTCTGTGTCTCTATCCCTGTGCCCGGTCTTCCTGTCTCTGTCCCTGTGTCTCCGTCTCTGTGTCTCCGTCTCTGTGTCTCTGTCTCTGTGTCCCTGTCTCTGTGTCTCTGTCTCTGTGTCTCTGTCTCTGTCTCTGTGTCTCTGTCTCTGTGTCTCTGTCTCTGTGTCTCTGTCTCTGTGTCTCTGTCTCTGTGTCTCTGTCTCTGTGTCTCTGTCTCTGTGTCTCTGTCTCTGTGTCTCTGTCTCTGTGTCTCTGTCTCTGTGTCTCTGTCTCTGTGTCTCTGTCTCTGTGTCTCTGTCTCTGTGTCTCTGTGGCTCTGTCTCTGTGTCTCTCTCTCTGTGTCTCTGTCTCTATGTCTCTGTATGTCTGTATCTCTGCCTCTGTGTCTCGGTCTCTGTGTCTCTGTCTCTGTCTCTGTGTCTCTGTCTCTGTCTCTGTCTCTGTGTCTCTGTCCATTTCTGTCCGTCTCTGTGTCTCTGTCTCACTCTCTCTCTGTGTCCCTGTCTCCGTGTCTCTGTCTCTGTGTTTCTGTCTCTGTGTCTCTGTCTCTGTCTCTGTCTCTGTGTCTCTGTCTCTGTGTGTGTGTCTCTGTGTCTGTCCCTGTGTATGTGTCTCTGTCTCTGAGTCTCTGTATCTCTGTCTCTGTGTCTCTGTCTCTGTGTCTCTGTCTCTGTCTTTGTCTCTGTGTCTCTGTGTCTCTGTCTCTGTGTCTCGGTCTCTGTGCCTCCGTCTCTGTGTCCCAGTCTCTGTGTTTCTGTCTCTGTGTCCCTGTCTCAGTGTCTCTGTCTCCGTGTCTCTGTCTCTTTGTCTCTGTCTCCGTCCCTGTGTCTCTGTCTCTGTGTCTCCGTCTCTGTGTCTCTGTCTCTGTGTCTCTGTCTCTGTGTCTCTGTCTCTGTGTCTCTGTCTCTGTGTCTCCGTCTCTGTGTCTCTGTCTCTGTGTCTCTGTCTCTGTGTCTCTGTCTCTGTGTCTCTGTCTCTGTGTCTCTGTCTCTGTGTCTCTGTCTCTGTGTTTCCGTCTCTGTGTCTCTGTGTCTCTGTCTCTGTGTCTCTGTCTCTGTGTCTCTGTCTCTGTGTCTCTGTCTCTGTGTCTCTGTCTCTGTGTCTCTGTGTCTCTGTGTCTCTGTCTCTGTGTCTCTGTCTCTGTGTCTCTGTCTCTGTGTCTCTGTCTCTGTGTCTCTGTCTCTGTTTCTCTGTCTCTGTGTCTCTGCCCTAGTGTCTCTGTCTCTGTGTCTCTGTCTCTGTGCCCGTGTCTCCGTACCTGCGTCTCTGTTTCTGTGTCTATGTCTCTGTGTCTCTGTCTCTCTGTCTCTGTCTCTGTGTCTCTGCCTCCGTGTCTCTGTCTCTGTGTCCCTGTCTCTGTGTTTCTGTCTTTATGTCTCTGTCTCTGTGTCTCTGTCTCTGAGAATCTGTGTCTGTGTCTCTGTCTCTGTCTCTGTCTCTGTGTCTCGGTCTCTGTGTCTCCGTCTCTGTGTCCCTGTCTCTGTGTTTCTGTCTCTGTGTCCCTGTCTCAGTGTCTCTGTCTCCGTGTCTCTGTCTCTTTGTCTCTGTCCCCGTCCCTGTGTCTCTGTCTCTGTGTCTCCGTCTCTGTGTCTCCGTCTCTGTGTCTCTGTCTCTGTGTCTCTGTCTCTGTGTCTCTGTCTCTGTGTCTCTCTCTCTGTGTCTCTGTCTCTATGTCTCTGTCTCTGTGTCTCTGTCTCTGTGTCTCTGTCACTGTGTCTCCGTCTTCGTGTCTCTGTCCCTGTGTCTCCGACTCTGTATCACTGTCTCTATGTCTGTGCCTCTGTGTCTCTGTGTCTGTGTCTCTGTCACCGTCTCTATGCCTCTGTTCCTATGTCTCTGTCTCTGTGTCTCTGTCTCTGTGTCTCTGTCTCTGTGTCCCTGTCTCTGTGTCTCTGTCACTGTGTCTCTGTCTCTGCGTCTCTGCCTCTGTGTATCGGTCTCTGTGTCTCTGTCTCTGTGTCTCTGTCTCCATGTCTCTGTCTCTGTCTCTGCCTCTGTTTCTCTTTCTCTGTGTCTCTGTCTCTGTGTCTCTGTCCCTGTGCCCGGTCTTCCTGTCTCTGTCCCTGTGTCTCCGTCTCTGTGTCTCCGTCTGTGTGTCTCTGTCTCTGTGTCCCTGTCTCTGTGTCTCTGTCTCTGTGTCTCTGTCTCTATGTCTCTGTATGTCTGTATCTCTGCCTCTGTGTCTCTGTCTCTGTGTCTGTGTCTCTGTCTCTGTCTCCGTGTCTCTGTCTCTGAGTCTTTGCCTCTATGTCCCTGTCTCTGTATCTCTGTCCCTATGTCTCCGTCTCTGTGGCTCTGTCTCTGTGCCTGTGTCTCTGTCTCTGTGTGTGTGTCTCTGTATCTGTCCCTGTGTGTGTGTCTCTGTCTCTGAGTCTCTGTCTCTGTGTCTCTGTGTCTGTCTCTGTCTCTGTTTCTCTTTCTCTGTGTCTCTGTCTCTGTGTCTCTGTCCCTGTGCCCGGTCTTCCTGTCTCTGTCCCTGTGTCTCCGTCTCTGTGTCTCCGTCTCTGTGTCTCTGTCTCTGTGTCCCTGTCTCTGTGTCTCTGTCTCTGTGTCTCTGTCTCTGTGTCTCTGTCTCTGTGTCTCTGTCTCCATGTCTCTGTCTCTGTCTCTGTCTCTGTTTCTCTTTCTCTGTGTCTCTGTCTCTGTGTCTCTATCCCTGTGCCCGGTCTTCCTGTCTCTGTCCCTGTGTCTCCGTCTCTGTGTCTCCGTCTCTGTGTCTCTGTCTCTGTGTCCCTGTCTCTGTGTCTCTGTCTCTGTGTCTCTGTGTCTGTCTCTGTGTCTCTGTCTCTGTGTCTCTGTCTCTGTGACTCTGTCTCTGTGTCTCTGTCTCTGTGTCTCTGTCTCTGTGTCTCTGTGGCTCTGTCTCTGTGTCTCTCTCTCTGTGTCTCTGTCTCTATGTCTCTGTATGTCTGTATCTCTGCCTCTGTGTCTCGGTCTCTGTGTCTCTGTCTCTGTCTCTGTGTCTCTGTCTCTGTCTCTGTCTCTGTGTCTCTGTCCATTTGTGTCCGTCTCTGTGTCTCTGTCTCACTCTCTCTCTGTGTCCCTGTCTCCGTGTCTCTGTCTCTGTGTTTCTGTCCCTGTGTCTCTGTCTCTGTCTCTGTCTCTGTGTCTCTGTCTCTGTGTGTGTGTCTCTGTGTCTGTCCCTGTGTATGTGTCTCTGTCTCTGAGTCTCTGTCCCTGTGTCTCCATCTCTGTGTCTCTCTCTCTCTGTGTCTCTTGCGACGTTATCTGTCTCTGTGTCTCTGTCCATCTGTGTCCGTCTCTGTGTCTCTGTCTCTCTCTCTCTCTGTGTCCCTGTCTCCGTGTCTCTGTCTCTGTGTCTCTGTCTATGTGTCTCTGTCTCTATGTCTCTGTCTATGTCTCTGTTTCTCTTTCTCTGTGTCTCTGTGTCTCTGTCTCTGTGTCTCTGCCTCTGTGTCTCTGTGTCTCTGTATCTCTGTCTCTGTGTCTCTGTCTCTGTGTCTCTGTCTCTGAGTCCTTGCCCCTATGTCCCTGTCTCTGTATCTCTGTCCCTATGTCTCCGTCTCTGTGGCTCTGTCTCTGTGTCTCTGTCTCTGTGTGTGTGTCTCGGTGTCTGTCCCTGTGTGTGTCTCTGTCTCTGTGTTTCTGTCTCTGTGTCTCTGTCTCTGTGTCTCTGTCCCTGTGTCTCCGTCTCTGTGTCTCTCTCTCTCTGTGTCTCTGTCGACGTTATCTGTCTCTGTGTCTCTGTCGATTTGTGTCCGTCTCTGTGTCTCTGTCTCTCTCTCTCTCTCTGTGTCCCTGTCTCCGTGTCTCTGTCTCTGTGTCTCTGTCTATGTGTCTCTGTCTCTATGTCTCTGTCTCTGTCTCTGTTTCTCTTTCTCTGTGTCTCTGTCTCTGTGTCTCTGTCCCTGTGCCCGGTCTTCCTGTCTCTGTCCCTGTGTCTCCGTCTCTGTGTCTCCGTCTCTGTGTCTCTGTCTCTGTGTCCCTGTCTCTGTGTCTCTGTCTCTGTGTCTCTGTCTCTGTGTCTCTGTATCTCTGTATCTCTGTCTCTGTGTCTCTGTCTCTGTGTCTCTGCCTCTATGTCTCCGTCTCGTTGTTTCTGTCTCTGTGTCCCTGTCTCTGTGCCTCTGTCTCCGTCCCTGTGTCTCTGTCGCTGTGTCGCCGTCTCTGTGTCTCTGTCTCTGTGTCTCCGTCTCTGTGTCTCTGTCTCTGTGTCTCTGTCTCTGTGTCTCCGTCTCTGTGTCTCTGTCTCTGTGTCTCTGTCTCTGTGTCTCTGTCTCTGTGTCTCTGTCTCTGTGTCTCTGTCTCTGTGTCTTTGTCTCTGTGTCTCTGTCTCTGTGTCTCGGTCTCTGTGTCTCTGTCTCTGTGTCTCTGTCTCTGTGTCTCCTTCTCTGTGTCTCTGTCTCTGTGTCTATGTCTCTTTGTCTCTGTCCCTGTGTCACAGTCTCTGTGTCTCCGTATTTGCGTCTTAGTCTCTGTGTCTCTGTCTCCGTGTCTCTGTCTCTGTGTCTCTGTCTCTTTGTCTCTGCCCTAGTGTCTCTGTCTCTGTGTCTCTGTCTCTGAGAATCTGTCTCTGTGTCTCTGTCTCTGTCTCTGTCTCTGTGTCTCTGTGTCTCTGTCTCTGTGTCTCGGTCTCTGTGCCTCCGTCTCTGTGACCCAGTCTCTGTGTCTCTGTCTCTGTGTCTCTGTCTCTGTGTCTCTGTCACTGTGTCTCTGTCTCTGTGTCTCTGTGTCTCTGTCCCTGTGTCTCGGTCTCTGTGTCTCTGTCTCTGTGTCTCTGTCTCCGTGTCTCTGTCTCTGTGTCTCTGCCCTAGTGTCTCTGTCTCTGTGTCTCTGTCTCTGAGAATCTGTCTCTGTGTCTCTGTCTCTGTCTCTGTCTCTGTGTCTCTGTGTCTCTGTCTCTGTGTCTCGGTCTCTGTGCCTCCGTCTCTGTGTCCCAGTCTCTGTGTTTCTGTCTCTGTGTCCCTGTCTCAGTGTCTCTGTCTCCGTGTCTCTGTCTCTTTGTCTCTGTCTCCGTCCCTGTGTCTCTGTCTCTGTGTCTCCGTCTCTGTGTCTCTGTCTCTGTGTCTCTGTCTCTGTGTCTCTGTCTCTGTGTCTCTGTCTCTGTGTCTCCGTCTCTGTGTCTCTGTCTCTGTGTCTCTGTCTCTGTGTCTCTGTCTCTGTGTCTCTGTCTCTGTGTCTCTGTCTCTGTGTCTCTGTCTCTGTGTTTCCGTCTCTGTGTCTCTGTGTCTCTGTCTCTGTGTCTCTGTCTCTGTGTCTCTGTCTCTGTGTCTCTGTGTCTCTGTGTCTCTGTCTCTGTGTCTCTGTCTCTGCGTCTCTGTCTCTGTGTCTCTGTCTCTGTGTCTCTGTCTCTGTGTCTCTGTCTCTTTGTCTCTGTCTCTGTTTCTCTGTCTCTGTGTCTCTGCCCTAGTGTCTCTGTCTCTGTGTCTCTATCTCTGTGCCCGTGTCTCCGTACCTGCGTCTCTGTTTCTGTGTCTATGTCTCTGTGTCTCTGTCTCTCTGTCTCTGTCTCTGTGTCTCTGCCTCCGTGTCTCTGTCTCTGTGTCCCTGTCTCTGTGTTTCTGTCTTTATGTCTCTGTCTCTGTGTCTCTGTCTCTGAGAATCTGTGTCTGTGTCTCTGTCTCTGTCTCTGTCTCTGTGTCTCTGTCTCTGTGTCTCGGTCTCTGTGTCTCCGTCTCTGTGTCCCTGTCTCTGTGTTTCTGTCTCTGTGTCCCTGTCTCAGTGTCTCTGTCTCCGTGTCTCTGTCTCTTTGTCTCTGTCCCCGTCCCTGTGTCTCTGTCTCTGTGTCTCCGTCTCTGTGTCTCCGTCTCTGTGTCTCTGTCTCTGTGTCTCGGTCTCTGTGTCTCCGTCTCTGTGTCCCTGTCTCTGTGTTTCTGTCTCTGTGTCCCTGTCTCAGTGTCTCTGTCTCCGTGTCTCTGTCTCTTTGTCTCTGTCCCCGTCCCTGTGTCTCTGTCTCTGTGTCTCCGTCTCTGTGTCTCCGTCTCTGTGTCTCTGTCTCTGTGTCTCTGTCTCTGTGTCTCTGTCTCTGTGTCTCTGTCTCTGTGTCTCTCTCTCTGTGTCTCTGTCTCTATGTCTCTGTCTCTGTGTCTCTGTCTCTGTGTCTCTGTCTCTGTTTCTCTTTCTCTGTGTCTCTGTCTCTGTGTCTCTATCCCTGTGCCCGGTCTTCCTGTCTCTGTCCCTGTGTCTCCGTCTCTGTGTCTCCGTCTCTGTGTCTCTGTCTCTGTGTCCCTGTCTCTGTGTCTCTGTCTCTGTGTCTCTGTCTCTGTCTCTGTGTCTCTGTCTCTCTGTCTCTGTCTCTGTGTCTCTGTCTCTGTGTCTCTGTCTCTGTGTCTCTGTCTCTGTGTCTCTGTCTCTGTGTCTCTGTGGCTCTGTCTCTGTGTCTCTCTCTCTGTGTCTCTGTCTCTATGTCTCTGTATGTCTGTATCTCTGCCTCTGTGTCTCGGTCTCTGTGTCTCTGTCTCTGTCTCTGTGTCTCTGTCTCTGTCTCTGTCTCTGTGTCTCTGTCCATTTGTGTCCGTCTCTGTGTCTCTGTCTCACTCTCTCTCTGTGTCCCTGTCTCCGTGTCTCTGTCTCTGTGTTTCTGTCTCTGTGTCTCTGTCTCTGTCTCTGACTCTGTGTCTCTGTCTCTGTGTGTGTGTCTCTGTGTCTGTCCCTGTGTATGTGTCTCTGTCTCTGAGTCTCTGTCCCTGTGTCTCCATCTCTGTGTCTCTCTCTCTCTGTGTCTCTTGCGACGTTATCTGTCTCTGTGTCTCTGTCCATCTGTGTCCGTCTCTGTGTCTCTGTCTCTCTCTCTCTCTGTGTCCCTGTCTCCGTGTCTCTGTCTCTGTGTCTCTGTCTATGTGTCTCTGTCTCTATGTCTCTGTCTATGTCTCTGTTTCTCTTTCTCTGTGTCTCTGTGTCTCTGTCTCTGTGTCTCTGCCTCTGTGTCTCTGTGTCTCTGTATCTCTGTCTCTGTGTCTCTGTCTCTGTGTCTCTGTCTCTGTCTCTGTCTCTGTGTCTCTGTGTCTCTGTCTCTGTGTCTCGGTCTCTGTGCCTCCGTCTCTGTGTCCCAGTCTCTGTGTTTCTGTCTCTGTGTCCCTGTCTCAGTGTCTCTGTCTCCGTGTCTCTGTCTCTTTGTCTCTGTCTCCGTCCCTGTGTCTCTGTCTCTGTGTCTCCGTCTCTGTGTCTCTGTCTCTGTGTCTCTGTCTCTGTGTCTCTGTCTCTGTGTCTCTGTCTCTGTGTCTCCGTCTCTGTGTCTCTGTCTCTGTGTCTCTGTCTCTGTGTCTCTGTCTCTGTGTCTCTGTCTCTGTGTCTCTGTCTCTGTGTCTCTGTCTCTGTGTTTCCGTCTCTGTGTCTCTGTGTCTCTGTCTCTGTGTCTCTGTCTCTGTGTCTCTGTCTCTGTGTCTCTGTGTCTCTGTGTCTCTGTCTCTGTGTCTCTGTCTCTGCGTCTCTGTCTCTGTGTCTCTGTCTCTGTGTCTCTGTCTCTGTGTCTCTGTCTCTGTTTCTCTGTCTCTGTGTCTCTGCCCTAGTGTCTCTGTCTCTGTGTCTCTGTCTCTGTGCCCGTGTCTCCGTACCTGCGTCTCTGTTTCTGTGTCTATGTCTCTGTGTCTCTGTCTCTCTGTCTCTGTCTCTGTGTCTCTGCCTCCGTGTCTCTGTCTCTGTGTCCCTGTCTCTGTGTTTCTGTCTTTATGTCTCTGTCTCTGTGTCTCTGTCTCTGAGAATCTGTGTCTGTGTCTCTGTCTCTGTCTCTGTCTCTGTGTCTCTGTCTCTGTGTCTCGGTCTCTGTGTCTCCGTCTCTGTGTCCCTGTCTCTGTGTTTCTGTCTCTGTGTCTCTGTCTCTGTGTCTCTGTCCCTGTGTCTCCGTCTCTGTGTCTCTCTCTCTCTGTGTCTCTGTCGACGTTATCTGTCTCTGTGTCTCTGTCGATTTGTGTCCGTCTCTGTGTCTCTGTCTCTCTCTCTCTCTCTGTGTCCATGTCTCCGTGTCTCTGTCTCTGTGTCTCTGTCTATGTGTCTCTGTCTCTATGTCTCTGTCTCTGTCTCTGTTTCTCTTTCTCTGTGTCTCTGTGTCTCTGTCTCTGTGTCTCTGCCTCTGTGTCTCTGTATCTCTGTATCTCTGTCTCTGTGTCTCTGTCTCTGTGTCTCTGCCTCATTGTCTCCGTCTCGTTGTTTCTGTCTCTGTGTCCCTGTCTCTGTGCCTCTGTCTCCGTCCCTGTGTCTCTGTCGCTGTGTCGCCGTCTCTGTGTCTCTGTCTCTGTGTCTCCGTCTCTGTGTCTCTGTCTCTGTGTCTCTGTCTCTGTGTCTCTGTCTCTGTGTCTCTGTCTCTGTGTCTCTGTCTCTGTGTCTCTGTGTCTGTGTCTCTGTCTCTGTGTCTCTGTCTCTGTGTCTCTGTTTCTGTGTCTCTGTCTCTGTGTCTCTGTCTCTGTGTTTCTGTCTCTGTGTCTCTGTCTCTGTGTCCCTGTCTCTGTGTCTCTGTCTCTGTGTCTCGGTCTCTGTGTCTCTGTCTCTGTGTCTCTGTCTCTGTGTCTCCTTCTCTGTGTCTCCGTATTTGCGTCTCGGTCTCTGTGTCTCTGTCTCCGTGTCTCTGTCTCTGTGTCTCTGTCTCTGTGTCTCTGCCCTAGTGTCTCTGTCTCTGTGTCTCTGTCTCTGAGTATCTGTCTCTGTGTCTCTGTCTCTGTCTCTGTCTCTGTGTCTCTGTGTCTCTGTCTCTGTGTCTCGGTCTCTGTGCCTCCGTCTCTGTGACCCAGTCTCTGTGTCTCTGTCTCTGTGTCTCTGTCTCTGTGTCTCTGTCACTCTGTCTCTGTCTCTGAGTCTCTGTCTCTGTGTCTCTGTCTCTGTCTCTGTCTCTGTCTCTGTCTCTGTTTCTCTATCTCTGTGTCTCTGTCTCTGTCTCTGTTTCTCTTTCTCTGTGTCTCTGTCTCTGTGTCTCTGTCCCTGTGTCTCCGTCTCTGTGTCTCTCTCTCTCTGTGTCTCTGTCGACCTTATCTGTCTCTGTGTCTCTGTCTCTGTGTCTCTGTCGATTTGTGTCCGTCTCTGTGTCTCTGTCTCTCTCTCTCTCTCTCTGTGTCCCTGTCTCCGTGTCTCTGTCTCTGTGTCTCTGTCTCTATGTCTCTGTCTCTGTCTCTGTTTCTCTTTCTCTGTGTCTCTGTGTCTCTGTCTCTGTGTCTCTGCCTCTGTGTCTCTGTATCTCTGTATCTCTGTCTCTGTGTCTCTGTCTCTGTGTCTCTGCCTCTATGTCTCCGTCTCGTTGTTTCTGTCTCTGTGTCCCTGTCTCTGTGCCTCTGTCTCCGTCCCTGTGTCTCTGTCGCTGTGTCGCCGTCTCTGTGTCTCTGTCTCTGTGTCTCCGTCTCTGTGTCTCTGTCTCTGTGTCTCTGTCTCTGTGTCTCCGTCTCTGTGTCTCTGTCTCTGTGTCTCTGTCTCTGTGTCTCTGTCTCTGTGTCTCTGTCTCTGTGTCTCTGTCTCTGTGTCTCTGTCTCTGTGTCTCTGTCTCTGTGTCTCGGTCTCTGTGTCTCTGTCTCTGTGTCTCTGTCTCTGTGTCTCCTTCTCTGTGTCTCTGTCTCTGTGTCTATGTCTCTTTGTCTCTGTCCCTGTGTCACAGTCTCTGTGTCTCCGTATTTGCGTCTTAGTCTCTGTGTCTCTGTCTCCGTGTCTCTGTCTCTGTGTCTCTGTCTCTTTGTCTCTGCCCTAGTGTCTCTGTCCCTGTGTCTCTGTCTCTGAGAATCTGTCTCTGTGTCTCTGTCTCTGTCTCTGTCTCTGTGTCTCTGTGTCTCTGTCTCTGTGTCTCGGTCTCTGTGCCTCCGTCTCTGTGACCCAGTCTCTGTGTCTCTGTCTCTGTGTCTCTGTCTCTGTGTCTCTGTCACTGTGTCTCTGTCTCTGTGTCTCTGTGTCTCTGTCTCTGTGTCTCGGTCTCTGTGTCTCTGTCTCTGTGTCTCTGTCTCCGTGTCTCTGTCTCTGTGTCTCTGCCCTAGTGTCTCTGTCTCTGTGTCTCTGTCTCTGAGAATCTGTCTCTGTGTCTCTGTCTCTGTCTCTGTCTCTGTGTCTCTGTGTCTCTGTCTCTGTGTCTCGGTCTCTGTGCCTCCGTCTCTGTGTCCCAGTCTCTGTGTTTCTGTCTCTGTGTCCCTGTCTCAGTGTCTCTGTCTCCGTGTCTCTGTCTCTTTGTCTCTGTCTCCGTCCCTGTGTCTCTGCCTCTGTGTCTCCGTCTCTGTGTCTCTGTCTCTGTGTCTCTGTCTCTGTGTCTCTGTCTCTGTGTCTCCGTCTCTGTGTCTCTGTCTCTGTGTCTCTGTCTCTGTGTCTCTGTCTCTGTGTCTCTGTCTCTGTGTCTCTGTCTCTGTGTCTCTGTCTCTGTGTTTCCGTCTCTGTGTCTCTGTGTCTCTGTCTCTGTGTCTCTGTCTCTGTGTCTCTGTCTCTGTGTCTCTGTGTCTCTGTGTCTCTGTCTCTGTGTCTCTGTCTCTGCGTCTCTGTCTCTGTGTCTCTGTCTCTGTGTCTCTGTCTCTGTGTCTCTGTCTCTGTTTCTCTGTCTCTGTGTCTCTGCCCTAGTGTCTCTGTCTCTGTGTCTCTGTCTCTGTGCCCGTGTCTCCGTACCTGCGTCTCTGTTTCTGTGTCTATGTCTCTGTGTCTCTGTCTCTCTGTCTCTGTCTCTGTGTCTCTGCCTCCGTGTCTCTGTCTCTGTGTCCCTGTCTCTGTGTTTCTGTCTTTATGTCTCTGTCTCTGTGTCTCTGTCTCTGAGAATCTGTGTCTGTGTCTCTGTCTCTGTCTCTGTCTCTGTGTCTCTGTCTCTGTGTCTCGGTCTCTGTGTCTCCGTCTCTGTGTCCCTGTCTCTGTGTTTCTGTCTCTGTGTCCCTGTCTCAGTGTCTCTGTCTCCGTGTCTCTGTCTCTTTGTCTCTGTCCCCGTCCCTGTGTCTCTGTCTCTGTGTCTCCGTCTCTGTGTCTCCGTCTCTGTGTCTCTGTCTCTGTGTCTCTGTCTCTGTGTCTCTGTGTCTCTGTCTCTGTGTCTCTCTCTCTGTGTCTCTGTCTCTATGTCTCTGTCTCTGTGTCTCTCTCTCTGTGTCTCTGTCTCTGTTTCTCTTTCTCTGTGTCTCTGTCTCTGTGTCTCTATCCCTGTGCCCGGTCTTCCTGTCTCTGTCCCTGTGTCTCCGTCTCTGTGTCTCCGTCTCTGTGTCTCTGTCTCTGTGTCCCTGTCTCTGTGTCTCTGTCTCTGTGTCTCTGTCTCTGTCTCTGTGTCTCTGTCTCTGTGTCTCTGTCTCTGTGTCTCTGTCTCTGTGTCTCTGTCTCTGTGTCTCTGTCTCTGTGTCTCTGTCTCTGTGTCTCTGTCTCTGTGTCTCTGTCTCTGTGTCTCTGTCTCTGTGTCTCTGTCTCTGTGTCTCTGTGGCTCTGTCTCTGTGTCTCTCTCTCTGTGTCTCTGTCTCTATGTCTCTGTATGTCTGTATCTCTGCCTCTGTGTCTCGGTCTCTGTGTCTCTGTCTCTGTCTCTGTGTCTCTGTCTCTGTCTCTGTCTCTGTGTCTCTGTCCATTTCTGTCCGTCTCTGTGTCTCTGTCTCACTCTCTCTCTGTGTCCCTGTCTCCGTGTCTCTGTCTCTGTGTTTCTGCCTCTGTGTCTCTGTCTCTGTCTCTGTCTCTGTGTCTCTGTCTCTGTGTGTGTGTCTCTGTGTCTGTCCCTGTGTATGTGTCTCTGTCTCTGAGTCTCTGTATCTCTGTCTCTGTGTCTCTGTCTCTGTGTCTCTGTCTCTGTCTCTGTCTCTGTGTCTCTGTGTCTCTGTCTCTGTGTCTCGGTCTCTGTGCCTCCGTCTCTGTGTCCCAGTCTCTGTGTTTCTGTCTCTGTGTCCCTGTCTCAGTGTCTCTGTCTCCGTGTCTCTGTCTCTTTGTCTCTGTCTCCGTCCCTGTGTCTCTGTCTCTGTGTCTCCGTCTCTGTGTCTCTGTCTCTGTGTCTCTGTCTCTGTGTCTCTGTCTCTGTGTCTCTGTCTCTGTGTCTCCGTCTCTGTGTCTCTGTCTCTGTGTCTCTGTCTCTGTGTCTCTGTCTCTGTGTCTCTGTCTCTGTGTCTCTGTCTCTGTGTCTCTGTCTCTGTGTCTCTGTCTCTGTGTTTCCGTCTCCGTGTCTCTGTGTCTCTGTCTCTGTGTCTCTGTCTCTGTGTCTCTGTCTCTGTGTCTCTGTCTCTGTGTCTCTGTCTCTGTGTCTCTGTGTCTCTGTGTCTCTGTCTCTGTGTCTCTGTCTCTGTGTCTCTGTCTCTGTGTCTCTGTCTCTGTGTCTCTGTCTCTGTTTCTCTGTCTCTGTGTCTCTGCCCTAGTGTCTCTGTCTCTGTGTCTCTGTCTCTGTGCCCGTGTCTCCGTACCTGCGTCTCTGTTTCTGTGTCTATGTCTCTGTGTCTCTGTCTCTCTGTCTCTGTCTCTGTGTCTCTGCCTCCGTGTCTCTGTCTCTGTGTCCCTGTCTCTGTGTTTCTGTCTTTATGTCTCTGTCTCTGTGTCTCTGTCTCTGAGAATCTGTGTCTGTGTCTCTGTCTCTGTCTCTGTCTCTGTGTCTCGGTCTCTGTGTCTCCGTCTCTGTGTCCCTGTCTCTGTGTTTCTGTCTCTGTGTCCCTGTCTCAGTGTCTCTGTCTCCGTGTCTCTGTCTCTTTGTCTCTGTCCCCGTCCCTGTGTCTCTGTCTCTGTGTCTCCGTCTCTGTGTCTCCGTCTCTGTGTCTCTGTCTCTGTGTCTCTGTCTCTGTGTCTCTGTCTCTGTGTCTCTCTCTCTGTGTCTCTGTCTCTATGTCTCTGTCTCTGTGTCTCTGTCTCTGTGTCTCTGTCACTGTGTCTCCGTCTTCGTGTCTCTGTCCCTGTGTCTCCGACTCTGTATCACTGTCTCTATGTCTGTGCCTCTGTGTCTCTGTGTCTGTGTCTCTGTCACCGTCTCTATGCCTCTGTTCCTATGTCTCTGTCTCTGTGTCTCTGTCTCTGTGTCTCTGTCTCTGTGTCCCTGTCTCTGTGTCTCTGTCACTGTGTCTCTGTCTCTGCGTCTCTGCCTCTGTGTATCGGTCTCTGTGTCTCTGTCTCTGTGTCTCTGTCTCCATGTCTCTGTCTCTGTCTCTGCCTCTGTTTCTCTTTCTCTGTGTCTCTGTCTCTGTGTCTCTGTCCCTGTGCCCGGTCTTCCTGTCTCTGTCCCTGTGTCTCCGTCTCTGTGTCTCCGTCTGTGTGTCTCTGTCTCTGTGTCCCTGTCTCTGTGTCTCTGTCTCTGTGTCTCTGTCTCTATGTCTCTGTATGTCTGTATCTCTGCCTCTGTGTCTCTGTCTCTGTGTCTGTGTCTCTGTCTCTGTCTCCGTGTCTCTGTCTCTGAGTCTTTGCCTCTATGTCCCTGTCTCTGTATCTCTGTCCCTATGTCTCCGTCTCTGTGGCTCTGTCTCTGTGCCTGTGTCTCTGTCTCTGTGTGTGTGTCTCTGTATCTGTCCCTGTGTGTGTGTCTCTGTCTCTGAGTCTCTGTCTCTGTGTCTCTGTGTCTGTCTCTGTCTCTGTTTCTCTTTCTCTGTGTCTCTGTCTCTGTGTCTCTGTCCCTGTGCCCGGTCTTCCTGTCTCTGTCCCTGTGTCTCCGTCTCTGTGTCTCCGTCTCTGTGTCTCTGTCTCTGTGTCCCTGTCTCTGTGTCTCTGTCTCTGTGTCTCTGTCTCTATGTCTCTGTATGTCTGTATCTCTGCCTCTGTGTCTCGGTCTCTGTGTCTCTGTCTCTGTCTCTGTGTCTCTGTCTCTGTCTCTGTCTCTGTGTCTCTGTCCATTTCTGTCCGTCTCTGTGTCTCTGTCTCACTCTCTCTCTGTGTCCCTGTCTCCGTGTCTCTGTCTCTGTGTTTCTGCCTCTGTGTCTCTGTCTCTGTCTCTGTCTCTGTGTCTCTGTCTCTGTGTGTGTGTCTCTGTGTCTGTCCCTGTGTATGTGTCTCTGTCTCTGAGTCTCTGTATCTCTGTCTCTGTGTCTCTGTCTCTGTGTCTCTGTCTCTGTCTCTGTCTCTGTGTCTCTGTGTCTCTGTCTCTGTGTCTCGGTCTCTGTGCCTCCGTCTCTGTGTCCCAGTCTCTGTGTTTCTGTCTCTGTGTCCCTGTCTCAGTGTCTCTGTCTCCGTGTCTCTGTCTCTTTGTCTCTGTCTCCGTCCCTGTGTCTCTGTCTCTGTGTCTCCGTCTCTGTGTCTCTGTCTCTGTGTCTCTGTCTCTGTGTCTCTGTCTCTGTGTCTCTGTCTCTGTGTCTCCGTCTCTGTGTCTCTGTCTCTGTGTCTCTGTCTCTGTGTCTCTGTCTCTGTGTCTCTGTCTCTGTGTCTCTGTCTCTGTGTTTCCGTCTCCGTGTCTCTGTGTCTCTGTCTCTGTGTCTCTGTCTCTGTGTCTCTGTCTCTGTGTCTCTGTCTCTGTGTCTCTGTCTCTGTGTCTCTGTCTCTGTGTCTCTGTGTCTCTGTGTCTCTGTCTCTGTGTCTCTGTCTCTGTGTCTCTGTCTCTGTGTCTCTGTCTCTGTGTCTCTGTCTCTGTTTCTCTGTCTCTGTGTCTCTGCCCTAGTGTCTCTGTCTCTGTGTCTCTGTCTCTGTGCCCGTGTCTCCGTACCTGCGTCTCTGTTTCTGTGTCTATGTCTCTGTGTCTCTGTCTCTCTGTCTCTGTCTCTGTGTCTCTGCCTCCGTGTCTCTGTCTCTGTGTCCCTGTCTCTGTGTTTCTGTCTTTATGTCTCTGTCTCTGTGTCTCTGTCTCTGAGAATCTGTGTCTGTGTCTCTGTCTCTGTCTCTGTCTCTGTGTCTCGGTCTCTGTGTCTCCGTCTCTGTGTCCCTGTCTCTGTGTTTCTGTCTCTGTGTCCCTGTCTCAGTGTCTCTGTCTCCGTGTCTCTGTCTCTTTGTCTCTGTCCCCGTCCCTGTGTCTCTGTCTCTGTGTCTCCGTCTCTGTGTCTCCGTCTCTGTGTCTCTGTCTCTGTGTCTCTGTCTCTGTGTCTCTGTCTCTGTGTCTCTCTCTCTGTGTCTCTGTCTCTATGTCTCTGTCTCTGTGTCTCTGTCTCTGTGTCTCTGTCACTGTGTCTCCGTCTTCGTGTCTCTGTCCCTGTGTCTCCGACTCTGTATCACTGTCTCTATGTCTGTGCCTCTGTGTCTCTGTGTCTGTGTCTCTGTCACCGTCTCTATGCCTCTGTTCCTATGTCTCTGTCTCTGTGTCTCTGTCTCTGTGTCTCTGTCTCTGTGTCCCTGTCTCTGTGTCTCTGTCACTGTGTCTCTGTCTCTGCGTCTCTGCCTCTGTGTATCGGTCTCTGTGTCTCTGTCTCTGTGTCTCTGTCTCCATGTCTCTGTCTCTGTCTCTGCCTCTGTTTCTCTTTCTCTGTGTCTCTGTCTCTGTGTCTCTGTCCCTGTGCCCGGTCTTCCTGTCTCTGTCCCTGTGTCTCCGTCTCTGTGTCTCCGTCTGTGTGTCTCTGTCTCTGTGTCCCTGTCTCTGTGTCTCTGTCTCTGTGTCTCTGTCTCTATGTCTCTGTATGTCTGTATCTCTGCCTCTGTGTCTCTGTCTCTGTGTCTGTGTCTCTGTCTCTGTCTCCGTGTCTCTGTCTCTGAGTCTTTGCCTCTATGTCCCTGTCTCTGTATCTCTGTCCCTATGTCTCCGTCTCTGTGGCTCTGTCTCTGTGCCTGTGTCTCTGTCTCTGTGTGTGTGTCTCTGTATCTGTCCCTGTGTGTGTGTCTCTGTCTCTGAGTCTCTGTCTCTGTGTCTCTGTGTCTGTCTCTGTCTCTGTTTCTCTTTCTCTGTGTCTCTGTCTCTGTGTCTCTGTCCCTGTGCCCGGTCTTCCTGTCTCTGTCCCTGTGTCTCCGTCTCTGTGTCTCCGTCTCTGTGTCTCTGTCTCTGTGTCCCTGTCTCTGTGTCTCTGTCTCTGTGTCTCTGTCTCTGTGTCTCTGTCTCTGTGTCTCTGTCTCCATGTCTCTGTCTCTGTCTCTGTCTCTGTTTCTCTTTCTCTGTGTCTCTGTCTCTGTGTCTCTATCCCTGTGCCCGGTCTTCCTGTCTCTGTCCCTGTGTCTCCGTCTCTGTGTCTCCGTCTCTGTGTCTCTGTCTCTGTGTCCCTGTCTCTGTGTCTCTGTCTCTGTGTCTCTGTGTCTGTCTCTGTGTCTCTGTCTCTGTGTCTCTGTCTCTGTGACTCTGTCTCTGTGTCTCTGTCTCTGTGTCTCTGTCTCTGTGTCTCTGTGGCTCTGTCTCTGTGTCTCTCTCTCTGTGTCTCTGTCTCTATGTCTCTGTATGTCTGTATCTCTGCCTCTGTGTCTCGGTCTCTGTGTCTCTGTCTCTGTCTCTGTGTCTCTGTCTCTGTCTCTGTCTCTGTGTCTCTGTCCATTTGTGTCCGTCTCTGTGTCTCTGTCTCACTCTCTCTCTGTGTCCCTGTCTCCGTGTCTCTGTCTCTGTGTTTCTGTCCCTGTGTCTCTGTCTCTGTCTCTGTCTCTGTGTCTCTGTCTCTGTGTGTGTGTCTCTGTGTCTGTCCCTGTGTATGTGTCTCTGTCTCTGAGTCTCTGTCCCTGTGTCTCCATCTCTGTGTCTCTCTCTCTCTGTGTCTCTTGCGACGTTATCTGTCTCTGTGTCTCTGTCCATCTGTGTCCGTCTCTGTGTCTCTGTCTCTCTCTCTCTCTGTGTCCCTGTCTCCGTGTCTCTGTCTCTGTGTCTCTGTCTATGTGTCTCTGTCTCTATGTCTCTGTCTATGTCTCTGTTTCTCTTTCTCTGTGTCTCTGTGTCTCTGTCTCTGTGTCTCTGCCTCTGTGTCTCTGTGTCTCTGTATCTCTGTCTCTGTGTCTCTGTCTCTGTGTCTCTGTCTCTGAGTCCTTGCCCCTATGTCCCTGTCTCTGTATCTCTGTCCCTATGTCTCCGTCTCTGTGGCTCTGTCTCTGTGTCTCTGTCTCTGTGTGTGTGTCTCGGTGTCTGTCCCTGTGTGTGTCTCTGTCTCTGTGTTTCTGTCTCTGTGTCTCTGTCTCTGTGTCTCTGTCCCTGTGTCTCCGTCTCTGTGTCTCTCTCTCTCTGTGTCTCTGTCGACGTTATCTGTCTCTGTGTCTCTGTCGATTTGTGTCCGTCTCTGTGTCTCTGTCTCTCTCTCTCTCTCTGTGTCCCTGTCTCCGTGTCTCTGTCTCTGTGTCTCTGTCTATGTGTCTCTGTCTCTATGTCTCTGTCTCTGTCTCTGTTTCTCTTTCTCTGTGTCTCTGTGTCTCTGTCTCTGTGTCTCTGCCTCTGTGTCTCTGTATCTCTGTATCTCTGTCTCTGTGTCTCTGTCTCTGTGTCTCTGCCTCTATGTCTCCGTCTCGTTGTTTCTGTCTCTGTGTCCCTGTCTCTGTGCCTCTGTCTCCGTCCCTGTGTCTCTGTCGCTGTGTCGCCGTCTCTGTGTCTCTGTCTCTGTGTCTCCGTCTCTGTGTCTCCGTCTCTGTGTCTCTGTCTCTGTGTCTCTGCCTCTGTGTCTCTGTGTCTCTGTATCTCTGTCTCTGTGTCTCTGTCTCTGTGTCTCTACCTCTATGTCTCTGTATGTCTGTATCTCTGCCTCTGTGTCTCTGTCTCTGTGTCTCTGTCTCTGTGTCTCTGTCTCTGTGTCTCTGTCTCTGTGTCTCTGTCTCTGTGTCTCTGTCTCTGTGTCTCTGTCTCTGTGTCTCTGTCTCTGTGTCTCTGTCTCTGTGTCTCTGTCTCTGTGTCTCTGTCTCTGTGTCTCTGTCTCTGTGTCTCTGTCTCTGTGTCTCTGTCTCTGTGTCTCTGTCTCTGCGTCTCTGTCTCTGTGTCTCTGTCTCTGTGTCTCTGTCTCTGTGTCTCTGTCTCTGTGTCTCTGTCTCTGTGTCTCTGTCTCTGTGTCTCTGTCTCTGTGTCTCTGTCTCTGTGTCTCTGTCTCTGTGTCTCTGTCTCTGTGTCTCGGTCTCTGTGTCTCTGTCTCTGTGTCTCTGTCTCTGTGTCTCCTTCTCTGTGTCTCTGTCTCTGTGTCTATGTCTCTTTGTCTCTGTCCCTGTGTCACAGTCTCTGTGTCTCCGTATTTGCGTCTCAGTCTCTGTGTCTCTGTCTCCGTGTCTCTGTCTCTGTGTCTCTGTCTCTGTGTCTCTGCCCTAGTGTCTCTGTCTCTGTGTCTCTGTCTCTGTGTCTCTGCACTAGTGTCTCTGTCTCTGTGTCTCTGTCTCTGAGAATCTGTCTCTGTGTCTCTGTCTCTGTCTCTGTCTCTGTGTCTCTGTGTCTCTGTCTCTGTGTCTCGGTCTCTGTGCCTCCGTCTCTGTGACCCAGTCTCTGTGTCTCTGTCTCTGTGTCTCTGTCTCTGTGTCTCTGTCTCTGTGTCTCTGTCACTGTGTCTCTGTCTCTGTGTCTCTGTGTCTCTGTCTCTGTGTCTCGGTCTCTGTGTCTCTGTCTCTGTGTCTCTGTCTCCGTGTCTCTGTCTCTGTGTCTCTGCCCTAGTGTCTCTGTCTCTGTGTCTCTGTCTCTGAGAATCTGTCTCTGTGTCTCTGTCTCTGTCTCTGTCTCTGTCTCTGTGTCTCTGTGTCTCTGTCTCTGTGTCTCGGTCTCTGTGCCTCCGTCTCTGTGACCCAGTCTCTGTGTCCCTGTCTCTGTGTCTCTGTCTCTGTGTCTCTGTCTCTGTGTCTCCGTCTCTGTGTCTCTGTCTCTGTGTCTCGGTCTCTGTGTCTCTGTCTCTGTGTCTCTGTCTCTGTGTCTCCTTCTCTGTGTCTCTGTCTCTGTGTCTATGTCTCTTTGTCTCTGTCCCTGTGTCACAGTCTCTGTGTCTCCGTATTTGCGTCTCAGTCTCTGTGTCTCTGTCTCCGTGTCTCTGTCTCTGTGTCTCTGTCTCTGTGTCTCTGCCCTAGTGTCTCTGTCTCTGTGTCTCTGTCTCTGTGTCTCTGCACTAGTGTCTCTGTCTCTGTGTCTCTGTCTCTGTCTCTGTCTCTGTGTCTCTGTGTCTCTGTCTCTGTGTCTCGGTCTCTGTGCCTCCGTCTCTGTGACCCAGTCTCTGTGTCTCTGTCTCTGTGTCTCTGTCTCTGTGTCTCTGTCTCTGTGTCTCTGTCACTGTGTCTCTGTCTCTGTGTCTGTGTGTCTCTGTCTCTGTGTCTCGGTCTCTGTGTCTCTGTCTCTGTGTCTCTGTCTCCGTGTCTCTGTCTCTGTGTCTCTGCCCTAGTGTCTCTGTCTCTGTGTCTCTGTCTCTGAGAATCTGTCTCTGTGTCTCTGTCTCTGTCTCTGTCTCTGTGTCTCTGTGTCTCTGTCTCTGTGTCTCGGTCTCTGTGCCTCCGTCTCTGTGACCCAGTCTCTGTGTCTCTGTCTCTGTGTCTCTGTCTCTGTGTCTCTGTCTCTGTGTCTCTGTCACTGTGTCTCTGTCTCTGTGTCTCTGTGTCTCTGTCTCTGTGTCTCGGTCTCTGTGTCTCTGTCTCTATGTCTCTGTCTCCGTGTCTCTGTCTCTGTGTCTCTGCCCTAGTGTCTCTGTCTCTGTGTCTCTGTCTCTGAGAATCTGTCTCTGTGTCTCTGTCTCTGTCTCTGTCTCTGTGTCTCTGTGTCTCTGTCTCTGTGTCTCGGTCTCTGTGCCTCCGTCTCTGTGTCCCAGTCTCTGTGTTTCTGTCTCTGTCTCTGTGTCTCTGTCTCTGTGTCTCTGTCTCTGTGTCTCTGTCTCTGTGTCTCTGTCTCTGTGTCTCTGTCGATGTGTCTCTGTCTCTGTGTCTCTGTCTCTGTGTCTCTGTCTCGGTGTCTCTGTCTCTGTGTCCCTGTCTCTGTGTCCCTGTCTCTGTGTCTCTGTCTCTGTGTCTCTGTCTCTGTGTCTCTGTCTCTGTGTCTCTGTCTCTGTGTCTCTGTCTCTGTGTCTCTGTCTCTGTGTTTCCGTCTCTGTGTCTCTGTGTCTCTGTCTCTGTGTCTCTGTCTCTGTGTCTCTGTCTCTGTGTCTCTGTGTCTCTGTGTCTCTGTCTCTGTGTCTCTGTCTCTGCGTCTCTGTCTCTGTGTCTCTGTCTCTGTGTCTCTGTCTCTGTGTCTCTGTCTCTGTTTCTCTGTCTCTGTGTCTCTGCCCTAGTGTCTCTGTCTCTGTGTCTCTGTCTCTGTGCCCGTGTCTCCGTACCTGCGTCTCTGTTTCTGTGTCTATGTCTCTGTGTCTCTGTCTCTCTGTCTCTGTCTCTGTGTCTCTGCCTCCGTGTCTCTGTCTCTGTGTCCCTGTCTCTGTGTTTCTGTCTTTATGTCTCTGTCTCTGTGTCTCTGTCTCTGAGAATCTGTGTCTGTGTCTCTGTCTCTGTCTCTGTCTCTGTGTCTCTGTCTCTGTGTCTCGGTCTCTGTGTCTCCGTCTCTGTGTCCCTGTCTCTGTGTTTCTGTCTCTGTGTCCCTGTCTCAGTGTCTCTGTCTCCGTGTCTCTGTCTCTTTGTCTCTGTCCCCGTCCCTGTGTCTCTGTCTCTGTGTCTCCGTCTCTGTGTCTCCGTCTCTGTGTCTCTGTCTCTGTGTCTCTGTCTCTGTGTCTCTCCCTCTGTGTCTCTGTCTCTATGTCTCTGTCTCTGTGTCTCTGTCTCTGTGTCTCTGTCACTGTGTCTCCGTCTTCGTGTCTCTGTCCCTGTGTCTCCGACTCTGTATCACTGTCTCTATGTCTGTGCCTCTGTGTCTCTGTGTCTGTGTCTCTGTCACCGTCTCTATGCCTCTGTTCCTATGTCTCTGTCTCTGTGTCTCTGTCTCTGTGTCTCTGTCTCTGTGTCCCTGTCTCTGTGTCTCTGTCACTGTGTCTCTGTCTCTGCGTCTCTGCCTCTGTGTATCGGTCTCTGTGTCTCTGTCTCTGTGTCTCTGTCTCCATGTCTCTGTCTCTGTCTCTGCCTCTGTTTCTCTTTCTCTGTGTCTCTGTCTCTGTGTCTCTGTCCCTGTGCCCGGTCTTCCTGTCTCTGTCCCTGTGTCTCCGTCTCTGTGTCTCCGTCTCTGTGTCTCTGTCTCTGTGTCCCTGTCTCTGTGTCTCTGTCTCTGTGTCTCTGTCTCTATGTCTCTGTATGTCTGTATCTCTGCCTCTGTGTCTCTGTCTCTGTGTCTGTGTCTCTGTCTCTGTCTTCGTGTCTCTGTCTCTGAGTCTTTGCCTCTATGTCCCTGTCTCTGTATCTCTGTCCCTATGTCTCCGTCTCTGTGGCTCTGTCTCTGTGTCTGTGTCTCTGTCTCTGTGTGTGTGTCTCTGTATCTGTCCCTGTGTGTGTGTCTCTGTCTCTGAGTCTCTGTCTCTGTGTCTCTGTGTCTGTCTCTGTCTCTGTTTCTCTTTCTCTGTGTCTCTGTCTCTGTGTCTCTGTCCCTGTGCCCGGTCTTCCTGTCTCTGTCCCTGTGTCTCCGTCTCTGTGTCTCCGTCTCTGTGTCTCTGTCTCTGTGTCCCTGTCTCTGTGTCTCTGTCTCTGTGTCTCTGTCTCTATGTCTCTGTATGTCTGTATCTCTGCCTCTGTGTCTCTGTCTCTGTGTCTGTGTCTCTGTCTCTGTCTCCGTGTCTCTGTCTCTGAGTCTTTGCCTCTATGTCCCTGTCTCTGTATCTCTGTCCCTATGTCTCCGTCTCTGTGGCTCTGTCTCTGTGCCTGTGTCTCTGTCTCTGTGTGTGTGTCTCTGTATCTGTCCCTGTGTGTGTGTCTCTGTCTCTGAGTCTCTGTCTCTGTGTCTCTGTGTCTGTCTCTGTCTCTGTTTCTCTTTCTCTGTGTCTCTGTCTCTGTGTCTCTGTCCCTGTGCCCGGTCTTCCTGTCTCTGTCCCTGTGTCTCCGTCTCTGTGTCTCCGTCTCTGTGTCTCTGTCTCTGTGTCCCTGTCTCTGTGTCTCTGTCTCTGTGTCTCTGTCTCTGTGTCTCTGTCTCTGTGTCTCTGTCTCCATGTCTCTGTCTCTGTCTCTGTCTCTGTTTCTCTTTCTCTGTGTCTCTGTCTCTGTGTCTCTATCCCTGTGCCCGGTCTTCCTGTCTCTGTCCCTGTGTCTCCGTCTCTGTGTCTCCGTCTCTGTGTCTCTGTCTCTGTGTCCCTGTCCCTGTGTCTCTGTCTCTGTGTCTCTGTCTCTGTCTCTGTGTCTCTGTCTCTGTGTCTCTGTCTCTGTGTCTCTGTCTCTGTGTCTCTGTCTCTGTGTCTCTGTCTCTGTGTCTCTGTCACTGTGTCTCCGTCTTCGTGTCTCTGTCCCTGTGTCTCCGACTCTGTATCACTGTCTCTATGTCTGTGCCTCTGTGTCTCTGCGTCTGTGTCTCTGTCACCGTCTCTATGCCTCTGTTCCTATGTCTCTGTCTCTGTGTCTCTGTCTCTGTGTCTCTGTCTCTGTGTCCCTGTCTCTGTGTCTCTGTCACTGTGTCTCTGTCTCTGCGTCTCTGCCTCTGTGTATCGGTCTCTGTGTCTCTGTCTCTGTGTCTCTGTCTCCATGTCTCTGTCTCTGTCTCTGCCTCTGTTTCTCTTTCTCTGTGTCTCTGTCTCTGTGTCTCTGTCCCTGTGCCCGGTCTTCCTGTCTCTGTCCCTGTGTCTCCGTCTCTGTGTCTCCGTCTCTGTGTCTCTGTCTCTGTGTCCCTGTCTCTGTGTCTCTGTCTCTGTGTCTCTGTCTCTATGTCTCTGTATGTCTGTATCTCTGCCTCTGTGTCTCTGTCTCTGTGTCTGTGTCTCTGTCTCTGTCTCCGTGTCTCTGTCTCTGAGTCTTTGCCTCTATGTCCCTGTCTCTGTATCTCTGTCCCTATGTCTCCGTCTCTGTGGCTCTGTCTCTGTGCCTGTGTCTCCGTCTCTGTGTGTGTGTCTCTGTATCTGTCCCTGTGTGTGTGTCTCTGTCTCTGAGTCTCTGTCTCTGTGTCTCTGTGTCTGTCTCTGTCTCTGTTTCTCTTTCTCTGTGTCTCTGTCTCTGTGTCTCTGTCCCTGTGCCCGGTCTTCCTGTCTCTGTCCCTGTGTCTCCGTCTCTGTGTCTCCGTCTCTGTGTCTCTGTCTCTGTGTCCCTGTCTCTGTGTCTCTGTCTCTGTGTCTCTGTCTCTGTGTCTCTGTCTCTGTGTCTCTCTCTCCATGTCTCTGTCTCTGTCTCTGTCTCTGTTTCTCTTTCTCTGTGTCTCTGTCTCTGTGTCTCTATCCCTGTGCCCGGTCTTCCTGTCTCTGTCCCTGTGTCTCCGTCTCTGTGTCTCCGTCTCTGTGTCTCTGTCTCTGTGTCCCTGTCTCTGTGTCTCTGTCTCTGTCTCTGTGTCTCTGTCTCTGTGTCTCTGTCTCTGTGTCTCTGTCTCTGTGTCTCTGTCTCTGTGTCTCTGTCTCTGTGTCTCTGTCTCTGTGTCTCTGTCTCTGTGTCTCTGTCTCTGTGTCTCTGTCTCTGTGTCTCTGTCTCTGTGTCTCTGTGGCTCTGTCTCTGTGTCTCTCTCTCTGTGTCTCTGTCTCTATGTCTCTGTATGTCTGTATCTCTGCCTCTGTGTCTCGGTCTCTGTGTCTCTGTCTCTGTCTCTGTGTCTCTGTCTCTGTCTCTGCCTCTGTGTCTCTGTCCATTTGTGTCCGTCTCTGTGTCTCTGTCTCACTCTCTCTCTGTGTCCCTGTCTCCGTGTCTCTGTCTCTGTGTTTCTGTCTCTGTGTCTCTGTCTCTGTCTCTGTCTCTGTGTCTCCGTCTCTGTGTGAGTGTCTCTGTGTCTGTCCCTGTGTATGTGTCTCTGTCTCTGAGTCTCTGTCCCTGTGTCTCCATCTCTGTGTCTCTCTCTCTCTGTGTCTCTTGCGACGTTATCTGTCTCTGTGTCTCTGTCCATCTGTGTCCGTCTCTGTGTCTCTGTCTCTCTCTCTCTCTGTGTCCCTGTCTCCGTGTCTCTGTCTCTGTGTCTCTGTCTATGTGTCTCTGTCTCTATGTCTCTGTCTATGTCTCTGTTTCTCTTTCTCTGTGTCTCTGTGTCTCTGTCTCTGTGTCTCTGCCTCTGTGTCTCTGTGTCTCTGTATCTCTGTCTCTGTGTCTCTGTCTCTGTGTCTCTACCTCTATGTCTCTGTATGTCTGTATCTCTGCCT
Source organism: Megachile willughbiella (assembly GCA_945859595.2). Taxonomy (NCBI): domain Eukaryota; kingdom Metazoa; phylum Arthropoda; class Insecta; order Hymenoptera; family Megachilidae; genus Megachile; species Megachile willughbiella. The sequence continues at coordinate 362,377 of CAMAOD020000099.1, forward strand.
CTGTGTCTCTGTCTCTGTGTCTCTGTCTCTGTGTCTCTGTCTCTGTGTCTCTGTCTCTGTGTCTCTGTCTCTGTGTCTCTGTCTCTGTGTCTCTGTCTCTGTGTCTCTGTCTCTGTGTCTCTGTCTCTGTGTCTCTGTCTCTGTGTCTCTGTCTCTGTGTCTCTGTCTCTGTGTCTCTGTCTCTGTGTCTCTGTCTCTGTGTCTCTGTCTCTGTGTCTCTGTCTCTGTGTCTCTGTCTCTGTGTCTCTGTCTCTGTGTCTCTGTCTCTGTGTCTCTGTCTCTGTGTCTCTGTCTCTGTGTCTCTGTCTCTGTGTCTCTGTCTCTGTCTCTCTGTCTCTGTGTCTCTGTCTCTGTGTCTCTGTCTCTGTGTCTCTGTCGATGTGTCTCTGTCTCTGTGTCTCTGTCTCGGTGTCTCTGTCTCTGTGTCCCTGTCTCTGTGTCTCTGTCTCTGTGTCTCTGTCTCTGTGTCTCTGTCTCTGTGTGCCTGTCTCTGTGTTTCCGTCTCTGTGTCTCTGTCACGGTGTCTCTGTCTCTGTGTCTCTGTCTCTGAGTCCTTGCCCCTATGTCCCTGTCTCTGTATCTCTGTCCCTATGTCTCCGTCTCTGTGGCTCTGTCTCTGTGTCTCTGTCTCTGTGTGTGTGTCTCTGTGTCTGTCCCTGTGTGTGTCTCTGTCTCTGTGTTTCTGTCTCTGTGTCTCTGTCTCTGTGTCTCTGTCCCTGTGTCTCCGTCTCTGTGTCTCTCTCTCTCTGTGTCTCTGTCGACGTTATCTGTCTCTGTGTCTCTGTCGATTTGTGTCCGTCTCTGTGTCTCTGTCTCTCTCTCTCTCTCTGTGTCCCTGTCTCCGTGTCTCTGTCTCTGTGTCTCTGTCTATGTGTCTCTGTCTCTATGTCTCTGTCTCTGTCTCTGTTTCTCTTTCTCTGTGTCTCTGTGTCTCTGTCTCTGTGTCTCTGCCTCTGTGTCTCTGTATCTCTGTATCTCTGTCTCTGTGTCTCTGTCTCTGTGTCTCTGCCTCTATGTCTCCGTCTCGTTGTTTCTGTCTCTGTGTCCCTGTCTCTGTGCCTCTGTCTCCGTCCCTGTGTCTCTGTCGCTGTGTCGCCGTCTCTGTGTCTCTGTCTCTGTGTCTCCGTCTCTGTGTATCCGTCTCTGTGTCTCTGTCTCTGTGTCTCTGTCTCTGTGTCTCTGTCTCTGTGTCTCTGTCTCTGTGTCTCTGTCTCTGTGTCTCTGTCTCTGTGTCTCTGTCTCTGCGTCTCTGTCTCTGTGTCTCTGTCTCTGTGTCGCTGTCTCTGTGTCTCTGTCTCTGTGTCTCGGTCTCTGTGTCTCTGTCTCTGTGTCTCTGTCTCTGTGTCTCCTTCTCTGTGTCTCTGTCTCTGTGTCTATGTCTCTTTGTCTCTGTCCCTGTGTCACAGTCTCTGTGTCTCCGTATTTGCGTCTCGGTCTCTGTGTCTCTGTCTCCGTGTCTCTGTCTCTGTGTCTCTGTCTCTGTGTCTCTGCCCTAGTGTCTCTGTCTCTGTGTCTCTGTCTCTGAGAATCTGTCTCTGTGTCTCTGTCTCTGTCTCTGTCTCTGTGTCTCTGTGTCTCTGTCTCTGTGTCTCGGTCTCTGTGCCTCCGTCTCTGTGACCCAGTCTCTGTGTCTCTGTCTCTGTGTCTCTGTCTCTGTGTCTCTGTCTCTGTCTCTGTCTCTGTGTCTCTGTGTCTCTGTCTCTGTGTCTCGGTCTCTGTGCCTCCGTCTCTGTGACCCAGTCTCTGTGTCTCTGTCTCTGTGTCTCTGTCTCTGTGTCTCTGTCTCTGTGTCTCTGTCTCTGTGTCTCTGTCACTGTGTCTCTGTCTCTGAGTCTCTGTCTCTGTGTCTCTGTCTCTGTCTCTGTCTCTGTCTCTGTCTCTGTTTCTCTATCTCTGTGTCTCTGTCTCTGTCTCTGTTTCTCTTTCTCTGTGTCTCTGTCTCTGTGTCTCTGTCCCTGTGTCTCCGTCTCTGTGTCTCTCTCTCTCTGTGTCTCTGTCGACGTTATCTGTCTCTGTGTCTCTGTCTCTGTGTATCTGTCGATTTGTGTCCGTCTCTGTGTCTCTGTCTCTCTCTCTCTCTCTCTCTGTGTCCCTGTCTCCGTGTCTCTGTCTCTGTGTCTCTGTCTCTATGTCTCTGTCTCTGTCTCTGTTTCTCTTTCTCTGTGTCTCTGTGTCTCTGTCTCTGTGTCTCTGCTTCTGTGTCTCTGTATCTCTGTATCTCTGTCTCTGTGTCTCTGTCTCTGTGTCTCTGCCTCTATGTCTCCGTCTCGTTGTTTCTGTCTCTGTGTCCCTGTCTCTGTGCCTCTGTCTCCGTCCCTGTGTCTCTGTCGCTGTGTCGCCGTCTCTGTGTCTCTGTCTCTGTGTCTCCGTCTCTGTGTCTCTGTCTCTGTGTCTCTGTCTCTGTGTCTCCGTCTCTGTGTCTCTGTCTCTGTGTCTCTGTCTCTGTGTCTCTGTCTCTGTGTCTCTGTCTCTGTGTCTCTGTCTCTGTGTCTCTGTCTCTGTGTCTCTGTCTCTGTGTCTCTGTCTCTGTGTCTCTGTCTCTGTGTCTCGGTCTCTGTGTCTCTGTCTCTGTGTCTCTGTCTCTGTGTCTCCTTCTCTGTGTCTCTGTCTCTGTGTCTATGTCTCTTTGTCTCTGTCCCTGTGTCACAGTCTCTGTGTCTCCGTATTTGCGTCTCAGTCTCTGTGTCTCTGTCTCCGTGTCTCTGTCTCTGTGTCTCTGTCTCTGTGTCTCTGCCCTAGTGTCTCTGTCTCTGTGTCTCTGTCTCTGTGTCTCTGCCCTAGTGTCTCTGTCTCTGTGTCTCTGTCTCTGAGAATCTGTCTCTGTGTCTCTGTCTCTGTCTCTGTCTCTGTGTCTCTGTGTCTCTGTCTCTGTGTCTCGGTCTCTGTGCCTCCGTCTCTGTGACCCAGTCTCTGTGTCTCTGTCTCTGTGTCTCTGTCTCTGTGTCTCTGTCTCTGTGTCTCTGTCACTGTGTCTCTGTCTCTGTGTCTCTGTGTCTCTGTCTCTGTGTCTCGGTCTCTGTGTCTCTGTCTCTGTGTCTCTGTCTCTCTGTCTCTGTCTCTGTGTCTCTGTCTCTGTGTCTCTGTCTCTGTGTCTCTGTCTCTGTGTCTCTGCCCTAGTGTCTCTGTCTCTGTGTCTCTGTCTCTGTGCCTCCGTCCCAGTGTCTCTGTCTCTGTCTCTGTCTCTGTGTCTCTGTCTCTGTGTCCCCGTCTCTGTGTCTCTGTCTCTGTGTCTGTGTCTCTGTGTCTCTGTCTCTGTGTCTCTGTATCTGTGTCTCTGTCTCTGTGTCTCTGTCTCTGTGTCTCTGTCTCCGTGTCTCTGTCTCTGTGTCTCTGTCTCTGTGTCTCTGTCTCTGTGTCTCTGTCTCTGTGTCTCTGTCTCTGTGTCTCGGTCTCTGTGTCTCTGTCTCTGTGTCTCTGTCTCTGTGTCTCCTTCTCTGTGTCTCTGTCTCTGTGTCTATGTCTCTTTGTCTCTGTCCCTGTGTCACAGTCTCTGTGTCTCCGTATTTGCGTCTCAGTCTCTGTGTCTCTGTCTCCGTGTCTCTGTCTCTGTGTCTCTGTCTCTGTGTCTCTGCCCTAGTGTCTCTGTCTCTGTGTCTCTGTCTCTGTGTCTCTGCCCTAGTGTCTCTGTCTCTGTGTCTCTGTCTCTGAGAATCTGTCTCTGTGTCTCTGTCTCTGTCTCTGTCTCTGTGTCTCTGTGTCTCTGTCTCTGTGTCTCGGTCTCTGTGCCTCCGTCTCTGTGACCCAGTCTCTGTGTCTCTGTCTCTGTGTCTCTGTCTCTGTGTCTCTGTCTCTGTGTCTCTGTCACTGTGTCTCTGTCTCTGTGTCTCTGTGTCTCTGTCTCTGTGTCTCTGTGTCTCTGTCTCTGTGTCTCGGTCTCTGTGTCTCTGTCTCTGTGTCTCTGTCTCTCTGTCTCTGTCTCTGTGTCTCTGTCTCTGTGTCTCTGTCTCTGTGTCTCTGTCTCTGTGTCTCTGCCCTAGTGTCTCTGTCTCTGTGTCTCTGTCTCTGTGCCTCCGTCCCAGTGTCTCTGTCTCTGTCTCTGTCTCTGTGTCTCTGTCTCTGTGTCCCCGTCTCTGTGTCTCTGTCTCTGTGTCTGTGTCTCTGTGTCTCTGTCTCTGTGTCTCTGTATCTGTGTCTCTGTCTCTGTGTCTCTGTCTCTGTGTCTCTGTCTCCGTGTCTCTGTCTCTGTGTCTCTGTCTCTGTGTCTCTGTCTCTGTGTCTCTGTCTCTGTGTCTCTGTCTCTGTGTCTCGGTCTCTGTGTCTCTGTCTCTGTGTCTCTGTCTCTGTGTCTCCTTCTCTGTGTCTCTGTCTCTGTGTCTATGTCTCTTTGTCTCTGTCCCTGTGTCACAGTCTCTGTGTCTCCGTATTTGCGTCTCGGTCTCTGTGTCTCTGTCTCCGTGTCTCTGTCTCTGTGTCTCTGTCTCTGTGTCTCTGCCCTAGTGTCTCAGTCTCTGTGTCTCTGTCTCTGAGAATCTGTCTCTGTGTCTCTGTCTCTGTCTCTGTCTCTGTGTCTCTGTGTCTCTGTCTCTGTGTCTCGGTCTCTGTGCCTCCGTCTCTGTGACCCAGTCTCTGTGTCTCTGTCTCTGTGTCTCTGTCTCTGTGTCTCTGTCTCTGTGTCTCTGTCACTGTGTCTCTGTCTCTGTGTCTCTGTGTCTCTGTCTCTGTGTCTCTGTCTTTGTGTCTCTGTCTCTGTGTCTCTGTCACTGTGTCTCTGTCTCTGTGTCTCTGTGTCTCTGTCTCTGTGTCTCGGTCTCTGTGTCTCTGTCTCTGTGTCTCTGTCTCTCTGTCTCTGTCTCTGTGTCTCTGTCTCTGTGTCTCTGTCTCTGTGTCTCTGTCTCTGTGTCTCTGTCTCTGTGTCTCTGTCTCTGTGTCTCTGCCCTAGTGTCTCTGTCTCTGTGTCTCTGTCTCTGAGAATCTGTCTCTGTGTCTCTGTCTCTGTCTCTGTCTCTGTGTCTCTGTGTCTCTGTCTCTGTGTCTCGGTCTCTGTGCCTCCGTCTCTGTGTCCCAGTCTCTGTGTTTCTGTCTCTGTGTCCCTGTCTCAGTGTCTCTGTCTCCGTGTCTCTGTCTCTTTGTCTCTGTCCCCGTCCCTGTGTCTCTGTCTCTGTGTCTCTGCCTCTGTGTCTCTGTCTCTGTGTCTCTGTCTCTGTGTCTCTGTCTCTGTGTCTCTGTCTCTGTGTCTCTGTCTCTGTGTCTCTGTCTCTGTCTCTCTGTCTCTGTGTCCCTGCCGCTGTGTCTCTGTCTCTGTGACTCTGTCTCGGTGTCTCTGTCCCTGTGTCTCCTTCTCTGTGTCACTGTCTCTCTGTCTCTGTCTCTGTGTCTCTGTCTACGTCTCTGTGTCTCTGTCCATGTGTCTCTGTCACTGTGTCTCTCTCTCTATGTCTCTGTATCTGAATCTCTGTCTCTGTGTCTCTGTCCCAGAGTCTCCGTCTCTGTGGCTCTGTCTCCGTGTCTCTGCCTCCGTGTCTCTGTCTCTTTGTCTCTTTGTCTCTTTCTCCATCCCTGTGTCTCTGTCTCTGTGTCTCCGTCTCTGTGTCTCTGTCTCTGTCTCTGTGTCTGTTTCTCTTTCTCTGTTTCTCTGTCTCTGTGTCTCTGTCCCTGTGTCTCCGTCTCTGTGTCTCTCTCTCTCTGTGTCTCTGTCGACGTTATCAGTCTCTGTGTCTCTGTCTCTGTGTCTCTGTCCATTTGTGTCCATCTCTGCGTCTCTGTCTCTCTCTCTCTCTGTGTCCCTGTCTCCGTGTCTCTGCCTCCGTGTCTCTGTCTCTGTGTCTCTGTCTCCGTCCCTGTGCCTCTGTCTCTGTGTCTGTGTCTCTGTGTCTCCGTCTCTGTGTCTCTGTCTCTGTCTCTGTGTCTCTGTCTCTGTGTCTCTGCCTCTGTCTCTGTGCATCTGTCTATGTGTCTCTATCTCTATGTTTCTGTCTCTGTCTCTGTTTCTCTTTCTCTGTGTCTCTGTCTCTGTGTCTCTGCCTCTGTGTCTCTGTCTCTGTGTCTCTGTCTCTGTGTCTCTGTCTCTGTGTCTTTGTCTGTGTGTCTCGGTCTCTGTGTCTCCGTCTCTGTGTCCCTGTCTCTGTGTTTCTGTCTCTGTGTCCCTGTCTCAGTGTCTCTGTCTCCGTGTCTCTGTCTCTTTGTCTCTGTCCCCGTCCCCGTCCCTGTGTCTCTGTCTCTGTGTCTCCGTCTCTGTGTCTCTGCCTCTGTGTCTCTGTCTCTGTGTCTCTGTCTCTGTGTCTCTCTCTCTGTGTCTCTGTCTCTGTGTCTCTGCCCTAGTGTCTCTGTCTCTGTGTCTCTGTCTCTGTGTCTCTGTCTCTGTGTCTCTGTCTCTGTGTCTCTGTCTCTGTGTCTCTGTCTCTGTGTCTCTGTCTCTGTGTCTCTGTCTCTGTGTCTCTGTCTCTGTGTCTCTGTCTCTGTGTCTCTGTCTCTGTGTCTCTGTCTCTGTGTCTCTGTCTCTGTGTCTCTGTCTCTGTGTCTCTGTCTCTGTGTCTCTGTCCCTGTGTCTCTATCTCTGTGTTTCCGTCTCTGTGTCTCTGTCACTGTGTCTCTGTCTCTGTGTCTCTGTGTCTCTGTGTCTCTGTGTCTCTGTCTCTGTGTCTCTGTCTCTGTGTCTCTGTCTCTGTGTCTCTGTCTCTGTGTCTCTGTCTCTGTGTCTCTGTCTCTGTGTCTCTGTCTCTGTGTCTCAGTCTCTGTGTCTCTGTCTCTGTGCCCGTGTCTCCGTATCTGCGTCTCTGTTTCTGTGTCTATGTCTCTGTGTCTCTGTCTCTCTGTCTCTGTCTCTGTGTCTCTGCCTCCGTGTCTCTGTCTCTGTGTCCCTGTCTCTGTGTTTCCGTCTCTGTGTCTCTGTCACTGTGTCTCTGTCTCTGTGTCTCTATCTCTGAGTCCTTGCCCCTATGTCCCTGTCTCTGTATCTCTGTCCCTATGTCTCCGTCTCTGTGGCTCTGTCTCTGTGTCTCGGTCTCTGTGCCTCCGTCTCTGTGACCCAGTCTCTGTGTCTCTGTCACTGTGTCTCTGTCTCTGTGTCTCTGTGTCTCTGTGTCTCTGTGTCTCTGTCTCTGTGTCTCTGTCTCTGTGTCTCTGTCTCTGTGTCTCTGTCTCTGTGTCTCTGTCTCTGTGTCTCTGTCTCTGTGTCTCTGTCTCTGTTTCTCTGTCTCTGTGTCTCTGCCCTAGTGTCTCTGCCCTAGTGTCTCTGTCTCTGTGTCTCAGTCTCTGTGTCTCTGTCTCTGTGCCCGTGTCTCCGTATCTGCGTCTCTGTTTCTGTGTCTATGTCTCTGTGTCTCTGTCTCTCTGTCTCTGTCTCTGTGTCTCTGCCTCCGTGTCTCTGTCTCTGTGTCCCTGTCTCTGTGTTTCCGTCTCTGTGTCTCTGTCACTGTGTCTCTGTCTCTGTGTCTCTATCTCTGAGTCCTTGCCCCTATGTCCCTGTCTCTGTATCTCTGTCCCTATGTCTCCGTCTCTGTGGCTCTGTCTCTGTGTCTCTGTCTCTGTGTGTGCGTCTCTGTGTCTGTCCCTGTGTGTGTGTCTCTGTCTCTGTCTCTGTTCCTCTTTCTCTGTTTCTCTGTCTCTGTTTCTCTTTCTCTGTGTCGCTGTCTCTGTGTCTCTGTCCCTGTGTCTCCGTCTCTGTGTCTCTCTCTCTCTGTGTCTCTGTCGACGTTATCTGTCTCTGTGTCTCTGTCGATTTGTGTCCGTCTCTGTGTCTCTGTCTCTCTCTCTCTCTCTGTGTCCCTGTCTCCGTCTCTCTGTCTCTGTGTCTCTGTCTCTGTGTCTCTGCCTCTGTGTCTCTGTATCTCTGTCTCTTTGTCTCTGTCTCTGTGTCTCTGCCTCTGTGTCTCCGTCTCTGTGTTTCTGTCTCTGTGTCTCTGTCTCTGTGCCTCTGTCTCCGTCTCTGTGTCTCTGTCTCTGTGTCTCTGTCGCTGTGTCGCCGTCTCTGCGTTTCTGTCTCTGTGTGTCTGTCTCTGTGTCTCCGTCTCTGTGTCTATGTCTCAGTGTCTCTGTCTCTCTGTTTCTGTCTCTGTGTCTCTGCCTCCGTGTCTCTGTCCCTGTGTCCCTGTCTCTGTGTTTCTGTCTTTATGTCTCTGTCTCTGTGTCTCTGTCTCTGAGAACCTGTCGCTGTGTCTCTGTCTCTGTCTCTGTCTCTGTGTCTCTGTCTCTGTGTCTCGGTCTCTGTGTCTCCGTCTCTGTGTCCCTGTCTCTGTGTTTCTGTCTCTGTGTCCCTGTCTCAGTGTCTCTGTCTCCGTGTCCCTGTCTCTTTGTCTCTGTCTCCGTCCCTGTGTCTCCGTCTCTGTGTTTCTGTCTCTGTGTCTCTGTCTCTGTGTCTCTGTCTCTGTCTCTCTGTCTCTGTGTCCCTGCCGCTGGGTCTCTGTCTCTGTGACTCTGTCTCGGTGTCTCTGTCTGTGTGTCCCTGTCTCTGTGTTTCCGTCTCTGTGTCTCTGTCACTGTGTCTCTGTCTCTGTGTCTCTATCTCTGAGTCCTTGCCCCTATGTCCCTGTATCTGTATCTCTGTCCCTATGTCTCCGTCTCTGTCGCTCTGTCTCTGTGTGTGCGTCTCTGTGTCTGTCCCTGTGTGTGTGTCTCTGTCTCTGTCTCTGTCTCTGTCTCTGTCTCTGTTTCTCTTTCTCTGTGTCTCTGTCTCTGTCTCTGTTTCTCTTTCTCTGTGTCTCTGTCTCTGTGTCTCTGTCCCTGTGTCTCCGTCTCTGTGTCTCTCTCTCTCTGTGTCTCTGTCGACGTTATCTGTCTCTGTGTCTCTGTCTCTGTGTCTCTGTCTCTGTGTCTCTGTCTCTGTGTCTCTGTCTCTGTGTCTCTGTCTCTGTGTCTCGGTCTCTGTGTCTCTGTCTCTGTGTCTCTGTCTCTGTGTCTCCTTCTCTGTGTCTCTGTCTCTGTGTCTATGTCTCTTTGTCTCTGTCCCTGTGTCACAGTCTCTGTGTCTCCGTATTTGCGTCTCAGTCTCTGTGTCTCTGTCTCCGTGTCTCTGTCTCTGTGTCTCTGTCTCTGTGTCTCTGCCCTAGTGTCTCTGTCTCTGTGTCTCTGTCTCTGAGAATCTGTCTCTGTGTCTCTGTCTCTGTCTCTGTCTCTGTGTCTCTGTGTCTCTGTCTCTGTGTCCCGGTCTCTGTGCCTCCTTCTCTGTGACCCAGTCTCTGTGTCTCTGTCTCTGTGTCTCTGTCTCTGTGTCTCTGTCTCTGTGTCTCTGTCACTGTGTCTCTGTCTCTGTGTCTCTGTGTCTCTGTCTCTGTGTCTCTGTGTCTCTGTCTCTGTGTCTCGGTCTCTGTGTCTCTGTCTCTGTGTCTCTGTCTCTCTGTCTCTGTCTCTGTGTCTCTGTCTCTGTGTCTCTGTCTCTGTGTCTCTGTCTCTGTGTCTCTGCCCTAGTGTCTCTGTCTCTGTGTCTCTGTCTCTGTGCCTCCGTCCCAGTGTCTCTGTCTCTGTCTCTGTCTCTGTGTCTCTGTCTCTGTGTCCCCGTCTCTGTGTCTCTGTCTCTGTGTCTGTGTCTCTGTGTCTCTGTCTCTGTGTCTCTGTATCTGTGTCTCTGTCTCTGTGTCTCTGTCTCTGTGTCTCTGTCTCCGTGTCTCTGTCTCTGTGTCTCTGTCTCTGTGTCTCTGTCTCTGTGTCTCTGTCTCTGTGTCTCTGTCTCTGTGTCTCTGTCTCTGTGTCTCTGTCTCTGTGTCTCTGTCTCTGTGTCTCTGTCTCTGTGTCTCTGTCTCTGTGTCTCTGTCTCTGTGTCTCTGTCTCTGTGTCTCTGTCTCTGTGTCTCTGTCTCTGTGTCTCGGTCTCTGTGTCTCTGTCTCTGTGTCTCTGTCTCTGTGTCTCCTTCTCTGTGTCTCTGTCTCTGTGTCTATGTCTCTTTGTCTCTGTCCCTGTGTCACAGTCTCTGTGTCTCCGTATTTGCGTCTCAGTCTCTGTGTCTCTGTCTCCGTGTCTCTGTCTCTGTGTCTCTGTCTCTGTGTCTCTGCCCTAGTGTCTCTGTCTCTGTGTCTCTGTCTCTGTGTCTCTGCCCTAGTGTCTCTGTCTCTGTGTCTCTGTCTCTGAGAATCTGTCTCTGTGTCTCTGTCTCTGTCTCTGTCTCCGTGTCTCTGTGTCTCTGTCTCTGTGTCTCGGTCTCTGTGCCTCCGTCTCTGTGACCCAGTCTCTGTGTCTCTGTCTCTGTGTCTCTGTCTCTGTGTCTCTGTCTCTGTGCCTCTGTCACTGTGTCTCTGTCTCTGTGTCTCTGTGTCTCTGTCTCTGTGTCTCTGTGTCTCTGTCTCTGTGTCTCGGTCTCTGTGTCTCTGTCTCTGTGTCTCTGTCTCTCTGTCTCTGTCTCTGTGTCTCTGTCTCTGTGTCTCTGTCTCTGTGTCTCTGTCTCTGTGTCTCTGCCCTAGTGTCTCTGTCTCTGTGTCTCTGTCTCTGTGCCTCCGTCCCAGTGTCTCTGTCTCTGTCTCTGTCTCTGTGTCTCTGTCTCTGTGTCCCCGTCTCTGTGTCTCTGTCTCTGTGTCTGTGTCTCTGTGTCTCTGTCTCTGTGTCTCTGTATCTGTGTCTCTGTCTCTGTGTCTCTGTCTCTGTGTCTCTGTCTCCGTGTCTCTGTCTCTGTGTCTCTGTCTCTGTGTCTCTGTCTCTGTGTCTCTGTCTCTGTGTCTCTGTCTCTGTGTCTCTGTCTCTGTGTCTCGGTCTCTGTGTCTCTGTCTCTGTGTCTCTGTCTCTGTGTCTCCTTCTCTGTGTCTCTGTCTCTGTGTCTATGTCTCTTTGTCTCTGTCCCTGTGTCACAGTCTCTGTGTCTCCGTATTTGCGTCTCGGTCTCTGTGTCTCTGTCTCCGTGTCTCTGTCTCTGTGTCTCTGTCTCTGTGTCTCTGCCCTAGTGTCTCAGTCTCTGTGTCTCTGTCTCTGAGAATCTGTCTCTGTGTCTCTGTCTCTGTCTCTGTCTCTGTGTCTCTGTGTCTCTGTCTCTGTGTCTCGGTCTCTGTGCCTCCGTCTCTGTGACCCAGTCTCTGTGTCTCTGTCTCTGTGTCTCTGTCTCTGTGTCTCTGTCTCTGTGTCTCTGTCACTGTGTCTCTGTCTCTGTGTCTCTGTGTCTCTGTCTCTGTGTCTCTGTCTCTGTGTCTCTGTCTCTGTCTCTGTCTCTGTGTCTCTGTGTCTCTGTCTCTGTGTCTCGGTCTCTGTGCCTCCGTCTCTGTGTCCCAGTCTCTGTGTTTCTGTCTCTGTGTCCCTGTCTCAGTGTCTCTGTCTCCGTGTCTCTGTCTCTTTGTCTCTGTCCCCGTCCCTGTGTCTCTGTCTCTGTGTCTCTGCCTCTGTGTCTCTGTCTCTGTGTCTCTGTCTCTGTGTCTCTGTCTCTGTGTCTCTGTCTCTGTGTCTCTGTCTCTGTCTCTCTGTCTCTGTGTCCCTGCCGCTGTGTCTCTGTCTCTGTGACTCTGTCTCGGGGTCTCTGTCCCTGTGTCTCCTTCTCTGTGTCACTGTCTCTCTGTCTCTGTCTCTGTGTCTCTGTCTACGTCTCTGTGTCTCTGTCCATGTGTCTCTGTCACTGTGTCTCTCTCTCTATGTCTCTGCATCTGAATCTCTGTCTCTGTGTCTCTGTCCCAGAGTCTCCGTCTCTGTGGCTCTGTCTCCGTGTCTCTGCCTCCGTGTCTCTGTCTCTTTGTCTCTTTGTATCTTTCTCCATCCCTGTGTCTCTGTCTCTGTGTCTCCGTCTCTGTGTCTCTGTCTCTGTCTCTGTGTCTGTTTCTCTTTCTCTGTTTCTCTGTCTCTGTGTCTCTGTCCCTGTGTCTCCGTCTCTGTGTCTCTCTCTCTCTGTGTCTCTGTCGACGTTATCAGTCTCTGTGTCTCTGTCTCTGTGTCTCTGTCCATTTGTGTCCATCTCTGCGTCTCTGTCTCTCTCTCTCTCTGTGTCCCTGTCTCCGTGTCTCTGCCTCCGTGTCTCTGTCTCTGTGTCTCTGTCTCCGTCCCTGTGCCTCTGTCTCTGTGTCTGTGTCTCTGTGTCTCCGTCTCTGTGTCTCTGTCTCTGTCTCTGTGCATCTGTCTATGTGTCTCTATCTCTATGTTTCTGTCTCTGTCTCTGTTTCTCTTTCTCTGTGTCTCTGTCTCTGTGTCTCTGCCTCTGTGTCTCTGTCTCTGTGTCTCTGTCTCTGTGTCTCTGTCTCTGTGTCTTTGTCTGTGTGTCTCGGTCTCTGTGTCTCCGTCTCTGTGTCCCTGTCTCTGTGTTTCTGTCTCTGTGTCCCTGTCTCAGTGTCTCTGTCTCCGTGTCTCTGTCTCTTTGTCTCTGTCCCCGTCCCCGTCCCTGTGTCTCTGTCTCTGTGTCTCCGTCTCTGTGTCTCTGCCTCTGTGTCTCTGTCTCTGTGTCTCTGTCTCTGTGTCTCTCTCTCTGTGTCTCTGTCTCTGTGTCTCTGCCCTAGTGTCTCTGTCTCTGTGTCTCTGTCTCTGTGTCTCTGTCTCTGTGTCTCTGTCTCTGTGTCTCTGTCTCTGTGTCTCTGTCTCTGTGTCTCTGTCTCTGTGTCTCTGTCTCTGTGTCTCTGTCTCTGTGTCTCTGTCTCTGTGTCTCTGTCTCTGTGTCTCCGTCCCTGTGTCTCTATCTCTGTGTTTCCGTCTCTGTGTCTCTGTCACTGTGTCTCTGTCTCTGTGTCTCTGTGTCTCTGTGTCTCTGTGTCTCTGTCTCTGTGTCTCTGTCTCTGTGTCTCTGTCTCTGTGTCTCTGTCTCTGTGTCTCTGTCTCTGTGTCTCTGTCTCTGTGTCTCTGTCTCTGTTTCTCTGTCTCTGTGTCTCTGCCCTAGTGTCTCTGCCCTAGTGTCTCTGTCTCTGTGTCTCAGTCTCTGTGTCTCTGTCTCTGTGCCCGTGTCTCCGTATCTGCGTCTCTGTTTCTGTGTCTATGTCTCTGTGTCTCTGTCTCTCTGTCTCTGTCTCTGTGTCTCTGCCTCCGTGTCTCTGTCTCTGTGTCCCTGTCTCTGTGTTTCCGTCTCTGTGTCTCTGTCACTGTGTCTCTGTCTCTGTGTCTCTATCTCTGAGTCCTTGCCCCTATGTCCCTGTCTCTGTATCTCTGTCCCTATGTCTCCGTCTCTGTGGCTCTGTCTCTGTGTCTCTGTCTCTGTGTGTGCGTCTCTGTGTCTGTCCCTGTGTGTGTGTCTCTGTCTCTGTCTCTGTTTCTCTTTCTCTGTTTCTCTGTCTCTGTTTCTCTTTCTCTGTGTCGCTGTCTCTGTGTCTCTGTCCCTGTGTCTCCGTCTCTGTGTCTCTCTCTCTCTGTGTCTCTGTCGACGTTATCTGTCTCTGTGTCTCTGTCGATTTGTGTCCGTCTCTGTGTCTCTGTCTCTCTCTCTCTCTCTGTGTCCCTGTCTCCGTCTCTCTGTCTCTGTGTCTCTGTCTCTGTGTCTCTGCCTCTGTGTCTCTGTATCTCTGTCTCTTTGTCTCTGTCTCTGTGTCTCTGCCTCTGTGTCTCCGTCTCTGTGTTTCTGTCTCTGTGTCTCTGTCTCTGTGCCTCTGTCTCCGTCTCTGTGTCTCTGTCTCTGTGTCTCTGTCGCTGTGTCGCCGTCTCTGCGTTTCTGTCTCTGTGTGTCTGTCTCTGTGTCTCCGTCTCTGTGTCTATGTCTCAGTGTCTCTGTCTCTCTGTTTCTGTCTCTGTGTCTCTGCCTCCGTGTCTCTGTCCCTGTGTCCCTGCCTCTGTGTTTCTGTCTTTATGTCTCTGTCTCTGTGTCTCTGTCTCTGAGAACCTGTCGCTGTGTCTCTGTCTCTGTCTCTGTCTCTGTGTCTCTGTCTCTGTGTCTCGGTCTCTGTGTCTCCGTCTCTGTGTCCCTGTCTCTGTGTTTCTGTCTCTGTGTCCCTGTCTCAGTGTCTCTGTCTCCGTGTCCCTGTCTCTTTGTCTCTGTCTCCGTCCCTGTGTCTCCGTCTCTGTGTTTCTGTCTCTGTGTCTCTGTCTCTGTGTCTCTGTCTCTGTCTCTCTGTCTCTGTGTCCCTGCCGCTGGGTCTCTGTCTCTGTGACTCTGTCTCGGTGTCTCTGTCTGTGTGTCCCTGTCTCTGTGTTTCCGTCTCTGTGTCTCTGTCACTGTGTCTCTGTCTCTGTGTCTCTATCTCTGAGTCCTTGCCCCTATGTCCCTGTATCTGTATCTCTGTCCCTATGTCTCCGTCTCTGTCGCTCTGTCTCTGTGTGTGCGTCTCTGTGTCTGTCCCTGTGTGTGTGTCTCTGTCTCTGTCTCTGTCTCTGTCTCTGTCTCTGTTTCTCTTTCTCTGTGTCTCTGTCTCTGTCTCTGTTTCTCTTTCTCTGTGTCTCTGTCTCTGTGTCTCTGTCCCTGTGTCTCCGTCTCTGTGTCTCTCTCTCTCTGTGTCTCTGTCGACGTTATCTGTCTCTGTGTCTCTGTCTCTGTGTCTCTGTCGATTTGTGTCCGTCTCTGTGTCTCTGTCTCTCTCTCTCTCTGTGTCCCTGTCTCCGTGTCTCTGTCTCTGTGTCTCTGTCTATGTGTCTCTGTCTCTATGTCCCTGTCTCTGTCTCTGTTTCTCTTTCCCTGTGTCTCTGTGTCTCTCTCTCTGTGTCTCTGTCTCTGTGTCTCTGTCTCTGTCTCCGTCTCTGTGTCCCTGTCTCTGAGTCGTTGTCTCTATGTCGGTGTCTCTGTGTCTCTGTCTCTGTGTCTCTGTCTCTGTGCCTCTGTCTCTGCGTCTCTGTCTCTGTGTCTCTGTCTCTGTGTCTCTGTCTCTGTGTCTCTGTCTCTGTGCCCTGTCTGTACGTCTCTGTCCCTGTGTCTCTGTCTCTGTGTCTCTGTCTCTGTGTCTCTGTCTCTGTGTCTCTGTCTCTCTGTCTCTGTCTCTGTGTCTCTGTCTCTGTGTCTCTGTCTCTGTGTCTCTGTCTCTGTGTCTCTGTCTCTGTGTCTCTGTCTCTGTGTCTCTGTCTCTGTGTCTCTGTCTCTGTGTCTCTGTCTCTGTGTCTCTGTCTCTGTGTCTCTGTCTCTGTGTCTCTGTCTGTGTGTCTCTGTCTCTCTGTCTCTGTCTCTGTGTCTCTGTCTCTGTGTCACTGTCTCTGCGTCTCTGTCGCTGTGTCTCTGTCTCTATGTCTCTGTCTCTGTCTCTGTTTCTCTTTTTCTGTGTCTCTGTGTCTCTGTCCCTGTGTCTCTGTCTCTGTGTCTCTGTCTCTGTGTCTGTTTCTCTTTCTCTGTGTCTCTGTCTCTGTTTCACTTTCTCTGTGTCTCTGTCTCTGTGTCTCTGTCCCTGTGTCTCCGTCTCTGTTTCTCTCTCTCTCTGTGTCTCTGTCGACGTTATCTGTCTCTGTGTCTCTGTGTCTGTGTCTCTGTCCATTTGTGTCCGTCTCTGTGTCTCTGTCTCTCTCTCTCTCTGTATCCCTGTCTCCGTGTCTCTGTCTCTGTGTCTCTGTCTATGTGTCGCTGTCTCTATGTCTCTGTCTCTGTCTCTGTTTCTCTCTCTCTGTGTCTCTGTCTCTGTGTCTCTGCCTCTGTGTCTCTGTATCTCTGTCTCTTTGTCTCTGTCTTTGTGTCTCTGCCTCTGTGTCTCCGTCTCTGTGTTTCTGTCTCTGTGTCTCTGTCTCTGTGCCTCTGTCTCCGTCTCTGTGTCTCTGTCTCTGTGTCTCTGTCGCTGTGTCGCCGTCTCTGTGTTTCTGTCTCTGTGTCTGTGTCTCTGTGTCTCCGTCTCTATGTCTATGTCTCTGTGTCTCTGTCTCTCTGTTTCTGTCTCTGTGTCTCTGCCTCCGTGTCTCTGTCTCTGTGTCCCTGTCTCTGTGTTTCTGTCTTTATGTCTCTGTCTCTGTGTCTCTGTCTCTGAGAATCTGTCTCTGTGTCTCTGTCTCTGTCTCTGTGTCCCTGTCTCTGTGTCTCGGTCTCTGTGTCTCCGTCTCTGTGTCCCTGTCTCTGTGTTTCTGTCTCTGTGTCCCTGTCTCAGTGTCTCTGTCTCCGTGTCCCTGTCTCTTTGTCTCTGTCTCCGTCCCTGTGTCTCCGTCTCTGTGTTTCTGTCTCTGTGTCTCTGTCTCTGTGTCTCTGTCTCTGTCTCTCTGTCTCTGTGTCCCTGCCGCTGGGTCTCTGTCTCTGTGACTCTGTCTCGGTGTCTCTGTCCCTGTGTCTCCTTCTCTCTGTCACTGTCTCTCTGTCTCTGTCTCTGTGTCTCTGTCTACGTCTCTGTGTCTCTGTCCATGTGTCTCTGTCACTGTGTCTCTCTCTATATGTCTCTGCATCTGAATCTCTGTCTCTGTGTCTCTGTCCCAGAGTCTCCGTCTCTGTGGCTCTGTCTCCGTGTCTCTGCCTCCGTGTCTCTGTCTCTTTGTCTCTTTGTCTCTTTCTCCATCCCTGTGTCTCTGTCTCTGTGTCTCCGTCTCTGTGTCTCTGTCTCTGTCTCTGTGTCTGTTTCTCTTTCTCTGTTTCTCTGTCTCTGTGTCTCTGTCCCTGTGTCTCCGTCTCTGTGTCTCTCTCTCTCTGTGTCTCTGTCGACGTTATCAGTCTCTGTGTCTCTGTCTCTGTGTCTCTGTCCATTTGTGTCCATCGCTGCGTCTCTGTCTCTCTCTCTCTCTCTGTGTCCCTGTCTCCGTGTCTCTGCCTCCGTGTCTCTGTCTCTGTGTCTCTGTCTCCGTCCCTGTGCCTCTGTCTCTGTGTCTGTGTCTCTGTGTCTCCGTCTCTGTGCCTCTGTCTCTGTCTCTGAGTCTCTGTCTCTGTGTCTCTGTCCCAGAGTCTCCGTCTCTGTGGCTCTGTCTCCGTGTCTCTGCCTCCGTGTCTCTGTCTCTTTGTCTCTTTGTCTCTTTCTCCATCCCTGTGTCTCTGTCTCTGTGTCTCCGTCTCTGTGTCTCTGTCTCTGTCTCTGTGTCTGTTTCTCTTTCTCTGTTTCTCTATCTCTGTGTCTCTGTCCCTGTGTCTCCCTCTTCGTGTCTCTGTCCCTGTATCTCTGTCACTGTGTCTCTGTCTCTGTCTCTCTGTCTCTGTCTCTGTGTCTCTGTCTCTGTGTCTCTGCCTCTGTCTCTGAGACTCTGTCTCTGTGCATCTGTCTATGTGTCTCTATCTCTATGTCTCTGTCTCTGTCTCCGTTTCTCTTTCTCTGTGTCTCTGTCTCTGTGTCTCTGCCTCTGCGTCTCTGTCTCTGTGTCTCTGTCTCTGTGTCTCTGTCTCTGTGTCTCTGTCTCTGTGTCTCTGTCTCTGTCTCTCTGTCTCTGTGTCCCTGCCGCTGGGTCTCTGTCTCTGTGACTCTGTCTCGGTGTCTCTGTCCCTGTGTCTCCTTCTCTGTGTCACTGTCTCTCTGTCTCTGTCTCTGTGTCTCTGTCTACGTCCTTGTGTCTCTGTCCATGTGTCTCTGTCACTGTGTCTCTCTCTCTATGTCTCTGCATCTGAATCTCTGTCTCTGTGTCTCTGTCCCAGAGTCTCCGTCTCTGTGGCTCTGTCTCCGTGTCTCTGCCTCCGTGTCTCTGTCTCTTTGTCTCTTTGTCTCTTTCTCCATCCCTGTGTCTCTGTCTCTGTGTCTCCGTCTCTGTGTCTCTGTCTCTGTCTCTGTGTCTGTTTCTCTTTCTCTGTTTCTCTGTCTCTGTGTCTCTGTCCCTGTGTCTCCGTCTCTGTGTCTCTCTCTCTCTGTGTCTCTGTCGACGTTATCAGTCTCTGTGTCTCTGTCTCTGTGTCTCTGTCCATTTGTGTCCATCTCTGCGTCTCTGTCTCTCTCTCTCTCTGCGTCCCTGTCTCCGTGTCTCTGCCTCCGTGTCTCTGGCTCTGTGTCTCTGTCTCCGTCCCTGTGCCTCTGTCTCTGTGTCTGTGTCTCTGTGTCTCCGTCTCTGTGTCTCTGTCTCTGTCTCTGTGTCTCTGTCTCTGTGTCTCTGCCTCTGTCTCTGAGACTCTGTCTCTGTGCATCTCTCTATGTGTCTCTATCTCTATGTCTCTGTCTCTGTCTCTGTTTCTCTTTCTCTGTGTCTCTGTCTCTGTGTCTCTGTCTCTGTGTCTCTGTCTCTGTGTCTTTGTCTGTGTGTCTCGGTCTCTGTGTCTCCGTCTCTGTGTCCCTGTCTCTGTGTTTCTGTCTCTGTGTCCCTGTCTCAGTGTCTCTGTCTCCGTGTCTCTGTCTCTTTGTCTCTGTCCCCGTCCCCGTCCCTGTGTCTCTGTCTCTGTGTCTCCGTCTCTGTGTCTTTGCCTCTGTGTCTCTGTCTCTGTGTCTCTGTCTCTGTGCCCGTGTCTCCGTATCTGCGTCTCTGTTTCTGTGTCTATGTCTCTGTGTCTCTGTCTCTCTGTCTCTGTCTCTGTGTCTCTGCCTCCGTGTCTCTGTCTCTGTGTCCCTGTCTCTGTGTTTCTGTCTTTATGTCTCTGTCTCTGTGTCTCTGTCTCTGAGAATCTGTGTCTGTGTCTCTGTCTCTGTCTCTGTCTCTGTGTCTCTGTCTCTGTGTCTCGGTCTCTGTGTCTCCGTCTCTGTGTCCCTGTCTCTGTGTTTCTGTCTCTGTGTCCCTGTCTCAGTGTCTCTGTCTCCGTGTCTCTGTCTCTTTGTCTCTGTCCCCGTCCCTGTGTCTTTGTCTCTGTGTCTCCGTCTCTGTGTCTCCGTCTCTGTGTCTCTGTCTCTGTGTCTCTGTCTCTGTGTCTCTGTCTCTGTGTCTCTCTCTCTGTGTCTCTGTCTCTATGTCTCTGTCTCTGTGTCTCTGTCTCTGTGTCTCTGTCACTGTGTCTCCGTCTTCGTGTCTCTGTCCCTGTGTCTCCGACTCTGTATCACTGTCTCGACGTCTGTGCCTCTGTGTCTCTGTGTCTGTGTCTCTGTCACCGTCTCTATGCCTCTGTTTCTATGTCTCTGTCCCTGTGTCTCTGTCTCTGTGTCCCTGTCTCTGTGTCCCTGTCTCTGTGTCTCTGTCACTGTGTCTCTGTCTCTGCGTCTCTGCCTCTCTGTCTCAGTCTCTGTCTCTGTTTCTCTTTCTCTGCGTCTCTGTCTCTGTGTCTCTGTCCCTGTGCCCGGTCTTCCTGTCTCTGTCCCTGTGTCTCAGTCTCTGTGCCTCTGTCTCTGCGTCTCTGTCTCTGTGTCTCTGTCTCTGTGTCTCTGTCTCTGTGTCTCTGTCTCTGTGCCCTGTCTGTACGTCTCTGTCCCTGTGTCTCTGTCTCTGTGTCTCTGTCTCTGTGTCTCTGTCTCTGTGTCTCTGTCTCTCTGTCTCTGTCTCTGTGTCTCTGTCTCTGTGTCTCTGTCTCTGTGTCTCTGTCTCTGTGTCTCTGTCTCTGTGTCTCTGTCTCTGTGTCTCTGTCTCTGTGTCTCTGTCTCTGTGTCTCTGTGTCTCTGTCTCTGTGTCTCTGTCTCTGTGTCTCTGTCTCTGTGTCTCTGTCTCTGTGTCTCTGTCTCTGTGTCTCTGTCTCTGTGTCTCTGTCTCTGTGTCTCTGTCTCTGTGTCTCTGTCTCTGTGTCTCTGTCTCTGTGTCTCTGACTCTGTGTCTCTGTCTGTGTGTCTCTGTCTCTCTGTCTCTGTCTCTGTGTCTCTGTCACTGTGCCACTGTCTCTGCGTCTCTGTCGCTGTGTCTCTGTCTCTATGTCTCTGTCTCTGTCTCTGTTTCTCTTTTTCTGTGTCTCTGTGTCTCTGTCCCTGTGTCTCTGTCTCTGTGTCTCTGTCTCTGTGTCTGTTTCTCTTTCTCTGTGTCTCTGTCTCTGTTTCACTTTCTCTGTGTCTCTGTCTCTGTGTCTCTGTCCCTGTGTCTCCGTCTCTGTTTCTCTCTCTCTCTGTGTCTCTGTCGACGTTATCTGTCTCTGTGTCTCTGTGTCTGTGTCTCTGTCCATTTGTGTCCGTCTCTGTGTCTCTGTCTCTCTCTCTCTCTGTATCCCTGTCTCCGTGTCTCTGTCTCTGTGTCTCTGGCTCTGTGTCTCTGTCTCCGTCCCTGTGCCTCTGTCTCTGTGTCTGTGTCTCTGTGTCTCTGTCTCTGTGTCTTTGCCTCTGTGTCTCTGTCTCTGTGTCTCTGTCTCTGTGCCCGTGTCTCCGTATCTGCGTCTCTGTTCCTGTGTCTATGTCTCTGTGTCTCTGTCTCTCTGTCTCTGTCTCTGTGTCTCTGCCTCCGTGTCTCTGTCTCTGTGTCCCTGTCTCTGTGTATCTGTCTTTATGTCTCTGTCTCTGTGTCTCTGTCTCTGAGAATCTGTGTCTGTGTCTCTGTCTCTGTCTCTGTCTCTGTGTCTCTGTCTCTGTGTCTCGGTCTCTGTGTCTCCGTCTCTGTGTCCCTGTCTCTGTGTTTCTGTCTCTGTGTCCCTGTCTCA
The DNA here is from genome assembly GCA_945859595.2 of Megachile willughbiella. Taxonomy (NCBI): domain Eukaryota; kingdom Metazoa; phylum Arthropoda; class Insecta; order Hymenoptera; family Megachilidae; genus Megachile; species Megachile willughbiella. The sequence goes on from CAMAOD020000099.1 coordinate 382,466, forward strand.
GTGTCTCTGTCTCCGTGTCTCTGTCTCTTTGTCTCTGTCCCCGTCCCTGTGTCTTTGTCTCTGTGTCTCCGTCTCTGTGTCTCCGTCTCTGTGTCTCTGTCTCTGTGTCTCTGTCTCTGTGTCTCTGTCTCTGTGTCTCTCTCTCTGTGTCTCTGTCTCTATGTCTCTGTCTCTGTGTCTCTGTCTCTGTGTCTCTGTCACTGTGTCTCCGTCTTCGTGTCTCTGTCCCTGTGTCTCCGACTCTGTATCACTGTCTCGACGTCTGTGCCTCTGTGTCTCTGTGTCTGTGTCTCTGTCACCGTCTCTATGCCTCTGTTTCTATGTCTCTGTCCCTGTGTCTCTGTCTCTGTGTCCCTGTCTCTGTGTCCCTGTCTCTGTGTCTCTGTCCCTGTGTCTCCCTCTTCGTGTCTCTGTCCCTGTATCTCTGTCACTGTGTCTCTGTCTCTGTCTCTCTGTCTCTGTCTCTCTGTCTCTGTCTCTGTGTCTCTGTCTCTGTGTCTCTGCCTCTGTCTCTGAGACTCTGTCTCTGTGCATCTGTCTATGTGTCTCTATCTCTATGTCTCTGTCTCTGTCTCCGTTTCTCTTTCTCTGTGTCTCTGTCTCTGTGTCTCTGCCTCTGTGTCTCTGTCTCTGTGTCTCTGTCTCTGTGTCTCTGTCTCTGTGTCTCTGTCTCTGTGTCTCTGTCTCTGTCTCTCTGTCTCTGTGTCCCTGCCGCTGGGTCTCTGTCTCTGTGACTCTGTCTCGGTGTCTCTGTCCCTGTGTCTCCTTCTCTGTGTCACTGTCTCTCTGTCTCTGTCTCTGTGTCTCTGTCTACGTCCTTGTGTCTCTGTCCATGTGTCTCTGTCACTGTGTCTCTCTCTCTATGTCTCTGCATCTGAATCTCTGTCTCTGTGTCTCTGTCTCTGTGTCTTTGTCTCTGTGTCTCTGTCTCTGTGTCTCTGTCTCTGTGTCTCTGCCTCTGTCTCTGAGACTCTGTCTCTGTGCATCTCTCTATGTGTCTCTATCTCTATGTCTCTGTCTCTGTCTCTGTTTCTCTTTCTCTGTGTCTCTGTCTCTGTGTCTCTGTCTCTGTGTCTCTGTCTCTGTGTCTTTGTCTGTGTGTCTCGGTCTCTGTGTCTCCGTCTCTGTGTCCCTGTCTCTGTGTTTCTGTCTCTGTGTCCCTGTCTCAGTGTCTCTGTCTCCGTGTCTCTGTCTCTTTGTCTCTGTCCCCGTCCCCGTCCCTGTGTCTCTGTCTCTGTGTCTCCGTCTCTGTGTCTTTGCCTCTGTGTCTCTGTCTCTGTGTCTCTGTCTCTGTGTCTCTGTCTCTGTGTCTCTGCCCTAGTGTCTCTGTCTCTGTGTCTCTGTCTCTGTGTCTCTGTCTCTGTGTCTTTGTCTCTGTGTCTCTGTCTCTGTGTCTCTGTCTCTGTGTCTCTGTCTCTGTGTCTCTGTCTCTGTGTCTCTGTCTCTGTGTCTCTGTCTCTGTGTCTCTGTCTCTGTGTCTCTGTCTCTGTGTCTCTGTCTCTGTGTCTCTGTCCCTGTGTCTCTATCTCTGTGTTTCCGTCTCTGTGTCTCTGTCACTGTGGCTCTGTCTCTGTGTCTCTGTCTCTGTGTGTGCGTCTCTGTGTCTGTCCCTGTGTGTGTGTCTCTGTCTCTGTCTCTGTCTCTGTCTCTGTCTCTGTCTCTGTCTCTGTTTCTCTTTCTCTGTGTCTCTGTCTCTGTCTCTGTTTCTCTTTCTCTGTGTCTCTGTCTCTGTGTCTCTGTCCCTGTGTCTCCGTCTCTGTGTCTCTCTCTCTCTGTGTCTCTGTCGACGTTATCTGTCTCTGTGTCTCTGTCGATTTGTGTCCGTCTCTGTGTCTCTGTCTCTCTCTCTCTCTCTGTGTCCCTGTCTCCGTGTCTCTGTCTCTTTGTCTCTGTCTCTGTGTCTCTGCCTCTGTGTCTCCGTCTCTGTGTTTCTGTCTCTGTGTCTCTGTCTCTGTGCCTCTGTCTCCGTCTCTGTGTCTCTGTCTCTGTGTCTCTGTCGCTGTGTCGCCGTCTCTGCGTTTCTGTCTCTGAGTGTCTGTCTCTGTGTCTCCGTCTCTGTGTCTATGTCTCTGTGTCTCTGTCTCTCTGTTTCTGTCTCTGTGTCTCTGCCTCCGTGTCTCTGTCCCTGTGTCCCTGTCTCTGTGTTTCTGTCTTTATGTCTCTGTCTCTGTGTCTCTGTCTCTGAGAATCTGTCGCTGTGTCTCTGTCTCTGTCTCTGTCTCTGTGTCTCTGTCTCTGTGTCTCGGTCTCTGTGTCTCCGTCTCTGTGTCCCTGTCTCTGTGTTTCTGTCTCTGTGTCCCTGTCTCAGTGTCTCTGTCTCCGTGTCCCTGTCTCTTTGTCTCTGTCTCCGTCCCTGTGTCTCCGTCTCTGTGTTTCTGTCTCTGTGTCTCTGTCTCTGTGTCTCTGTCTCTGTCTCTGTGTCTCTGTCTCTGTCTCTCTGTCTCTGTGTCCCTGCCGCTGGGTCTCTGTCTCTGTGACTCTGTCTCGGTGTCTCTGTCCCTGTGTCTCTGTCTCTGTGTCTCTGTCTCTGTGTCTCCGTCTCTGTGTCTCTGTCTCTGTGTCTCCGTCTATGTGTCTCTGCCTCTGTGTCTCTGTCTCTGTGTTTCTGTGTCTCTGTGTCTCTGTGTCTCTGTCTCTGTGTCTCTGTCTCTGTGTCTCTGTCTCTGTGTCTCTGTCTCTGTGTCTCTGTCTCTGTGTCTCTGTCTCTGTGTCTCTGTCTCTGTGTCTCTGTCTCTGTTTCTCTGTCTCTGTGTCTCTGCCCTAGTGTCTCTGTCTCTGTGTCTCTGTCTCTGTGTCTCTGTCTCTGTCTCTGAGTCTCTGTCTCTGTGCATCTGTCTAAGTGTCTCTGCCTCTATGTCTCTGTCTCTATGCCTCTGTCTCTGTCTCTGTTTCTCTTTCTCTGTGTCTCTGTCTCTGTGCCTCTGCCTCTGTGTCTCTGTCTCTGTGTCTCTGTCTCTGTGTCTCTGTCTCTGTGTCTCTGTCTCTGTGTCTCTGTCTCTGTGTCTTTGTCTCTGTGTCTCTGTCTCTGTGTCTCTGTCTCTGTGTCTCTGTCTCTGTGTCTCTGTCTCTGTGTCTCTGTCTCTGTGTCTCTGTCTCTGTGTCTCTGTCTCTGTGTCTCTGTCTCTGTGTCTCTGTCTCTGTGTCTCTGTCCCTGTGTCTCTATCTCTGTGTTTCCGTCTCTGTGTCTCTGTCACTGTGGCTCTGTCTCTGTGTCTCTGTCTCTGTGTGTGCGTCTCTGTGTCTGTCCCTGTGTGTGTGTCTCTGTCTCTGTCTCTGTCTCTGTCTCTGTCTCTGTCTCTGTCTCTGTTTCTCTTTCTCTGTGTCTCTGTCTCTGTCTCTGTTTCTCTTTCTCTGTGTCTCTGTCTCTGTGTCTCTGTCCCTGTGTCTCCGTCTCTGTGTCTCTCTCTCTCTGTGTCTCTGTCGACGTTATCTGTCTCTGTGTCTCTGTCGATTTGTGTCCGTCTCTGTGTCTCTGTCTCTCTCTCTCTCTCTGTGTCCCTGTCTCCGTGTCTCTGTCTCTTTGTCTCTGTCTCTGTGTCTCTGCCTCTGTGTCTCCGTCTCTGTGTTTCTGTCTCTGTGTCTCTGTCTCTGTGCCTCTGTCTCCGTCTCTGTGTCTCTGTCTCTGTGTCTCTGTCGCTGTGTCGCCGTCTCTGCGTTTCTGTCTCTGAGTGTCTGTCTCTGTGTCTCCGTCTCTGTGTCTATGTCTCTGTGTCTCTGTCTCTCTGTTTCTGTCTCTGTGTCTCTGCCTCCGTGTCTCTGTCCCTGTGTCCCTGTCTCTGTGTTTCTGTCTTTATGTCTCTGTCTCTGTGTCTCTGTCTCTGAGAATCTGTCGCTGTGTCTCTGTCTCTGTCTCTGTCTCTGTGTCTCTGTCTCTGTGTCTCGGTCTCTGTGTCTCCGTCTCTGTGTCCCTGTCTCTGTGTTTCTGTCTCTGTGTCCCTGTCTCAGTGTCTCTGTCTCCGTGTCCCTGTCTCTTTGTCTCTGTCTCCGTCCCTGTGTCTCCGTCTCTGTGTTTCTGTCTCTGTGTCTCTGTCTCTGTGTCTCTGTCTCTGTCTCTGTGTCTCTGTCTCTGTCTCTCTGTCTCTGTGTCCCTGCCGCTGGGTCTCTGTCTCTGTGACTCTGTCTCGGTGTCTCTGTCCCTGTGTCTCTGTCTCTGTGTCTCTGTCTCTGTGTCTCCGTCTCTGTGTCTCTGTCTCTGTGTCTCCGTCTATGTGTCTCTGCCTCTGTGTCTCTGTCTCTGTGTTTCTGTGTCTCTGTGTCTCTGTGTCTCTGTCTCTGTGTCTCTGTCTCTGTGTCTCTGTCTCTGTGTCTCTGTCTCTGTGTCTCTGTCTCTGTGTCTCTGTCTCTGTGTCTCTGTCTCTGTTTCTCTGTCTCTGTGTCTCTGCCCTAGTGTCTCTGTCTCTGTGTCTCTGTCTCTGTGTCTCTGTCTCTGTCTCTGAGTCTCTGTCTCTGTGCATCTGTCTAAGTGTCTCTGCCTCTATGTCTCTGTCTCTATGCCTCTGTCTCTGTCTCTGTTTCTCTTTCTCTGTGTCTCTGTCTCTGTGCCTCTGCCTCTGTGTCTCTGTCTCTGTGTCTCTGTCTCTGTGTCTCTGTCTCTGTGTCTCTGTCTCTGTGTCTCTGTCTCTGTGTCTCTGTCACTGTGTCTCTGTCTCTGTGTCTCTGTTTCTCTGTCTCTGTGCCTCTGTCTCTGTGTCTCTGTCTCTGTGTCTCTGTCTCTGTCTCTGTCTCTGCCTCTGTGTCTCTGTGTCTGTGTCTCTGGCTCTGTGTCTCGGTCTCTGTGCCTCCGTCTCTGTGTCCCAGTCTCTGTGTTTCTGACTCTGTGTCCCTGTCTCAGTGTCTCTTTCTCCGTGTCTCTGTCTCCTTGTCTCTGTCTCCGTCCCTGTGTCTCTGTCTCTGTGTCTCCGTCTCTGTGTCTCTGCCTCTGTGTCTCTGTCTCTGTGTCTCTGTGTCTCTGTGTCTCTGTCTCTGTGTCTCTGTCTCTGTGTCTCTGTCTCTGTGTCTCTGTCTCTGTGTCTCTGTCTCTGTGTCTCTGTCTCTGTGTCTCTGTCTCTGTGTCTCTGTCTCTGTTTCTCTGTCTCTGTGTCTCTGCCCTAGTGTCTCTGTCTCTGTGTCTCTGTCTCTGTGTCTCTGTCTCTGTGCCCGTGTCTCCGTATCTGCGTCTCTGTTTCTGTGTCTATGTCTCTGTGTCTCTGTCTCTCTGTCTCTGTCTCTGTGTCTCTGCCTCCGTGTCTCTGTCTCTGTGTCCCTGTCTCTGTGTTTCTGTCTTTATGTCTCTGTCTCTGTGTCTCTGTCTCTGAGAATCTGTGTCTGTGTCTCTGTCTCTGTCTCTGTCTCTGTGTCTCTGTCTCTGTGTCTCGGTCTCTGTGTCTCCGTCTCTGTGTCCCTGTCTCTGTGTTTCTGTCTCTGTGTCCCTGTCTCAGTGTCTCTGTCTCCGTGTCTCTGTCTCTTTGTCTCTGTCCCCGTCCCTGTGTCTTTGTCTCTGTGTCTCCGTCTCTGTGTCTCCGTCTCTGTGTCTCTGTCTCTGTGTCTCTGTCTCTGTGTCTCTGTCTCTGTGTCTCTCTCTCTGTGTCTCTGTCTCTATGTCTCTGTCTCTGTGTCTCTGTCTCTGTGTCTCTGTCACTGTGTCTCCGTCTTCGTGTCTCTGTCCCTGTGTCTCCGACTCTGTATCACTGTCTCGACGTCTGTGCCTCTGTGTCTCTGTGTCTGTGTCTCTGTCACCGTCTCTATGCCTCTGTTTCTATGTCTCTGTCTCTGTGTCTCTGTCTCTGTGTCCCTGTCTCTGTGTCCCTGTCTCTGTGTCTCTGTCACTGTGTCTCTGTCTCTGCGTCTCTGCGTCTCTGCCTCTCTGTCTCAGTCTCTGTCTCTGTTTCTCTTTCTCTGCGTCTCTGTCTCTGTGTCTCTGTCCCTGTGCCCGGTCTTCCTGTCTCTGTCCCTGTGTCTCCGTCTCTGTGTCTCCGTCTCTGTGTCTCTGCCTCTGTGTCCCTGTCTCTGTGTCTCTGTCTCTGTGTCTCTGTCTCTATGTCTCTGTATGTCTGTATCTCTGCCTCTCTGTCTCTGTCTCTTTGTCTGTGTCTCTGTCTCTGTCTCCGTGTCTCTGTCTCTGAGTCTTTGCCTCTATGTCCCTGTCTCTGTATCTCTGTCCCTATGTCTCCGTCTCTGTGGCTCTGTCTCTGTGCCTGTGTCTCTGTCTCTGTGTGTGTGTCTCTGTATCTGTCCCTGTGTGTGTGTCTCTGTCTCTGAGTCTCTGTCTCTGTGTCTCTGTGTCTGTCTCTGTCTCTGTTTCTCTTTCTCTGTGTCTCTGTCTCTGTGTCTCTATCCCTGTGCCCGGTCTTCCTGTCTCTGTCCCTGTGTCTCCGTCTCTGTGTCTCCGTCTCTGTGTCTCTGTCTCTGTGTCCCTGTCTCTGTGTCTCTGTCTCTGTGTCTCTGTCTCTATGTCTCTGTATGTCTGTATCTCTGCCTCTGTGTCTCTGTCTCTGTGTCTGTGTCTCTGTCTCTGTCTCCGTGTCTCTGTCTCTGAGTCTTTGCCTCTATGTCCCTGTCTCTGTATCTCTGTCCCTATGTCTCCGTCTCTGTGGCTCTGTCTCTGTGCCTGTGTCTCTGCCTCTGTGTGTGTGTCTCTGTATCTGTCCCTGTGTGTGTGTCTCTGTCTCTGAGTCTCTGTCTCTGTGTCTCTGTGTCTGTCTCTGTCTCTGTTTCTCTTTCTCTGTGTTTCTGTCTCTGTGTCTCTGTCCCTGTGCCCGGTCTTCCTGTCTCTGTCCCTGTGTCTCCGTCTCTGTGTCTCTGTCTCTGTGTCCCTGTCTCTGTGTCTCTGTCTCTGTGTCTCTGTCTCTATGTCTCTGTATGTCTGTATCTCTGCCTCTGAGTCTCTGTCTCTGCGTCTGTGTCTCTGTCTCTGTCTCCGTGTCTCTGTATGTCTGTATCTCTGCCTCTGAGTCTCTGTCTCTGTGTCTGTGTCCCTATGTCTCTGTCTCTGTGGCTCTGTCTCTGTGTCTGTGTCTCTGTCTGTGTGTGTGTGTCTCTGCATCTGTCCCTGTGTGTGTGTCTCTGTCTCTGAGTCTCTGTCTCTGTGTCTCTGTGTCTGTCTCTGTCTCTGTTTCTCTTTCTCTGTGTCTCTGTCTCTGTGTCTCTGTCCCTGTGTCTCCGTATCTGTGTCACTGTATCTATGTCTGTGCCTCTGTGTCTCTGTGTCTGTGTCTCTGTCACCGTCTCTGTGCCTGTGTTTCTATGTCTCTGTCTCTGTGTCTCTGTCACTGTGTCTCTGTCTCTGTGTATCAGTCTCTGTGTCTCTGTCTCTGTGTCTCTGTCTCCATGTCTCTGTCTCTGTCTCTGTTTCTCTTTCTCTTTCTCTGTGTCACTGTCTCTATGTCTCTGTCTCTGTGTCTCTGTGTCTGTGTCTCTGTCACCGTCTCTGTGCCTCTGTTTCTATGTCTCTGTCTCTGTGTCTCCGTCTCTGCGTGTTTGTCGCTGTGTCCCTGTCTCTGTGTCTCTGTCTCTGTGCCTCTGTCTCTCTGTCTCTGTCTCTGTGTCTCTGTCTCTGTGTCTCTGTCTCTGTGTCTCTGTCTCTGTGTCTCTGTCTCTGTGTCTCTGTCTCTGTGTCTCTGTCACTGTGTCTCCGTCTTCGTGTCTCTGTCCCTGTGTCTCCGACTCTGTGTCACTGTCTCTATGTCTGTGCCTCTGTGTCTCTGTGTCTGTGTCTCTGTCACCGTCTCTATGCCTCTGTTTCTATGACTCCGTCTCTGTGTCTCTGTCTCTGTGTCCCTGTCTCTGTGTCTCTGTCTCTGTGTCTCTGTCACCGTCTCTATGCCTCTGTTTCTATGACTCTGTCTCTGTGTCTCTGTCTCTCTGTCCCTGTCTCTGTGTCTCTGTCTCTGTGTCTCTGTCTCTGTGTCTCTGTCTCTGTGTCTCTGTCTCTGTGTCTCTGTCTCTGTGTCTCTGTCTCTGTGTCTCTGTCTCTGTGTCTCTGTCTCTGTGTCTCCGTCTCTGTGTCTCTGTCTCTGTGTCTCTGTCTCTGTGTCTCTGTCTCTGTGTCTCTGTCTGTGTGTCTCTGTCTCTCCGTCTCTGTCTCTGTGTCTCTGTCTCTGTGTCACTGTCCCTGCGTCTCTGTCGCTGTGTCTCTGTCTCTATGTCTCTGTCTCTGTCTCTGTTTCTCTTTTTCTGTGTCTCTGTGTCTCTGTCCCTGTGTATCTGTCTCTGTGTCTCTGTCTCTGTGTCTGTTTCTCTTTCTCTGTGTCTATGTCTCTGTGTCTCTGTCCCTGTGTCTCCGTCTCTGTTTCTCTCTCTCTCTGTGTCTCTGTCGACGTTATCTGTCTCTGTGTCTCTGTCTCTGTGTCTCTGTCCATTTGTGTCCGTCTCTGTGTCTCTGTCTCTCTCTCTCTCTGTATCCCTGTCTCCGTGTCTCTGTCTCTGTGTCTCTGTCTATGTGTCTCTGTCTCTATGTCTCTGTCTCTGTCTCTGTTTCTCTCTCTCTGTGTCTCTGTGTCTCTGTCTCTGTGTCTCTGCCTCTGTGTCTCTGTATCTCTGTCTCTTTGTCTCTGTATCTGTGTCTCTGCCTCTGTGTCTCCGTCTCTGTGTTTCTGTCTCTGTGCCTCTGTCTCTGTGCCTCTGTCTCCGTCTCTGTGTCTCTGTCTCTGTGTCTCTGTCGCTGTGTCGCCGTCTCTGCGTTTCTGTCTCTGTGTCTCTGTCTCTGTGTCTCCGTCTCTATGTCTATGTCTCTGTGTCTCTGTCTCTCTGTTTCTGTCTCTGTGTCTCTGCCTCCGTGTCTCTGTCTCTGTGTCCCTGTCTCTGTGTTTCTGTCTTTATGTCTCTGTCTCTGTGTCTCTGTCTCTGAAAATCTGTCTCTGTGTCTCTGTCTCTGTCTCTGTCTCTGTCTCTGTGTCTCTGTCTCTGTGTCTCGGTCTCTGTGTCTCCGTCTCTGTGTCCCTGTCTCTGTGTTTCTGTATCTGTGTCCCTGTCTCAATGTCTCTGTCTCCGTGTCCCTGTCTCTTTGTCTCTGTCTCCGTCCCTGTGTCTCCGTCTCTGTGTTTCTGTCTCTGTGTCTCTGTCTCTGTGTCTCTGTCTCTGTCTCTCTGTTTCTTTGTCCCTGCCGCTGTGTCTCTGTCCCTGTGACTCTGTCTCGGTGTCTCTGTCCCTGTGTCTCCTTCTCTGTGTCACTGTCTCTCTGTCTCTGTCTCTGTCTCTGTGTCTCTGCCTCTGTGTCTCCGTCTCTGTGTTTCTGTCTCTGTGTCTCTGTCTCTGTGCCTCTGTCTCCGTCTCTGTGTCTCTGTCTCTGTGTCTCTGTCGCTGTGTCGCCGTCTCTGCGTTTCTGTCTCTGAGTGTCTGTCTCTGTGTCTCCGTCTCTGTGTCTATGTCTCTGTGTCTCTGTCTCTCTGTTTCTGTCTCTGTGTCTCTGCCTCCGTGTCTCTGTCCCTGTGTCCCTGTCTCTGTGTTTCTGTCTTTATGTCTCTGTCTCTGTGTCTCTGTCTCTGAGAATCTGTCGCTGTGTCTCTGTCTCTGTCTCTGTCTCTGTGTCTCTGTCTCTGTGTCTCGGTCTCTGTGTCTCCGTCTCTGTGTCCCTGTCTCTGTGTTTCTGTCTCTGTGTCCCTGTCTCAGTGTCTCTGTCTCCGTGTCCCTGTCTCTTTGTCTCTGTCTCCGTCCCTGTGTCTCCGTCTCTGTGTTTCTGTCTCTGTGTCTCTGTCTCTGTGTCTCTGTCTCTGTCTCTGTGTCTCTGTCTCTGTCTCTCTGTCTCTGTGTCCCTGCCGCTGGGTCTCTGTCTCTGTGACTCTGTCTCGGTGTCTCTGTCCCTGTGTCTCTGTCTCTGTGTCTCTGTCTCTGTGTCTCCGTCTCTGTGTCTCTGTCTCTGTGTCTCCGTCTATGTGTCTCTGCCTCTGTGTCTCTGTCTCTGTGTTTCTGTGTCTCTGTGTCTCTGTGTCTCTGTCTCTGTGTCTCTGTCTCTGTGTCTCTGTCTCTGTGTCTCTGTCTCTGTGTCTCTGTCTCTGTGTCTCTGTCTCTGTGTCTCTGTCACTGTGTCTCTGTCTCTGTGTCTCTGTTTCTCTGTCTCTGTGCCTCTGTCTCTGTGTCTCTGTCTCTGTGTCTCTGTCTCTGTCTCTGTCTCTGCCTCTGTGTCTCTGTCTCTGTGTCTCTGTCTCTGTGTCTCGGTCTCTGTGCCTCCGTCTCTGTGTCCCAGTCTCTGTGTTTCTGACTCTGTGTCCCCGTCTCAGTGTCTCTTTCTCCGTGTCTCTGTCTCCTTGTCTCTGTCTCTGTGTCTCCGTCTCTGTGTCTCTGTCTCTGTGTCTCCGTCTGTGTGTCTCTGTCTCTGTGTCTCCGTCTCTGTGTCTCCGTCTCTGTGTCTCTGCCTCTGTGTCTCTGTCTCTGTGTCTCTGTGTCTCTGTGTCTCTGTCTCTGTGTCTCTGTCTCTGTGTCTCTGTCTCTGTGTCTCTGTCTCTGTGTCTCTGTCTCTGTGTCTCTGTCTCTGTGTCTCTGTCTCTGTGTCTCTGTCTCTGTGTCTCTGTCTCTGTGTCTCTGTCTCTGTTTCTCTGTCTCTGTGTCTCTGCCCTAGTGTCTCTGTCTCTGTGTCTCTGTCTCTGTGTCTCTGTCTCTGTGTCTCTGTCTCTGTGTCTCTGTCTCTGTGCCCGTGTCTCCGTATCTGCGTCTCTGTTTCTGTGTCTATGTCTCTGTGTCTCTGTCTCTCTGTCTCTGTCTCTGTGTCTCTGCCTCCGTGTCTCTGTCTCTGTGTCCCTGTCTCTGTGTTTCTGTCTTTATGTCTCTGTCTCTGTGTCTCTGTCTCTGAGAATCTGTGTCTGTGTCTCTGTCTCTGTCTCTGTCTCTGTGTCTCTGTCTCTGTGTCTCGGTCTCTGTGTCTCCGTCTCTGTGTCCCTGTCTCTGTGTTTCTGTCTCTGTGTCCCTGTCTCAGTGTCTCTGTCTCCGTGTCTCTGTCTCTTTGTCTCTGTCCCCGTCCCTGTGTCTTTGTCTCTGTGTCTCCGTCTCTGTGTCTCCGTCTCTGTGTCTCTGTCTCTGTGTCTCTGTCTCTGTGTCTCTGTCTCTGTGTCTCTCTCTCTGTGTCTCTGTCTCTATGTCTCTGTCTCTGTGTCTCTGTCTCTGTGTCTCTGTCACTGTGTCTCCGTCTTCGTGTCTCTGTCCCTGTGTCTCCGACTCTGTATCACTGTCTCGACGTCTGTGCCTCTGTGTCTCTGTGTCTGTGTCTCTGTCACCGTCTCTATGCCTCTGTTTCTATGTCTCTGTCTCTGTGTCTCTGTCTCTGTGTCCCTGTCTCTGTGTCCCTGTCTCTGTGTCTCTGTCACTGTGTCTCTGTCTCTGCGTCTCTGCCTCTCTGTCTCAGTCTCTGTCTCTGTTTCTCTTTCTCTGCGTCTCTGTCTCTGTGTCTCTGTCCCTGTGCCCGGTCTTCCTGTCTCTGTCCCTGTGTCTCCGTCTCTGTGTCTCCGTCTCTGTGTCTCTGCCTCTGTGTCCCTGTCTCTGTGTCTCTGTCTCTGTGTCTCTGTCTCTATGTCTCTGTATGTCTGTATCTCTGCCTCTCTGTCTCTGTCTCTGTGTCTGTGTCTCTGTCTCTGTCTCCGTGTCTCTGTCTCTGAGTCTTTGCCTCTATGTCCCTGTCTCTGTATCTCTGTCCCTATGTCTCCGTCTCTGTGGCTCTGTCTCTGTGCCTGTGTCTCTGTCTCTGTGTGTGTGTCTCTGTATCTGTCCCTGTGTGTGTGTCTCTGTCTCTGAGTCTCTGTCTCTGTGTCTCTGTGTCTGTCTCTGTCTCTGTTTCTCTTTCTCTGTGTCTCTGTCTCTGTGTCTCTATCCCTGTGCCCGGTCTTCCTGTCTCTGTCCCTGTGTCTCCGTCTCTGTGTCTCCGTCTCTGTGTCTCTGTCTCTGTGTCCCTGTCTCTGTGTCTCTGTCTCTGTGTCTCTGTCTCTATGTCTCTGTATGTCTGTATCTCTGCCTCTGTGTCTCTGTCTCTGTGTCTGTGTCTCTGTCTCTGTCTCCGTGTCTCTGTCTCTGAGTCTTTGCCTCTATGTCCCTGTCTCTGTATCTCTGTCCCTATGTCTCCGTCTCTGTGGCTCTGTCTCTGTGCCTGTGTCTCTGCCTCTGTGTGTGTGTCTCTGTATCTGTCCCTGTGTGTGTGTCTCTGTCTCTGAGTCTCTGTCTCTGTGTCTCTGTGTCTGTCTCTGTCTCTGTTTCTCTTTCTCTGTGTTTCTGTCTCTGTGTCTCTGTCCCTGTGCCCGGTCTTCCTGTCTCTGTCCCTGTGTCTCCGTCTCTGTGTCTCTGTCTCTGTGTCCCTGTCTCTGTGTCTCTGTCTCTGTGTCTCTGTCTCTATGTCTCTGTATGTCTGTATCTCTGCCTCTGAGTCTCTGTCTCTGCGTCTGTGTCTCTGTCTCTGTCTCCGTGTCTCTGTATGTCTGTATCTCTGCCTCTGAGTCTCTGTCTCTGTGTCTGTGTCCCTATGTCTCTGTCTCTGTGGCTCTGTCTCTGTGTCTGTGTCTCTGTCTGTGTGTGTGTGTCTCTGCATCTGTCCCTGTGTGTGTGTCTCTGTCTCTGAGTCTCTGTCTCTGTGTCTCTGTGTCTGTCTCTGTCTCTGTTTCTCTTTCTCTGTGTCTCTGTCTCTGTGTCTCTGTCCCTGTGTCTCCGTATCTGTGTCACTGTATCTATGTCTGTGCCTCTGTGTCTCTGTGTCTGTGTCTCTGTCACCGTCTCTGTGCCTGTGTTTCTATGTCTCTGTCTCTGTGTCTCTGTCACCGTCTCTGTGCCTGTGTTTCTATGTCTCTGTCTCTGTGTCTCTGTCACTGTGTCTCTGTCTCTGTGTATCAGTCTCTGTGTCTCTGTCTCTGTGTCTCTGTCTCCATGTCTCTGTCTCTGTCTCTGTTTCTCTTTCTCTTTCTCTGTGTCACTGTCTCTATGTCTCTGTCTCTGTGTCTCTGTGTCTGTGTCTCTGTCACCGTCTCTGTGCCTCTGTTTCTATGTCTCTGTCTCTGTGTCTCCGTCTCTGCGTGTTTGTCGCTGTGTCCCTGTCTCTGTGTCTCTGTCTCTGTGCCTCTGTCTCTCTGTCTCTGTCTCTGTGTCTCTGTCTCTGTGTCTCTGTCTCTGTGTCTCTGTCTCTGTGTCTCTGTCTCTGTGTCTCTGTCTCTGTGTCTCTGTCTCTGTGTCTCTGTCTCTGTGTCTCTGTCTCTGTGTCTCTGTCTCTGTGTCTCTGTCTCTGTGTCTCTGTCTCTGTGCCCCTGTCTGTACGTCTCTGTCCCTGTGTCTCTGTCTCTGTTTCTCTTTCTCTGTGTCTCTGTCTCTGTGTCTCTGCCTCTGTGTCTCTGTCTCTGTGTCTCTGTCTCTGTGTCTCTGTCTCTGTGTCTTTGTCTCTGTGTCTCGGTCTCTGTGTCTCCGTCTCTGTGTCCCTGTCTCTGTGTTTCTGTCTCTGTGTCCCTGTCTCAGTGTCTCTGTCTCCGTGTCTCTGTCTCTTTGTCTCTGTCCCCGTCCCCGTCCCTGTGTCCCTGTCTCTGTGTCTCCGTCTCTGTGTCTCTGTCTCTGTGTCTCTGTCCCTGGGTCTCTGTCTCTGTGTCTCTGTCTCTGTGTCTCTGTCTCTGTGTCTCTGTCTCTATGTCTCTGTCTCTGTGTCTCTGTCTCTGTGTCTCTGTCACTGTGTCTCCGTCTTCGTGTCTCTGTCCCTGTGTCTCCGACTCTGTGTCACTGTCTCTATGTCTGTGCCTCTGTGTCTCTGTGTCTGTGTCTCTGTCACCGTCTCTATGCCTCTGTTTCTATGACTCCGTCTCTGTGTCTCTGTCTCTGTGTCCCTGTCTCTGTGTCTCTGTCTCTGTGTCTCTGTCACCGTCTCTATGCCTCTGTTTCTATGACTCTGTCTCTGTGTCTCTGTCTCTCTGTCCCTGTCTCTGTGTCTCTGTCTCTGTGTCTCTGTCTCTGTGTCTCTGTCTCTGTGTCTCTGTCTCTGTGTCTCTGTCTCTGTGTCTCTGTCTCTGTGTCTCTGTCTCTGTGTCTCTGTCTCTGTGTCTCCGTCTCTGTGTCTCTGTCTCTGTGTCTCTGTCTCTGTGTCTCTGTCTCTGTGTCTCTGTCTGTGTGTCTCTGTCTCTCCGTCTCTGTCTCTGTGTCTCTGTCTCTGTGTCACTGTCCCTGCGTCTCTGTCGCTGTGTCTCTGTCTCTATGTCTCTGTCTCTGTCTCTGTTTCTCTTTTTCTGTGTCTCTGTGTCTCTGTCCCTGTGTATCTGTCTCTGTGTCTCTGTCTCTGTGTCTGTTTCTCTTTCTCTGTGTCTATGTCTCTGTGTCTCTGTCCCTGTGTCTCCGTCTCTGTTTCTCTCTCTCTCTGTGTCTCTGTCGACGTTATCTGTCTCTGTGTCTCTGTCTCTGTGTCTCTGTCCATTTGTGTCCGTCTCTGTGTCTCTGTCTCTCTCTCTCTCTGTATCCCTGTCTCCGTGTCTCTGTCTCTGTGTCTCTGTCTATGTGTCTCTGTCTCTATGTCTCTGTCTCTGTCTCTGTTTCTCTCTCTCTGTGTCTCTGTGTCTCTGTCTCTGTGTCTCTGCCTCTGTGTCTCTGTATCTCTGTCTCTTTGTCTCTGTATCTGTGTCTCTGCCTCTGTGTCTCCGTCTCTGTGTTTCTGTCTCTGTGCCTCTGTCTCTGTGCCTCTGTCTCCGTCTCTGTGTCTCTGTCTCTGTGTCTCTGTCGCTGTGTCGCCGTCTCTGCGTTTCTGTCTCTGTGTCTCTGTCTCTGTGTCTCCGTCTCTATGTCTATGTCTCTGTGTCTCTGTCTCTCTGTTTCTGTCTCTGTGTCTCTGCCTCCGTGTCTCTGTCTCTGTGTCCCTGTCTCTGTGTTTCTGTCTTTATGTCTCTGTCTCTGTGTCTCTGTCTCTGAAAATCTGTCTCTGTGTCTCTGTCTCTGTCTCTGTCTCTGTGTCTCTGTCTCTGTGTCTCGGTCTCTGTGTCTCCGTCTCTGTGTCCCTGTCTCTGTGTTTCTGTATCTGTGTCCCTGTCTCAATGTCTCTGTCTCCGTGTCCCTGTCTCTTTGTCTCTGTCTCCGTCCCTGTGTCTCCGTCTCTGTGTTTCTGTCTCTGTGTCTCTGTCTCTGTGTCTCTGTCTCTGTCTCTCTGTTTCTTTGTCCCTGCCGCTGTGTCTCTGTCCCTGTGACTCTGTCTCGGTGTCTCTGTCCCTGTGTCTCCTTCTCTGTGTCACTGTCTCTCTGTCTCTGTCTCTGTCTCTGTGTCTCTGCCTCTGTGTCTCCGTCTCTGTGTTTCTGTCTCTGTGTCTCTGTCTCTGTGCCTCTGTCTCCGTCTCTGTGTCTCTGTCTCTGTGTCTCTGTCGCTGTGTCGCCGTCTCTGCGTTTCTGTCTCTGAGTGTCTGTCTCTGTGTCTCCGTCTCTGTGTCTATGTCTCTGTGTCTCTGTCTCTCTGTTTCTGTCTCTGTGTCTCTGCCTCCGTGTCTCTGTCCCTGTGTCCCTGTCTCTGTGTTTCTGTCTTTATGTCTCTGTCTCTGTGTCTCTGTCTCTGAGAATCTGTCGCTGTGTCTCTGTCTCTGTCTCTGTCTCTGTGTCTCTGTCTCTGTGTCTCGGTCTCTGTGTCTCCGTCTCTGTGTCCCTGTCTCTGTGTTTCCGTCTCTGTGTCCCTGTCTCAGTGTCTCTGTCTCCGTGTCCCTGTCTCTTTGTCTCTGTCTCCGTCCCTGTGTCTCCGTCTCTGTGTTTCTGTCTCTGTGTCTCTGTCTCTGTGTCTCTGTCTCTGTCTCTGTGTCTCTGTCTCTGTCTCTCTGTCTCTGTGTCCCTGCCGCTGGGTCTCTGTCTCTGTGACTCTGTCTCGGTGTCTCTGTCCCTGTGTCTCTGTCTCTGTGTCTCTGTCTCTGTGTCTCCGTCTCTGTGTCTCTGTCTCTGTGTCTCCGTCTATGTGTCTCTGCCTCTGTGTCTCTGTCTCTGTGTTTCTGTGTCTCTGTGTCTCTGTGTCTCTGTCTCTGTGTCTCTGTCTCTGTGTCTCTGTCTCTGTGTCTCTGTCTCTGTGTCTCTGTCTCTGTGTCTCTGTCTCTGTGTCTCTGTCACTGTGTCTCTGTCTCTGTGTCTCTGTTTCTCTGTCTCTGTGCCTCTGTCTCTGTGTCTCTGTCTCTGTGTCTCTGTCTCTGTCTCTGTCTCTGCCTCTGTGTCTCTGTCTCTGTGTCTCTGTCTCTGTGTCTCGGTCTCTGTGCCTCCGTCTCTGTGTCCCAGTCTCTGTGTTTCTGACTCTGTGTCCCTGTCTCAGTGTCTCTTTCTCCGTGTCTCTGTCTCCTTGTCTCTGTCTCCGTCCCTGTGTCTCTGTCTCTGTGTCTCCGTCTCTGTGTCTCTGTCTCTGTGTCTCCGTCTGTGTGTCTCTGTCTCTGTGTCTCCGTCTCTGTGTCTCCGTCTCTGTGTCTCTGCCTCTGTGTCTCTGTCTCTGTGTCTCTGTGTCTCTGTGTCTCTGTCTCTGTGTCTCTGTCTCTGTGTCTCTGTCTCTGTGTCTCTGTCTCTGTGTCTCTGTCTCTGTGTCTCTGTCTCTGTGTCTCTGTCTCTGTGTCTCTGTCTCTGTGTCTCTGTCTCTGTGTCTCTGTCTCTGTGTCTCTGTCTCTGTTTCTCTGTCTCTGTGTCTCTGCCCTAGTGTCTCTGTCTCTGTGTCTCTGTCTCTGTGTCTCTGTCTCTGTGTCTCTGTCTCTGTGCCCGTGTCTCCGTATCTGCGTCTCTGTTTCTGTGTCTATATCTCTGTGTCTCTGTCTCTCTGTCTCTGTCTCTGTGTCTCTGCCTCCGTGTCTCTGTCTCTGTGTCCCTGTCTCTGTGTTTCTGTCTTTATGTCTCTGTCTCTGTGTCTCTGTCTCTGAGAATCTGTGTCTGTGTCTCTGTCTCTGTCTCTGTCTCTGTGTCTCTGTCTCTGTGTCTCGGTCTCTGTGTCTCCGTCTCTGTGTCCCTGTCTCTGTGTTTCTGTCTCTGTGTCCCTGTCTCAGTGTCTCTGTCTCCGTGTCTCTGTCTCTTTGTCTCTGTCCCCGTCCCTGTGTCTTTGTCTCTGTGTCTCCGTCTCTGTGTCTCCGTCTCTGTGTCTCTGTCTCTGTGTCTCTGTCTCTGTGTCTCTGTCTCTGTGTCTCTCTCTCTGTGTCTCTGTCTCTATGTCTCTGTCTCTGTGTCTCTGTCTCTGTGTCTCTGTCACTGTGTCTCCGTCTTCGTGTCTCTGTCCCTGTGTCTCCGACTCTGTATCACTGTCTCGACGTCTGTGCCTCTGTGTCTCTGTGTCTGTGTCTCTGTCACCGTCTCTATGCCTCTGTTTCTATGTCTCTGTCTCTGTGTCTCTGTCTCTGTGTCCCTGTCTCTGTGTCCCTGTCTCTGTGTCTCTGTCACTGTGTCTCTGTCTCTGCGTCTCTGCCTCTCTGTCTCAGTCTCTGTCTCTGTTTCTCTTTCTCTGCGTCTCTGTCTCTGTGTCTCTGTCCCTGTGCCCGGTCTTCCTGTCTCTGTCCCTGTGTCTCCGTCTCTGTGTCTCCGTCTCTGTGTCTCTGCCTCTGTGTCCCTGCCTCTGTGTCTCTGTCTCTGTGTCTCTGTCTCTATGTCTCTGTATGTCTGTATCTCTGCCTCTCTGTCTCTGTCTCTGTGTCTGTGTCTCTG
Organism: Megachile willughbiella; assembly: GCA_945859595.2. Taxonomy (NCBI): domain Eukaryota; kingdom Metazoa; phylum Arthropoda; class Insecta; order Hymenoptera; family Megachilidae; genus Megachile; species Megachile willughbiella. The sequence continues at coordinate 400,010 of CAMAOD020000099.1, forward strand.
TCTCTGTCTCCGTGTCTCTGTCTCTGAGTCTTTGCCTCTATGTCCCTGTCTCTGTATCTCTGTCCCTATGTCTCCGTCTCTGTGGCTCTGTCTCTGTGCCTGTGTCTCTGTCTCTGTGTGTGTGTCTCTGTATCTGTCCCTGTGTGTGTGTCTCTGTCTCTGAGTCTCTGTCTCTGTGTCTCTGTGTCTGTCTCTGTCTCTGTTTCTCTTTCTCTGTGTCTCTGTCTCTGTGTCTCTATCCCTGTGCCCGGTCTTCCTGTCTCTGTCCCTGTGTCTCCGTCTCTGTGTCTCCGTCTCTGTGTCTCTGTCTCTGTGTCCCTGTCTCTGTGTCTCTGTCTCTGTGTCTCTGTCTCTATGTCTCTGTATGTCTGTATCTCTGCCTCTGTGTCTCTGTCTCTGTGTCTGTGTCTCTGTCTCTGTCTCCGTGTCTCTGTCTCTGAGTCTTTGCCTCTATGTCCCTGTCTCTGTATCTCTGTCCCTATGTCTCCGTCTCTGTGGCTCTGTCTCTGTGCCTGTGTCTCTGCCTCTGTGTGTGTGTCTCTGTATCTGTCCCTGTGTGTGTGTCTCTGTCTCTGAGTCTCTGTCTCTGTGTCTCTGTGTCTGTCTCTGTCTCTGTTTCTCTTTCTCTGTGTTTCTGTCTCTGTGTCTCTGTCCCTGTGCCCGTCTTCCTGTCTCTGTCCCTGTGTCTCCGTCTCTGTGTCTCTGTCTCTGTGTCCCTGTCTCTGTGTCTCTGTCTCTGTGTCTCTGTCTCTATGTCTCTGTATGTCTGTATCTCTGCCTCTGAGTCTCTGTCTCTGCGTCTGTGTCTCTGTCTCTGTCTCCGTGTCTCTGTATGTCTGTATCTCTGCCTCTGAGTCTCTGTCTCTGTGTCTGTGTCCCTATGTCTCTGTCTCTGTGGCTCTGTCTCTGTGTCTGTGTCTCTGTCTGTGTGTGTGTGTCTCTGCATCTGTCCCTGTGTGTGTGTCTCTGTCTCTGAGTCTCTGTCTCTGTGTCTCTGTGTCTGTCTCTGTCTCTGTTTCTCTTTCTCTGTGTCTCTGTCTCTGTGTCTCTGTCCCTGTGTCTCCGTATCTGTGTCACTGTATCTATGTCTGTGCCTCTGTGTCTCTGTGTCTGTGTCTCTGTCACCGTCTCTGTGCCTGTGTTTCTATGTCTCTGTCTCTGTGTCTCTGTCACTGTGTCTCTGTCTCTGTGTATCAGTCTCTGTGTCTCTGTCTCTGTGTCTCTGTCTCCATGTCTCTGTCTCTGTCTCTGTTTCTCTTTCTCTTTCTCTGTGTCACTGTCTCTATGTCTCTGTCTCTGTGTCTCTGTGTCTGTGTCTCTGTCACCGTCTCTGTGCCTCTGTTTCTATGTCTCTGTCTCTGTGTCTCCGTCTCTGCGTGTTTGTCGCTGTGTCCCTGTCTCTGTGTCTCTGTCTCTGTGCCTCTGTCTCTCTGTCTCTGTCTCTGTGTCTCTGTCTCTGTGTCTCTGTCTCTGTGTCTCTGTCTCTGTGTCTCTGTCTCTGTGTCTCTGTCTCTGTGTCTCTGTCTCTGTGTCTCTGTCTCTGTGTCTCTGTCTCTGTGTCTCTGTCTCTGTGTCTCTGTCTCTGTGCCCCTGTCTGTACGTCTCTGTCCCTGTGTCTCTGTCTCTGTTTCTCTTTCTCTGTGTCTCTGTCTCTGTGTCTCTGCCTCTGTGTCTCTGTCTCTGTGTCTCTGTCTCTGTGTCTCTGTCTCTGTGTCTTTGTCTCTGTGTCTCGGTCTCTGTGTCTCCGTCTCTGTGTCCCTGTCTCTGTGTTTCTGTCTCTGTGTCCCTGTCTCAGTGTCTCTGTCTCCGTGTCTCTGTCTCTTTGTCTCTGTCCCCGTCCCCGTCCCTGTGTCCCTGTCTCTGTGTCTCCGTCTCTGTGTCTCTGTCTCTGTGTCTCTGTCCCTGGGTCTCTGTCTCTGTGTCTCTGTCTCTGTGTCTCTGTCTCTGTGTCTCTGTCTCTATGTCTCTGTCTCTGTGTCTCTGTCTCTGTGTCTCTGTCACTGTGTCTCCGTCTTCGTGTCTCTGTCCCTGTGTCTCCGACTCTGTGTCACTGTCTCTATGTCTGTGCGTCTGTGTCTCTGTGTCTGTGTCTCTGTCACCGTCTCTATGCCTCTGTTTCTATGACTCCGTCTCTGTGTCTCTGTCTCTGTGTCCCTGTCTCTGTGTCTCTGTCTCTGTGTCTCTGTCACCGTCTCTATGCCTCTGTTTCCATGACTCTGTCTCTGTGTCTCTGTCTCTCTGTCCCTGTCTCTGTGTCTCTGTCTCTGTGTCTCTGTCTCTGTGTCTCTGTCTCTGTGTCTCTGTCTCTGTGTCTCTGTCTCTGTGTCTCTGTCTCTGTGTCTCTGTCTCTGTGTCTCCGTCTCTGTGTCTCCGTCTCTGTGTCTCTGTCTCTGTGTCTCTGTCTCTGTGTCTCTGTCTCTGTGTCTCTGTCTGTGTGTCTCTGTCTCTCCGTCTCTGTCTCTGTGTCTCTGTCTCTGTGTCACTGTCCCTGCGTCTCTGTCGCTGTGTCTCTGTCTCTATGTCTCTGTCTCTGTCTCTGTTTCTCTTTTTCTGTGTCTCTGTGTCTCTGTCCCTGTGTATCTGTCTCTGTGTCTCTGTCTCTGTGTCTGTTTCTCTTTCTCTGTGTCTATGTCTCTGTCTCTCTGTCCCTGTGTCTCCGTCTCTGTTTCTCTCTCTCTCTGTGTCTCTGTCGACGTTATCTGTCTCTGTGTCTCTGTCTCTGTGTCTCTGTCCATTTGTGTCCGTCTCTGTGTCTCTGTCTCTCTCTCTCTCTGTATCCCTGTCTCCGTGTCTCTGTCTCTGTGTCTCTGTCTATGTGTCTCTGTCTCTATGTCTCTGTCTCTGTCTCTGTTTCTCTCTCTCTGTGTCTCTGTGTCTCTGTCTCTGTGTCTCTGCCTCTGTGTCTCTGTATCTCTGTCTCTTTGTCTCTGTCTCTGTGTCTCTGCCTCTGTGTCTCCGTCTCTGTGTTTCTGTCTCTGTGCCTCTGTCTCTGTGCCTCTGTCTCCGTCTCTGTGTTTCTTTGTCCCTGCCGCTGTGTCTCTGTCCCTGTGACTCTGTCTCGGTGTCTCTGTCTCTGTGTCTCTGTCTCTGAAAATCTGTCTCTGTGTCTCTGTCTCTGTCTCTGTCTCTGTGTCTCTGTCTCTGTGTCTCGGTCTCTGTGTCTCCGTCTCTGTGTCCCTGTCTCTGTGTTTCTGTATCTGTGTCCCTGTCTCAATGTCTCTGTCTCCGTGTCCCTGTCTCTTTGTCTCTGTCTCCGTCCCTGTGTCTCCGTCTCTGTGTTTCTGTCTCTGTGTCTCTGTCTCTGTGTCTCTGTCTCTGTCTCTCTGTTTCTTTGTCCCTGCCGCTGTGTCTCTGTCCCTGTGACTCTGTCTCGGTGTCTCTGTCCCTGTGTCTCCTTCTCTGTGTCACTGTCTCTCTGTCTCTGTCTCTGTCTCTGTGTCTCTGTCTCTGTGTCTCTGTCTCTGTGTCTCTGCCCTAGTGTCTCTGTCTCTGTGTCTCTGTCTCTGTGCCCGTGTCTCCGTATCTGCGTCTCTGTTTCTGTGTCTATGTCTCTGTGTCTCTGTCTCTCTGTCTCTGTCTCTGTGTCTCTGCCTCCGTGTCTCTGTCTCTGTGTCCCTGTCTCTGTGTTTCTGTCTTTATGTCTCTGTCTCCGTGTCTCTGTCTCTGAGAATCTGTGTCTGTGTCTCTGTCTCTGTCTCTGTCTCTGTGTCTCTGTCTCTGTGTCTCTGTCTCTGTGTCTCCGTCTCTGTGTCTCCGTCTCTGTGTCTCTGTCTCTGTGTCTCTGTCTCTGTGTCTCTGTCTCTGTGTCTCTGTCTGTGTGTCTCTGTCTCTCCGTCTCTGTCTCTGTGTCTCTGTCTCTGTGTCACTGTCCCTGCGTCTCTGTCGCTGTGTCTCTGTCTCTATGTCTCTGTCTCTGTCTCTGTTTCTCTTTTTCTGTGTCTCTGTGTCTCTGTCCCTGTGTATCTGTCTCTGTGTCTCTGTCTCTGTGTCTGTTTCTCTTTCTCTGTGTCTATGTCTCTGTCTCTCTGTCCCTCTGTCTCCGTCTCTGTTTCTCTCTCTCTCTGTGTCTCTGTCGACGTTATCTGTCTCTGTGTCTCTGTCTCTGTGTCTCTGTCCATTTGTGTCCGTCTCTGTGTCTCTGTCTCTCTCTCTCTCTGTATCCCTGTCTCCGTGTCTCTGTCTCTGTGTCTCTGTCTATGTGTCTCTGTCTCTATGTCTCTGTCTCTGTCTCTGTTTCTCTCTCTCTGTGTCTCTGTGTCTCTGTCTCTGTGTCTCTGCCTCTGTGTCTCTGTATCTCTGTCTCTTTGTCTCTGTCTCTGTGTCTCTGCCTCTGTGTCTCCGTCTCTGTGTTTCTGTCTCTGTGCCTCTGTCTCTGTGCCTCTGTCTCCGTCTCTGTGTTTCTTTGTCCCTGCCGCTGTGTCTCTGTCCCTGTGACTCTGTCTCGGTGTCTCTGTCTCTGTGTCTCTGTCTCTGAAAATCTGTCTCTGTGTCTCTGTCTCTGTCTCTGTCTCTGTGTCTCTGTCTCTGTGTCTCGGTCTCTGTGTCTCCGTCTCTGTGTCCCTGTCTCTGTGTTTCTGTATCTGTGTCCCTGTCTCAATGTCTCTGTCTCCGTGTCCCTGTCTCTTTGTCTCTGTCTCCGTCCCTGTGTCTCCGTCTCTGTGTTTCTGTCTCTGTGTCTCTGTCTCTGTGTCTCTGTCTCTGTCTCTCTGTTTCTTTGTCCCTGCCGCTGTGTCTCTGTCCCTGTGACTCTGTCTCGGTGTCTCTGTCCCTGTGTCTCCTTCTCTGTGTCACTGTCTCTCTGTCTCTGTCTCTGTCTCTGTGTCTCTGTCTCTGTGTCTCTGTCTCTGTGTCTCTGCCCTAGTGTCTCTGTCTCTGTGTCTCTGTCTCTGTGTCTCTGTCTCTGTGCCCGTGTCTCCGTATCTGCGTCTCTGTTTCTGTGTCTATGTCTCTGTGTCTCTGTCTCTCTGTCTCTGTCTCTGTGTCTCTGCCTCCGTGTCTCTGTCTCTGTGTCCCTGTCTCTGTGTTTCTGTCTTTATGTCTCTGTCTCCGTGTCTCTGTCTCTGAGAATCTGTGTCTGTGTCTCTGTCTCTGTCTCTGTCTCTGTGTCTCTGTCTCTGTGTCTCGGTCTCTGTGTCTCCGTCTCTGTGTCCCTGTCTCTGTGTTTCTGTCTCTGTGTCCCTGTCTCAGTGTCTCTGTCTCCGTGTCTCTGTCTCTTTGTCTCTGTCCCCGTCCCTGTGTCTTTGTCTCTGTGTCTCCGTCTCTGTGTCTCCGTCTCTGTGTCTCTGTCTCTGTGTCTCTGTCTGTGTGTCTCTGTCTCTGTGTCTCTCTCTCTGTGTCCCTGTCTCAATGTCTCTGTCTCCGTCTCCCTGTCTCTTTGTCTCTGTCTCCGTCCCTGTGTCTCCGTCTCTGTGTCTCTGTCTCTGTGTCTCTGTCTCTGTGTCTCTGTCTCTGTGTCTCTCTCTCTGTGTCTCTGTCTCTATGTCTCTGTCTCTGTGTCTCTGTCTCTGTGTCTCTGTCACTGTGTCTCCGTCTTCGTGTCTCTGTCCCTGTGTCTCCGACTCTGTATCACTGTCTCGACGTCTGTGCCTCTGTGTCTCTGTGTCTGTGTCTCTGTCACCGTCTCTATGCCTCTGTTTCTATGTCTCTGTCCCTGTGTCTCTGTCTCTGTGTCCCTGTCTCTGTGTCCCTGTCTCTGTGTCTCTGTCACTGTGTCTCTGTCTCTGCGTCTCTGCCTCTCTGTCTCAGTCTCTGTCTCTGTTTCTCTTTCTCTGCGTCTCTGTCTCTGTGTCTCTGTCCCTGTGCCCGGTCTTCCTGTCTCTGTCCCTGTGTCTCAGTCTCTGTGCCTCTGTCTCTGCGTCTCTGTCTCTGTGTCTCTGTCTCTGTGTCTCTGTCTCTGTGTCTCTGTCTCTGTGCCCTGTCTGTACGTCTCTGTCCCTGTGTCTCTGTCTCTGTGTCTCTGTCTCTGTGTCTCTGTCTCTGTGTCTCTGTCTCTCTGTCTCTGTCTCTGTGTCTCTGTCTCTGTGTCTCTGTCTCTGTGTCTCTGTCTCTGTGTCTCTGTCTCTGTGTCTCTGTCTCTGTGTCTCTGTCTCTGTGTCTCTGTCTCTGTGTCTCTGTGTCTCTGTCTCTGTGTCTCTGTCTCTGTGTCTCTGTCTCTGTGTCTCTGTCTCTGTGTCTCTGTCTCTGTGTCTCTGTCTCTGTGTCTCTGTCTCTGTGTCTCTGTCTCTGTGTCTCTGTCTCTGTGTCTCTGTCTCTGTGTCTCTGTCTCTGTGTCTCTGTCTCTGTGTCTCTGTCTCTGTGTCTCTGTCTGTGTGTCTCTGTCTCTCTGTCTCTGTCTCTGTGTCTCTGTCACTGTGCCACTGTCTCTGCGTCTCTGTCGCTGTGTCTCTGTCTCTATGTCTCTGTCTCTGTCTCTGTTTCTCTTTTTCTGTGTCTCTGTGTCTCTGTCCCTGTGTCTCTGTCTCTGTGTCTCTGTCTCTGTGTCTGTTTCTCTTTCTCTGTGTCTCTGTCTCTGTTTCACTTTCTCTGTGTCTCTGTCTCTGTGTCTCTGTCCCTGTGTCTCCGTCTCTGTTTCTCTCTCTCTCTGTGTCTCTGTCGACGTTATCTGTCTCTGTGTCTCTGTGTCTGTGTCTCTGTCTCTGTGTCTCTGCCTCCGTGTCTCTGTCTCTGTGTCCCTGTCTCTGTGTATCTGTCTTTATGTCTCTGTCTCTGTGTCTCTGTCTCTGAGAATCTGTGTCTGTGTCTCTGTCTCTGTCTCTGTCTCTGTGTCTCTGTCTCTGTGTCTCGGTCTCTGTGTCTCCGTCTCTGTGTCCCTGTCTCTGTGTTTCTGTCTCTGTGTCCCTGTCTCAGTGTCTCTGTCTCCGTGTCTCTGTCTCTTTGTCTCTGTCCCCGTCCCTGTGTCTTTGTCTCTGTGTCTCCGTCTCTGTGTCTCCGTCTCTGTGTCTCTGTCTCTGTGTCTCTGTCTCTGTGTCTCTGTCTCTGTGTCTCTCTCTCTGTGTCTCTGTCTCTATGTCTCTGTCTCTGTGTCTCTGTCTCTGTGTCTCTGTCACTGTGTCTCCGTCTTCGTGTCTCTGTCCCTGTGTCTCCGACTCTGTATCACTGTCTCGACGTCTGTGCCTCTGTGTCTCTGTGTCTGTGTCTCTGTCACCGTCTCTATGCCTCTGTTTCTATGTCTCTGTCCCTGTGTCTCTGTCTCTGTGTCCCTGTCTCTGTGTCCCTGTCTCTGTGTCTCTGTCCCTGTGTCTCCCTCTTCGTGTCTCTGTCCCTGTATCTCTGTCACTGTGTCTCTGTCTCTGTCTCTCTGTCTCTGTCTATGTGTCTCTGTCTCTGTGTCTCTGCCTCTGTCTCTGAGACTCTGTCTCTGTGCATCTGTCTATGTGTCTCTATCTCTATGTCTCTGTCTCTGTCTCCGTTTCTCTTTCTCTGTGTCTCTGTCTCTGTGTCTCTGCCTCTGTGTCTCTGTCTCTGTGTCTCTGTCTCTGTGTCTCTGTCTCTGTGTCTCTGTCTCTGTGTCTCTGTCTCTGTCTCTCTGTCTCTGTGTCCCTGCCGCTGGGTCTCTGTCTCTGTGACTCTGTCTCGGTGTCTCTGTCCCTGTGTCTCCTTCTCTGTGTCACTGTCTCTCTGTCTCTGTCTCTGTGTCTCTGTCTACGTCCTTGTGTCTCTGTCCATGTGTCTCTGTCACTGTGTCTCTCTCTCTATGTCTCTGCATCTGAATCTCTGTCTCTGTGTCTCTGTCTCTGTGTCTTTGTCTCTGTGTCTCTGTCTCTGTGTCTCTGTCTCTGTGTCTCTGCCTCTGTCTCTGAGACTCTGTCTCTGTGCATCTCTCTATGTGTCTCTATCTCTATGTCTCTGTCTCTGTCTCTGTTTCTCTTTCTCTGTGTCTCTGTCTCTGTGTCTCTGTCTCTGTGTCTCTGTCTCTGTGTCTTTGTCTGTGTGTCTCGGTCTCTGTGTCTCCGTCTCTGTGTCCCTGTCTCTGTGTTTCTGTCTCTGTGTCCCTGTCTCAGTGTCTCTGTCTCCGTGTCTCTGTCTCTTTGTCTCTGTCCCCGTCCCCGTCCCTGTGTCTCTGTCTCTGTGTCTCCGTCTCTGTGTCTTTGCCTCTGTGTCTCTGTCTCTGTGTCTCTGTCTCTGTGTCTCTGTCTCTGTGTCTCTGCCCTAGTGTCTCTGTCTCTGTGTCTCTGTCTCTGTGTCTCTGTCTCTGTGTCTTTGTCTCTGTGTCTCTGTCTCTGTGTCTCTGTCTCTGTGTCTCTGTCTCTGTGTCTCTGTCTCTGTGTCTCTGTCTCTGTGTCTCTGTCTCTGTGTCTCTGTCTCTGTGTCTCTGTCTCTGTGTCTCTGTCCCTGTGTCTCTATCTCTGTGTTTCCGTCTCTGTGTCTCTGTCACTGTGGCTCTGTCTCTGTGTCTCTGTCTCTGTGTGTGCGTCTCTGTGTCTGTCCCTGTGTGTGTGTCTCTGTCTCTGTCTCTGTCTCTGTCTCTGTCTCTGTCTCTGTCTCTGTTTCTCTTTCTCTGTGTCTCTGTCTCTGTCTCTGTTTCTCTTTCTCTGTGTCTCTGTCTCTGTGTCTCTGTCCCTGTGTCTCCGTCTCTGTGTCTCTCTCTCTCTGTGTCTCTGTCGACGTTATCTGTCTCTGTGTCTCTGTCGATTTGTGTCCGTCTCTGTGTCTCTGTCTCTCTCTCTCTCTCTGTGTCCCTGTCTCCGTGTCTCTGTCTCTTTGTCTCTGTCTCTGTGTCTCTGCCTCTGTGTCTCCGTCTCTGTGTTTCTGTCTCTGTGTCTCTGTCTCTGTGCCTCTGTCTCCGTCTCTGTGTCTCTGTCTCTGTGTCTCTGTCGCTGTGTCGCCGTCTCTGCGTTTCTGTCTCTGAGTGTCTGTCTCTGTGTCTCCGTCTCTGTGTCTATGTCTCTGTGTCTCTGTCTCTCTGTTTCTGTCTCTGTGTCTCTGCCTCCGTGTCTCTGTCCCTGTGTCCCTGTCTCTGTGTTTCTGTCTTTATGTCTCTGTCTCTGTGTCTCTGTCTCTGAGAATCTGTCGCTGTGTCTCTGTCTCTGTCTCTGTCTCTGTGTCTCTGTCTCTGTGTCTCGGTCTCTGTGTCTCCGTCTCTGTGTCCCTGTCTCTGTGTTTCTGTCTCTGTGTCCCTGTCTCAGTGTCTCTGTCTCCGTGTCCCTGTCTCTTTGTCTCTGTCTCCGTCCCTGTGTCTCCGTCTCTGTGTTTCTGTCTCTGTGTCTCTGTCTCTGTGTCTCTGTCTCTGTCTCTGTGTCTCTGTCTCTGTCTCTCTGTCTCTGTGTCCCTGCCGCTGGGTCTCTGTCTCTGTGACTCTGTCTCGGTGTCTCTGTCCCTGTGTCTCTGTCTCTGTGTCTCTGTCTCTGTGTCTCCGTCTCTGTGTCTCTGTCTCTGTGTCTCCGTCTATGTGTCTCTGCCTCTGTGTCTCTGTCTCTGTGTTTCTGTGTCTCTGTGTCTCTGTGTCTCTGTCTCTGTGTCTCTGTCTCTGTGTCTCTGTCTCTGTGTCTCTGTCTCTGTGTCTCTGTCTCTGTGTCTCTGTCTCTGTGTCTCTGTCTCTGTTTCTCTGTCTCTGTGTCTCTGCCCTAGTGTCTCTGTCTCTGTGTCTCTGTCTCTGTGTCTCTGTCTCTGTCTCTGAGTCTCTGTCTCTGTGCATCTGTCTAAGTGTCTCTGCCTCTATGTCTCTGTCTCTATGCCTCTGTCTCTGTCTCTGTTTCTCTTTCTCTGTGTCTCTGTCTCTGTGCCTCTGCCTCTGTGTCTCTGTCTCTGTGTCTCTGTCTCTGTGTCTCTGTCTCTGTGTCTCTGTCTCTGTGTCTCTGTCTCTGTGTCTCTGTCACTGTGTCTCTGTCTCTGTGTCTCTGTTTCTCTGTCTCTGTGCCTCTGTCTCTGTGTCTCTGTCTCTGTGTCTCTGTCTCTGTCTCTGTCTCTGCCTCTGTGTCTCTGTGTCTGTGTCTCTGGCTCTGTGTCTCGGTCTCTGTGCCTCCGTCTCTGTGTCCCAGTCTCTGTGTTTCTGACTCTGTGTCCCTGTCTCAGTGTCTCTTTCTCCGTGTCTCTGTCTCCTTGTCTCTGTCTCCGTCCCTGTGTCTCTGTCTCTGTGTCTCCGTCTCTGTGTCTCTGCCTCTGTGTCTCTGTCTCTGTGTCTCTGTGTCTCTGTGTCTCTGTCTCTGTGTCTCTGTCTCTGTGTCTCTGTCTCTGTGTCTCTGTCTCTGTGTCTCTGTCTCTGTGTCTCTGTCTCTGTGTCTCTGTCTCTGTGTCTCTGTCTCTGTTTCTCTGTCTCTGTGTCTCTGCCCTAGTGTCTCTGTCTCTGTGTCTCTGTCTCTGTGTCTCTGTCTCTGTGCCCGTGTCTCCGTATCTGCGTCTCTGTTTCTGTGTCTATGTCTCTGTGTCTCTGTCTCTCTGTCTCTGTCTCTGTGTCTCTGCCTCCGTGTCTCTGTCTCTGTGTCCCTGTCTCTGTGTTTCTGTCTTTATGTCTCTGTCTCTGTGTCTCTGTCTCTGAGAATCTGTGTCTGTGTCTCTGTCTCTGTCTCTGTCTCTGTGTCTCTGTCTCTGTGTCTCGGTCTCTGTGTCTCCGTCTCTGTGTCCCTGTCTCTGTGTTTCTGTCTCTGTGTCCCTGTCTCAGTGTCTCTGTCTCCGTGTCTCTGTCTCTTTGTCTCTGTCCCCGTCCCTGTGTCTTTGTCTCTGTGTCTCCGTCTCTGTGTCTCCGTCTCTGTGTCTCTGTCTCTGTGTCTCTGTCTCTGTGTCTCTGTCTCTGTGTCTCTCTCTCTGTGTCTCTGTCTCTATGTCTCTGTCTCTGTGTCTCTGTCTCTGTGTCCCTGTCACTGTGTCTCCGTCTTCGTGTCTCTGTCCCTGTGTCTCCGACTCTGTATCACTGTCTCGACGTCTGTGCCTCTGTGTCTCTGTGTCTGTGTCTCTGTCACCGTCTCTATGCCTCTGTTTCTATGTCTCTGTCTCTGTGTCTCTGTCTCTGTGTCCCTGTCTCTGTGTCCCTGTCTCTGTGTCTCTGTCACTGTGTCTCTGTCTCTGCGTCTCTGCCTCTCTGTCTCAGTCTCTGTCTCTGTTTCTCTTTCTCTGCGTCTCTGTCTCTGTGTCTCTGTCCCTGTGCCCGGTCTTCCTGTCTCTGTCCCTGTGTCTCCGTCTCTGTGTCTCCGTCTCTGTGTCTCTGCCTCTGTGTCCCTGTCTCTGTGTCTCTGTCTCTGTGTCTCTGTCTCTATGTCTCTGTATGTCTGTATCTCTGCCTCTCTGTCTCTGTCTCTTTGTCTGTGTCTCTGTCTCTGTCTCCGTGTCTCTGTCTCTGAGTCTTTGCCTCTATGTCCCTGTCTCTGTATCTCTGTCCCTATGTCTCCGTCTCTGTGGCTCTGTCTCTGTGCCTGTGTCTCTGTCTCTGTGTGTGTGTCTCTGTATCTGTCCCTGTGTGTGTGTCTCTGTCTCTGAGTCTCTGTCTCTGTGTCTCTGTGTCTGTCTCTGTCTCTGTTTCTCTTTCTCTGTGTCTCTGTCTCTGTGTCTCTATCCCTGTGCCCGGTCTTCCTGTCTCTGTCCCTGTGTCTCCGTCTCTGTGTCTCCGTCTCTGTGTCTCTGTCTCTGTGTCCCTGTCTCTGTGTCTCTGTCTCTGTGTCTCTGTCTCTATGTCTCTGTATGTCTGTATCTCTGCCTCTGTGTCTCTGTCTCTGTGTCTGTGTCTCTGTCTCTGTCTCCGTGTCTCTGTCTCTGAGTCTTTGCCTCTATGTCCCTGTCTCTGTATCTCTGTCCCTATGTCTCCGTCTCTGTGGCTCTGTCTCTGTGCCTGTGTCTCTGCCTCTGTGTGTGTGTCTCTGTATCTGTCCCTGTGTGTGTGTCTCTGTCTCTGAGTCTCTGTCTCTGTGTCTCTGTGTCTGTCTCTGTCTCTGTTTCTCTTTCTCTGTGTTTCTGTCTCTGTGTCTCTGTCCCTGTGCCCGGTCTTCCTGTCTCTGTCCCTGTGTCTCCGTCTCTGTGTCTCTGTCTCTGTGTCCCTGTCTCTGTGTCTCTGTCTCTGTGTCTCTGTCTCTATGTCTCTGTATGTCTGTATCTCTGCCTCTGAGTCTCTGTCTCTGCGTCTGTGTCTCTGTCTCTGTCTCCGTGTCTCTGTATGTCTGTATCTCTGCCTCTGAGTCTCTGTCTCTGTGTCTGTGTCCCTATGTCTCTGTCTCTGTGGCTCTGTCTCTGTGTCTGTGTCTCTGTCTGTGTGTGTGTGTCTCTGCATCTGTCCCTGTGTGTGTGTCTCTGTCTCTGAGTCTCTGTCTCTGTGTCTCTGTGTCTGTCTCTGTCTCTGTTTCTCTTTCTCTGTGTCTCTGTCTCTGTGTCTCTGTCCCTGTGTCTCCGTATCTGTGTCACTGTATCTATGTCTGTGCCTCTGTGTCTCTGTGTCTGTGTCTCTGTCACCGTCTCTGTGCCTGTGTTTCTATGTCTCTGTCTCTGTGTCTCTGTCACTGTGTCTCTGTCTCTGTGTATCAGTCTCTGTGTCTCTGTCTCTGTGTCTCTGTCTCCATGTCTCTGTCTCTGTCTCTGTTTCTCTTTCTCTTTCTCTGTGTCACTGTCTCTATGTCTCTGTCTCTGTGTCTCTGTGTCTGTGTCTCTGTCACCGTCTCTGTGCCTCTGTTTCTATGTCTCTGTCTCTGTGTCTCCGTCTCTGCGTGTTTGTCGCTGTGTCCCTGTCTCTGTGTCTCTGTCTCTGTGCCTCTGTCTCTCTGTCTCTGTCTCTGTGTCTCTGTCTCTGTGTCTCTGTCTCTGTGTCTCTGTCTCTGTGTCTCTGTCTCTGTGTCTCTGTCTCTGTGTCTCTGTCTCTGTGTCTCTGTCTCTGTGTCTCTGTCTCTGTGTCTCTGTCTCTGTGTCTCTGTCTCTGTGCCCCTGTCTGTACGTCTCTGTCCCTGTGTCTCTGTCTCTGTTTCTCTTTCTCTGTGTCTCTGTCTCTGTGTCTCTGCCTCTGTGTCTCTGTCTCTGTGTCTCTGTCTCTGTGTCTCTGTCTCTGTGTCTTTGTCTCTGTGTCTCGGTCTCTGTGTCTCCGTCTCTGTGTCCCTGTCTCTGTGTTTCTGTCTCTGTGTCCCTGTCTCAGTGTCTCTGTCTCCGTGTCTCTGTCTCTTTGTCTCTGTCCCCGTCCCCGTCCCTGTGTCCCTGTCTCTGTGTCTCCGTCTCTGTGTCTCTGTCTCTGTGTCTCTGTCCCTGGGTCTCTGTCTCTGTGTCTCTGTCTCTGTGTCTCTGTCTCTGTGTCTCTGTCTCTATGTCTCTGTCTCTGTGTCTCTGTCTCTGTGTCTCTGTCACTGTGTCTCCGTCTTCGTGTCTCTGTCCCTGTGTCTCCGACTCTGTGTCACTGTCTCTATGTCTGTGCCTCTGTGTCTCTGTGTCTGTGTCTCTGTCACCGTCTCTATGCCTCTGTTTCTATGACTCCGTCTCTGTGTCTCTGTCTCTGTGTCCCTGTCTCTGTGTCTCTGTCTCTGTGTCTCTGTCACCGTCTCTATGCCTCTGTTTCTATGACTCTGTCTCTGTGTCTCTGTCTCTCTGTCCCTGTCTCTGTGTCTCTGTCTCTGTGTCTCTGTCTCTGTGTCTCTGTCTCTGTGTCTCTGTCTCTGTGTCTCTGTCTCTGTGTCTCTGTCTCTGTGTCTCTGTCTCTGTGTCTCTGTCTCTGTGTCTCCGTCTCTGTGTCTCTGTCTCTGTGTCTCTGTCTCTGTGTCTCTGTCTCTGTGTCTCTGTCTGTGTGTCTCTGTCTCTCCGTCTCTGTCTCTGTGTCTCTGTCTCTGTGTCACTGTCCCTGCGTCTCTGTCGCTGTGTCTCTGTCTCTATGTCTCTGTCTCTGTCTCTGTTTCTCTTTTTCTGTGTCTCTGTGTCTCTGTCCCTGTGTATCTGTCTCTGTGTCTCTGTCTCTGTGTCTGTTTCTCTTTCTCTGTGTCTATGTCTCTGTGTCTCTGTCCCTGTGTCTCCGTCTCTGTTTCTCTCTCTCTCTGTGTCTCTGTCGACGTTATCTGTCTCTGTGTCTCTGTCTCTGTGTCTCTGTCCATTTGTGTCCGTCTCTGTGTCTCTGTCTCTCTCTCTCTCTGTATCCCTGTCTCCGTGTCTCTGTCTCTGTGTCTCTGTCTATGTGTCTCTGTCTCTATGTCTCTGTCTCTGTCTCTGTTTCTCTCTCTCTGTGTCTCTGTCTCTGTGTCTCTGCCTCTGTGTCTCTGTATCTCTGTCTCTTTGTCTCTGTATCTGTGTCTCTGCCTCTGTGTCTCCGTCTCTGTGTTTCTGTCTCTGTGCCTCTGTCTCTGTGCCTCTGTCTCCGTCTCTGTGTCTCTGTCTCTGTGTCTCTGTCGCTGTGTCGCCGTCTCTGCGTTTCTGTCTCTGTGTCTCTGTCTCTGTGTCTCCGTCTCTATGTCTATGTCTCTGTGTCTCTGTCTCTCTGTTTCTGTCTCTGTGTCTCTGCCTCCGTGTCTCTGTCTCTGTGTCCCTGTCTCTGTGTTTCTGTCTTTATGTCTCTGTCTCTGTGTCTCTGTCTCTGAAAATCTGTCTCTGTGTCTCTGTCTCTGTCTCTGTCTCTGTGTCTCTGTCTCTGTGTCTCGGTCTCTGTGTCTCCGTCTCTGTGTCCCTGTCTCTGTGTTTCTGTATCTGTGTCCCTGTCTCAATGTCTCTGTCTCCGTGTCCCTGTCTCTTTGTCTCTGTCTCCGTCCCTGTGTCTCCGTCTCTGTGTTTCTGTCTCTGTGTCTCTGTCTCTGTGTCTCTGTCTCTGTCTCTCTGTTTCTTTGTCCCTGCCGCTGTGTCTCTGTCCCTGTGACTCTGTCTCGGTGTCTCTGTCCCTGTGTCTCCTTCTCTGTGTCACTGTCTCTCTGTCTCTGTCTCTGTCTCTGTGTCTCTGCCTCTGTGTCTCCGTCTCTGTGTTTCTGTCTCTGTGTCTCTGTCTCTGTGCCTCTGTCTCCGTCTCTGTGTCTCTGTCTCTGTGTCTCTGTCGCTGTGTCGCCGTCTCTGCGTTTCTGTCTCTGAGTGTCTGTCTCTGTGTCTCCGTCTCTGTGTCTATGTCTCTGTGTCTCTGTCTCTCTGTTTCTGTCTCTGTGTCTCTGCCTCCGTGTCTCTGTCCCTGTGTCCCTGTCTCTGTGTTTCTGTCTTTATGTCTCTGTCTCTGTGTCTCTGTCTCTGAGAATCTGTCGCTGTGTCTCTGTCTCTGTCTCTGTCTCTGTGTCTCTGTCTCTGTGTCTCGGTCTCTGTGTCTCCGTCTCTGTGTCCCTGTCTCTGTGTTTCTGTCTCTGTGTCCCTGTCTCAGTGTCTCTGTCTCCGTGTCCCTGTCTCTTTGTCTCTGTCTCCGTCCCTGTGTCTCCGTCTCTGTGTTTCTGTCTCTGTGTCTCTGTCTCTGTGTCCCTGTCTCTGTGTCTCTGTCACTGTGTCTCTGTCTCTGCGTCTCTGCCTCTCTGTCTCAGTCTCTGTCTCTGTTTCTCTTTCTCTGCGTCTCTGTCTCTGTGTCTCTGTCCCTGTGCCCGGTCTTCCTGTCTCTGTCCCTGTGTCTCCGTCTCTGTGTCTCCGTCTCTGTGTCTCTGCCTCTGTGTCCCTGTCTCTGTGTCTCTGTCTCTGTGTCTCTGTCTCTATGTCTCTGTATGTCTGTATCTCTGCCTCTCTGTCTCTGTCTCTGTGTCTGTGTCTCTGTCTCTGTCTCCGTGTCTCTGTCTCTGAGTCTTTGCCTCTATGTCCCTGTCTCTGTATCTCTGTCCCTATGTCTCCGTCTCTGTGGCTCTGTCTCTGTGCCTGTGTCTCTGTCTCTGTGTGTGTGTCTCTGTATCTGTCCCTGTGTGTGTGTCTCTGTCTCTGAGTCTCTGTCTCTGTGTCTCTGTGTCTGTCTCTGTCTCTGTTTCTCTTTCTCTGTGTCTCTGTCTCTGTGTCTCTATCCCTGTGCCCGGTCTTCCTGTCTCTGTCCCTGTGTCTCCGTCTCTGTGTCTCCGTCTCTGTGTCTCTGTCTCTGTGTCCCTGTCTCTGTGTCTCTGTCTCTGTGTCTCTGTCTCTATGTCTCTGTATGTCTGTATCTCTGCCTCTGTGTCTCTGTCTCTGTGTCTGTGTCTCTGTCTCTGTCTCCGTGTCTCTGTCTCTGAGTCTTTGCCTCTATGTCCCTGTCTCTGTATCTCTGTCCCTATGTCTCCGTCTCTGTGGCTCTGTCTCTGTGCCTGTGTCTCTGCCTCTGTGTGTGTGTCTCTGTATCTGTCCCTGTGTGTGTGTCTCTGTCTCTGAGTCTCTGTCTCTGTGTCTCTGTGTCTGTCTCTGTCTCTGTTTCTCTTTCTCTGTGTTTCTGTCTCTGTGTCTCTGTCCCTGTGCCCGGTCTTCCTGTCTCTGTCCCTGTGTCTCCGTCTCTGTGTCTCTGTCTCTGTGTCCCTGTCTCTGTGTCTCTGTCTCTGTGTCTCTGTCTCTATGTCTCTGTATGTCTGTATCTCTGCCTCTGAGTCTCTGTCTCTGCGTCTGTGTCTCTGTCTCTGTCTCCGTGTCTCTGTATGTCTGTATCTCTGCCTCTGAGTCTCTGTCTCTGTGTCTGTGTCCCTATGTCTCTGTCTCTGTGGCTCTGTCTCTGTGTCTGTGTCTCTGTCTGTGTGTGTGTGTCTCTGCATCTGTCCCTGTGTGTGTGTCTCTGTCTCTGAGTCTCTGTCTCTGTGTCTCTGTGTCTGTCTCTGTCTCTGTTTCTCTTTCTCTGTGTCTCTGTCTCTGTGTCTCTGTCCCTGTGTCTCCGTATCTGTGTCACTGTATCTATGTCTGTGCCTCTGTGTCTCTGTGTCTGTGTCTCTGTCACCGTCTCTGTGCCTGTGTTTCTATGTCTCTGTCTCTGTGTCTCTGTCACTGTGTCTCTGTCTCTGTGTATCAGTCTCTGTGTCTCTGTCTCTGTGTCTCTGTCTCCATGTCTCTGTCTCTGTCTCTGTTTCTCTTTCTCTTTCTCTGTGTCACTGTCTCTATGTCTCTGTCTCTGTGTCTCTGTGTCTGTGTCTCTGTCACCGTCTCTGTGCCTCTGTTTCTATGTCTCTGTCTCTGTGTCTCCGTCTCTGCGTGTTTGTCGCTGTGTCCCTGTCTCTGTGTCTCTGTCTCTGTGCCTCTGTCTCTCTGTCTCTGTCTCTGTGTCTCTGTCTCTGTGTCTCTGTCTCTGTGTCTCTGTCTCTGTGTCTCTGTCTCTGTGTCTCTGTCTCTGTGTCTCTGTCTCTGTGTCTCTGTCTCTGTGTCTCTGTCTCTGTGTCTCTGTCTCTGTGTCTCTGTCTCTGTGCCCCTGTCTGTACGTCTCTGTCCCTGTGTCTCTGTCTCTGTTTCTCTTTCTCTGTGTCTCTGTCTCTGTGTCTCTGCCTCTGTGTCTCTGTCTCTGTGTCTCTGTCTCTGTGTCTCTGTCTCTGTGTCTTTGTCTCTGTGTCTCGGTCTCTGTGTCTCCGTCTCTGTGTCCCTGTCTCTGTGTTTCTGTCTCTGTGTCCCTGTCTCAGTGTCTCTGTCTCCGTGTCTCTGTCTCTTTGTCTCTGTCCCCGTCCCCGTCCCTGTGTCCCTGTCTCTGTGTCTCCGTCTCTGTGTCTCTGTCTCTGTGTCTCTGTCCCTGGGTCTCTGTCTCTGTGTCTCTGTCTCTGTGTCTCTGTCTCTGTGTCTCTGTCTCTATGTCTCTGTCTCTGTGTCTCTGTCTCTGTGTCTCTGTCACTGTGTCTCCGTCTTCGTGTCTCTGTCCCTGTGTCTCCGACTCTGTGTCACTGTCTCTATGTCTGTGCCTCTGTGTCTCTGTGTCTGTGTCTCTGTCACCGTCTCTATGCCTCTGTTTCTATGACTCCGTCTCTGTGTCTCTGTCTCTGTGTCCCTGTCTCTGTGTCTCTGTCTCTGTGTCTCTGTCACCGTCTCTATGCCTCTGTTTCCATGACTCTGTCTCTGTGTCTCTGTCTCTCTGTCCCTGTCTCTGTGTCTCTGTCTCTGTGTCTCTGTCTCTGTGTCTCTGTCTCTGTGTCTCTGTCTCTGTGTCTCTGTCTCTGTGTCTCTGTCTCTGTGTCTCTGTCTCTGTGTCTCCGTCTCTGTGTCTCCGTCTCTGTGTCTCTGTCTCTGTGTCTCTGTCTCTGTGTCTCTGTCTCTGTGTCTCTGTCTGTGTGTCTCTGTCTCTCCGTCTCTGTCTCTGTGTCTCTGTCTCTGTGTCACTGTCCCTGCGTCTCTGTCGCTGTGTCTCTGTCTCTATGTCTCTGTCTCTGTCTCTGTTTCTCTTTTTCTGTGTCTCTGTGTCTCTGTCCCTGTGTATCTGTCTCTGTGTCTCTGTCTCTGTGTCTGTTTCTCTTTCTCTGTGTCTATGTCTCTGTCTCTCTGTCCCTGTGTCTCCGTCTCTGTTTCTCTCTCTCTCTGTGTCTCTGTCGACGTTATCTGTCTCTGTGTCTCTGTCTCTGTGTCTCTGTCCATTTGTGTCCGTCTCTGTGTCTCTGTCTCTCTCTCTCTCTGTATCCCTGTCTCCGTGTCTCTGTCTCTGTGTCTCTGTCTATGTGTCTCTGTCTCTATGTCTCTGTCTCTGTCTCTGTTTCTCTCTCTCTGTGTCTCTGTGTCTCTGTCTCTGTGTCTCTGCCTCTGTGTCTCTGTATCTCTGTCTCTTTGTCTCTGTCTCTGTGTCTCTGCCTCTGTGTCTCCGTCTCTGTGTTTCTGTCTCTGTGCCTCTGTCTCTGTGCCTCTGTCTCCGTCTCTGTGTTTCTTTGTCCCTGCCGCTGTGTCTCTGTCCCTGTGACTCTGTCTCGGTGTCTCTGTCTCTGTGTCTCTGTCTCTGAAAATCTGTCTCTGTGTCTCTGTCTCTGTCTCTGTCTCTGTGTCTCTGTCTCTGTGTCTCGGTCTCTGTGTCTCCGTCTCTGTGTCCCTGTCTCTGTGTTTCTGTATCTGTGTCCCTGTCTCAATGTCTCTGTCTCCGTGTCCCTGTCTCTTTGTCTCTGTCTCCGTCCCTGTGTCTCCGTCTCTGTGTTTCTGTCTCTGTGTCTCTGTCTCTGTGTCTCTGTCTCTGTCTCTCTGTTTCTTTGTCCCTGCCGCTGTGTCTCTGTCCCTGTGACTCTGTCTCGGTGTCTCTGTCCCTGTGTCTCCTTCTCTGTGTCACTGTCTCTCTGTCTCTGTCTCTGTCTCTGTGTCTCTGTCTCTGTGTCTCTGTCTCTGTGTCTCTGCCCTAGTGTCTCTGTCTCTGTGTCTCTGTCTCTGTGCCCGTGTCTCCGTATCTGCGTCTCTGTTTCTGTGTCTATGTCTCTGTGTCTCTGTCTCTCTGTCTCTGTCTCTGTGTCTCTGCCTCCGTGTCTCTGTCTCTGTGTCCCTGTCTCTGTGTTTCTGTCTTTATGTCTCTGTCTCCGTGTCTCTGTCTCTGAGAATCTGTGTCTGTGTCTCTGTCTCTGTCTCTGTCTCTGTGTCTCTGTCTCTGTGTCTCCGTCTCTGTGTCTCCGTCTCTGTGTCTCTGTCTCTGTGTCTCTGTCTCTGTGTCTCTGTCTCTGTGTCTCTGTCTGTGTGTCTCTGTCTCTCCGTCTCTGTCTCTGTGTCTCTGTCTCTGTGTCACTGTCCCTGCGTCTCTGTCGCTGTGTCTCTGTCTCTATGTCTCTGTCTCTGTCTCTGTTTCTCTTTTTCTGTGTCTCTGTGTCTCTGTCCCTGTGTATCTGTCTCTGTGTCTCTGTCTCTGTGTCTGTTTCTCTTTCTCTGTGTCTATGTCTCTGTCTCTCTGTCCCTCTGTCTCCGTCTCTGTTTCTCTCTCTCTCTGTGTCTCTGTCGACGTTATCTGTCTCTGTGTCTCTGTCTCTGTGTCTCTGTCCATTTGTGTCCGTCTCTGTGTCTCTGTCTCTCTCTCTCTCTGTATCCCTGTCTCCGTGTCTCTGTCTCTGTGTCTCTGTCTATGTGTCTCTGTCTCTATGTCTCTGTCTCTGTCTCTGTTTCTCTCTCTCTGTGTCTCTGTGTCTCTGTCTCTGTGTCTCTGCCTCTGTGTCTCTGTATCTCTGTCTCTTTGTCTCTGTCTCTGTGTCTCTGCCTCTGTGTCTCCGTCTCTGTGTTTCTGTCTCTGTGCCTCTGTCTCTGTGCCTCTGTCTCCGTCTCTGTGTTTCTTTGTCCCTGCCGCTGTGTCTCTGTCCCTGTGACTCTGTCTCGGTGTCTCTGTCTCTGTGTCTCTGTCTCTGAAAATCTGTCTCTGTGTCTCTGTCTCTGTCTCTGTCTCTGTGTCTCTGTCTCTGTGTCTCGGTCTCTGTGTCTCCGTCTCTGTGTCCCTGTCTCTGTGTTTCTGTATCTGTGTCCCTGTCTCAATGTCTCTGTCTCCGTGTCCCTGTCTCTTTGTCTCTGTCTCCGTCCCTGTGTCTCCGTCTCTGTGTTTCTGTCTCTGTGTCTCTGTCTCTGTGTCTCTGTCTCTGTCTCTCTGTTTCTTTGTCCCTGCCGCTGTGTCTCTGTCCCTGTGACTCTGTCTCGGTGTCTCTGTCCCTGTGTCTCCTTCTCTGTGTCACTGTCTCTCTGTCTCTGTCTCTGTCTCTGTCTCTGTGTCTCTGTCTCTGTGTCTCTGTCTCTGTGTCTCTGCCCTAGTGTCTCTGTCTCTGTGTCTCTGTCTCTGTGTCTCTGTCTCTGTGCCCGTGTCTCCGTATCTGCGTCTCTGTTTCTGTGTCTATGTCTCTGTGTCTCTGTCTCTCTGTCTCTGTCTCTGTGTCTCTGCCTCCGTGTCTCTGTCTCTGTGTCCCTGTCTCTGTGTTTCTGTCTTTATGTCTCTGTCTCCGTGTCTCTGTCTCTGAGAATCTGTGTCTGTGTCTCTGTCTCTGTCTCTGTCTCTGTGTCTCTGTCTCTGTGTCTCGGTCTCTGTGTCTCCGTCTCTGTGTCCCTGTCTCTGTGTTTCTGTCTCTGTGTCCCTGTCTCAGTGTCTCTGTCTCCGTGTCTCTGTCTCTTTGTCTCTGTCCCCGTCCCTGTGTCTTTGTCTCTGTGTCTCCGTCTCTGTGTCTCCGTCTCTGTGTCTCTGTCTCTGTGTCTCTGTCTGTGTGTCTCTGTCTCTGTGTCTCTCTCTCTGTGTCTCTGTCTCTATGTCTCTGTCTCTGTGTCTCTGTCTCTGTGTCTCTGTCTCTGTGTCTCTGTCCATTTGTGTCCGTCTCTGTGTCTCTGTCTCTCTCTCTCTCTGTATCCCTGTCTCCGTGTCTCTGTCTCTGTGTTTCTGTCTCTGTGCCTCTGTCTCTGTGCCTCTGTCTCCGTCTCTGTGTCTCTGTCTCTGTGTCTCTGTCGCTGTGTCGCCGTCTCTGCGTTTCTGTCTCTGTGTCTCTGTCTCTGTGTCTCCGTCTCTATGTCTATGTCTCTGTGTCTCTGTCTCTCTGTTTCTGTCTCTGTGTCTCTGCCTCCGTGTCTCTGTCTCTGTATCCCTGTCTCTGTGTTTCTGTCTTTATGTCTCTGTCTCTGTGTCTCTGTCTCTGAAAATCTGTCTCTGTGTCTCTGTCTCTGTCTCTGTCTCTGTCTCTGTGTCTCTGTCTCTGTGTCTCGGTCTCTGTGTCTCCGTCTCTGTGTCCCTGTCTCTGTGTTTCTGTATCTGTGTCCCTGTCTCAATGTCTCTGTCTCCGTCTCCCTGTCTCTTTGTCTCTGTCTCCGTCCCTGTGTCTCCGTCTCTGTGTTTCTGTCTCTGTGTCTCTGTCTCTGTGTCTCTGTCTCTGTCTCTCTGTCTCTGTGTCCCTGCCGCTGTGTCTCTGTCCCTGTGACTCTGTCTCGGTGTCTCTGTCCCTGTGTCTCCTTCTCTGTGTCACTGTCTCTCTGTCTCTGTCTCTGTGTCTCTGTCTCTGTGTCTCTGTCTCTGTGTCTCTGTCTCTGTGTCTCTGTCTCTGTGTCTCTGTCTCTGTGTCTCTGTCTCTGTGTCTCTGTCTCTGTGTCTCTGTCTCTGTTTCTCTGTCTCTGTGTCTCTGCCCTAGTGTCTCTGTCTCTGTGTCTCTGTCTCTGTGTCTCTGTCTCTGTGTCTCTGTCTCTGTGTCTCTGTCTCTGTGTCTCTGTCTCTGTGTCTCTGTCTCTGTGTCTCTGTCTCTGTGTCTCTGTCTCTGTGTCTCTGTCTCTGTGTCTCTGTCTCTGTGTCTCTGTCTCTGTGTCTCTGTCTCTGTGTCTCTGTCTCTGTGTCTCTGTCTCTGTGTCTCTGTCTCTGTGTCTCTGTCTCTGTGTCTCTGTCTCTGTGTCTCTGTCTCTGTGTCTCTGTCTCTGTGTCTCTGTCTCTGTGTCTCTGTCTGTGTGTCTCTGTCTCTCTGTCTCTGTCTCTGTGTCTCTGTCTCTGTGTCACTGTCCCTGCGTCTCTGTCGCTGTGTCTCTGTCTCTGTCTCTGTTTCTCCTTTTCTGTGTCTCTGTGTCTCTGTCCCTGTATCTCTGTCTCTGTGTCTCTGTCTCTGTGTCTGTTTCTCTTTCTCTGTGTCTCTGTCTCTGTGTCTCTGTCCCTGTGTCTCCGTCTCTGTTTCTCTCTCTCTCTGTGTCTCTGTCGACGTTATCTGTCTCTGTGTCTCTGTCGACGTTATCTGTCTCTGTGTCTCTGTCTCTGTGTCTCTGTCGACGTTATCTGTCTCTGTGTCTCTGTCTCTGTGTCTCTGTCCATTTGTGTCCGTCTTTGTGTCTCTGTCTCTCTCTCTCTCTGTATCCCTGTCTCCGTGTCTCTGTCTCTGTGTCTCTGTCTATGTGTCTCTGTCTCTATGTCTCTGTCTCTGTCTCTGTTTCTCTCTCTCTGTGTCTCTGTGTCTCTGTCTCTGTGTCTCTGCCTCTGTGTCTCTGTATCTCTGTCTCTTTGTCTCTGTCTCTGTGTCTCTGCCTCTGTGTCTCCGTCTCTGTGTTTCTGTCTCTGTGCCTCTGTCTCTGTGCCTCTGTCTCCGTCTCTGTGTCTCTGTCTCTGTGTCTCTGTCGCTGTGTCGCCGTCTCTGCGTTTCTGTCTCTGTGTCTCTGTCTCTGTGTCTCCGTCTCTATGTCTATGTCTCTGTGTCTCTGTCTCTCTGTTTCTGTCTCTGTGTCTCTGCCTCCGTGTCTCTGTCTCTGTGTCCCTGTCTCTGTGTTTCTGTCTTTATGTCTCTGTCTCTGTGTCTCTGTCTCTGAAAATCTGTCTCTGTGTCTCTGTCTCTGTCTCTGTCTCTGTGTCTCTGTCTCTGTGTCTCTGTCTCTGTGTCTCTGTCTCTGTGTCTCGGTCTCTGTGTCTCCGTCTCTGTGTCCCTGTCTCTGTGTTTCTGTATCTGTGTCCCTGTCTCAATGTCTCTGTCTCCGTGTCCCTGTCTCTTTGTCTCTGTCTCCGTCCCTGTGTCTCCGTCTCTGTGTTTCTGTCTCTGTGTCTCTGTCTCTGTGTCTCTGTCTCTGTCTCTCTGTCTCTGTGTCCCTGCCGCTGTGTCTCTGTCCCTGTGACTCTGTCTCGGTGTCTCTGTCCCTGTGTCTCCTTCTCTGTGTCACTGTCTCTCTGTCTCTGTCTCTGTCTCTGTGTCTCTGTCTCTGTGTCTCTGTCTCTGTGTCTCTGTCTCTGTGTCTCTGTCTCTGTGTCTCTGTCTCTGTGTCTCTGTCTCTGTGTCTCTGTCTCTGTGTCTCTGTCTCTGTGTCTCTGTCTCTGTTTCTCTGTCTCTGTGTCTCTGCCCTAGTGTCTCTGTCTCTGTGTCTCTGTCTCTGTGCCCGTGTCTCCGTATCTGCGTCTCTGTTTCTGTGTCTATGTCTCTGTGTCTCTGTCTCTCTGTCTCTGTCTCTGTGTCTCTGCCTCCGTGTCTCTGTCTCTGTGTCCCTGTCTCTGTGTTTCTGTCTTAATGTCTCTGTCTCTGTGTCTCTGTCTCTGAGAATCTGTGTCTGTGTCTCTGTCTCTGTCTCTGTCTCTGTCTCTGTGTCTCTGTCTCTGTGTCTCCGTCTCTGTGTCTCCGTCTCTGTGTCTCTGTCTCTTTGTCTCTGTCTCTGTGTCTCTGTCTCTGTGTCTCGGTCTCTGTGTCTCTGTCTCTGTGTCTCTGTCTCTATGTCTCTGTCTCTGTGTCTCTGTCTCTGTGTCTCTGTCTCTGTGTCTCTGTCACTGTGTCTCCGTCTTCGTGTCTCTGTCCCTGTGTCTCCGACTCTGTGTCACTGTCTCTATGTCTGTGCCTCTGTGTCTCTGTGTCTGTGTCTCTGTCACCGTCTCTATGCCTCTGTTTCTATGTCTCTGTCTCTGTGTCTCTGTCTCTGTGTCTCTGTCTCTGTGTCCCTGTCTCTGTCTCTGTTTCTCTTTCTCTGTGTCTCTGTGTCTCTGTCTCTGTCTCTGTCTCTGTCTCTGTGTCTCTGTCTCTGTGTCTCCGTCTCTGTGTCTCCGTCTCTGTGTCTCTGTCTCTTTGTCTCTGTCTCTGTGTCTCTGTCTCTGTGTCTCTGTCACTGTGTCTCCGTCTTCGTGTCTCTGTCCCTGTGTCTCTGTCTCTGCGTCTCTGTCTCTGTGTATCAGTCTCTGTGTCTCTGTCTCTGTGTCTCTGCCTCCATGTCTCTGTCTCTGTCTATGTGTCTCTGTCGCTGTGTCTCTCTCTCTATGTCTCTGCATCTGAATCTCTGTCTCTGTGTCTCTGTCCCAGAGTCTCCGTCTCTGTGGCTCTGTCTCCGTGTCTCTGCCTCCGTGTCTCTGTCTCTTTGTCTCTTTCTCCGTCCCTGTGTCTCTGTCCCTGTGCCCGGTCTTCCTGTCTCTGTCCCTGTGTCTCCGTCTCTGTGTCTCCGTCTCTGTGTCTCTGTCTCTGTGTCCCTGTCTCTGTGTCTCTGTCTCTGTGTCCCTGTCTCTGTGTCTCTGTCTCTGTCTCTGTCCCTGTGTCTCCGTCTTCGTGTCTCTGTCCCTGTATCTCTGTCACTGTGTCTCTGTCTATGTGTCTCTGTCTCTATGTCTCTGTCTCTGTCTCTGTTTCTCTTTCTCTGTGTCTCTGTGTCTCTGTCTCTGTGTCTCTGCCTCTGTGTCTCTGTATCTCTGTCTCTTTGTCTCTGTCTCTGTGTCTCTGCCTCTGTGTCTCCGTCTCTGTGTTTCTGTCTCTGTGTCTCTGTCTCTGTGCCTCTGTCTCCGTCTCTGTGTCTCTGTCTCTGTGTCTCTGTCGCTGTGTCGCCGTCTCTGCGTTTCTGTCTCTGTGTCCCTGTCTCTGTGTCTCCGTCTCTATGTCTATGTCTCTGTGTCTCTGTCCCTCTGTTTCTGTCTCTGTGTCTCTGCCTCCGTGTCTCTGTCTCTGTGTCCCTGTCTCTGTGTTTCTGTCTTTATGTCTCTGTCTCTGTGTCTCTGTCTCTGAGAATCTGTCTCTGTGTCTCTGTCGCTGTCTCTGTCTCTGTGTCTCTGTCTCTGTGTCTCGGTCTCTGTGTCTCCGTCTCTGTGTCCCTGTCTCTGTGTTTCTGTCTCTGTGTCCTGTCTCAGTGTCTCTGTCTCCGTGTCCCTGTCTCTTTGTCTCTGTCTCCGTCCCTGTGTCTCCGTCTCTGTGTTTCTGTCTCGGTGTCTCCGTCTCTGTGTATCTGTCTCTGTGTCTCTGTCTCTGTCTCTCTGTCTCTGTGCCCCTGCCGCTGTGTCTCTGTCTCTGTGACTCTGTCTCGGTGTCTCTGTCCCTGTGTCTCCTTCTCCGTGTTACTGTCTCTCTGTCTCTGTCTCTGTGTCTCTGTCTACGTCTCTGTGTCTCTGTCTATGTGTCTCTGTCGCTGTGTCTCTCTCTCTATGTCTCTGCATCTGAATCTCTGTCTCTGTGTCTCTGTCCCAGAGTCTCCGTCTCTGTGGCTCTGTCTCCGTGTCTCTGCCTCCGTGTCTCTGTCTCTTTGTCTCTTTCTCCGTCCCTGTGTCTCTCTCTCTGTGTCTCCGTCTCTGTGTCTCCGTCTCTGTCTCTGTGTCTGTTTCTCTTTCTCTGTTTCTCTGTCTCTGTGTCTCTGTCCCTGTGTCTCCGTCTCTGTGTCTCTCTCTCTATGTGTCCCTGTCTCCGTGTCCCTGCCTCCGTGTCTCTGTCTCTGTGTCTCTGTCTCCGTCCCTGTGCCTCTGTCTCTGTGTCTGTGTCTCTGTGTCTCCGTCTCTGTGCCTCTGTCTCTGTCTCTGAGTCTCTGTCTCTGTGTCTCTGTCTATGTGTCTCTGTCTCTATGTCTCTGTGTCTGTGTCTCCGTGTCTGTGTTTCAGTCTCTGTGTCTCTGTCTCTGTGCCTCTGTCTCTGTGTCCCTGTCTCTGTGTCTCTGTCACTGTGTCTCTGTCTCTGCGTCTCTGTCTCTGTGTATCAGTCTCTGTGTCTCTGTCTCTGTGTCTCTGTATCCATGTCTCTGTCTCTGTCTCTGTCTCTGTTTCTCTTTCTCTGTGTCTCTGTCTCTGTGTCTCTGTCCCTGTGCCCGGCCTTCCTGTCTGTGTCCCCGTGTCTCCGTCTCTGTGTCTCCGTCTCTGTGTCTCTGTCTCTGTATGCCTGTCTCTGTGTCTCTGTCTCTGTGTCCCTGTCTCTGTGTCTCTGTCTCTGTCTCTGTCCCTGTGTCTCCGTCTTCGTGTCTCTGTCCCTGTATCTCTGTCACTGTGTCTCTGTCTATGTGTCTCTGTCTCTATGTCTCTGTCTCTGTCTCTGTTTCTCTTTCTCTGTGTCTCTGTGTCTCTGTCTCTGTGTCTCTGCCTCTGTGTCTCTGTATCTCTGTCTCTTTGTCTCTGTCTCTGTGTCTCTGTCTCTGTGTCTCCGTCTCTGTGTCCCTGTCTCTGTGTTTCTGTCTCTGTGTCTCTGTCTCTATGTCTCTGTCTCTGTGTCTCTGTCTCTGTGTCTCTGTCTCTGTGTCTCTGCCTCTGTGTCTCTGTCACTGTGTCTCCGTCTTCGTGTCTCTGTCCCTGTGTCTCTGTCTCTGCGTCTCTGTCTCTGTGTATCAGTCTCTGTGTCTCTGTCTCTGTGTCTCTGCCTCCATGTCTCTGTCTCTGTCTATGTGTCTCTGTCGCTGTGTCTCTCTCTCTATGTCTCTGCATCTGAATCTCTGTCTCTGTGTCTCTGTCCCAGAGTCTCCGTCTCTGTGGCTCTGTCTCCGTGTCTCTGCCTCCGTGTCTCTGTCTCTTTGTCTCTTTCTCCGTCCCTGTGTCTCTGTCCCTGTGCCCGGTCTTCCTGTCTCTGTCCCTGTGTCTCCGTCTCTGTGTCTCCGTCTCTGTGTCTCTGTCTCTGTGTCCCTGTCTCTGTGTCTCTGTCTCTGTGTCCCTGTCTCTGTGTCTCTGTCTCTGTCTCTGTCCCTGTGTCTCCGTCTTCGTGTCTCTGTCCCTGTATCTCTGTCACTGTGTCTCTGTCTCTGTGTCTCTGTCTCTGTCTCTGTCCCTGTGTCTCCGTCTTCGTGTCTCTGTCCCTGTGTCTCTGTCTCTGTGTCTCTGCCTCTGTGTCTCTGTATCTCTGTCTCTTTGTCTCTGTCTCTGTGTCTCTGCCTCTGTGTCTCCGTCTCTGTGTTTCTGTCTCTGTGTCTCTGTCTCTGTGCCTCTGTCTCCGTCTCTGTGTCTCTGTCTCTGTGTCTCTGTCGCTGTGTCGCCGTCTCTGCGTTTCTGTCTCTGTGTCCCTGTCTCTGTGTCTCCGTCTCTATGTCTATGTCTCTGTGTCTCTGTCCCTCTGTTTCTGTCTCTGTGTCTCTGCCTCCGTGTCTCTGTCTCTGTGTCCCTGTCTCTGTGTTTCTGTCTTTATGTCTCTGTCTCTGTGTCTCTGTCTCTGAGAATCTGTCTCTGTGTCTCTGTCGCTGTCTCTGTCTCTGTGTCTCTGTCTCTGTGTCTCGGTCTCTGTGTCTCCGTCTCTGTGTCCCTGTCTCTGTGTTTCTGTCTCTGTGTCCTGTCTCAGTGTCTCTGTCTCCGTGTCCCTGTCTCTTTGTCTCTGTCTCCGTCCCTGTGTCTCCGTCTCTGTGTTTCTGTCTCGGTGTCTCCGTCTCTGTGTATCTGTCTCTGTGTCTCTGTCTCTGTCTCTCTGTCTCTGTGTCCCTGCCGCTGTGTCTCTGTCTCTGTGACTCTGTCTCGGTGTCTCTGTCCCTGTGTCTCCTTCTCCGTGTTACTGTCTCTCTGTCTCTGTCTCTGTGTCTCTGTCTACGTCTCTGTGTCTCTGTCTATGTGTCTCTGTCGCTGTGTCTCTCTCTCTATGTCTCTGCATCTGAATCTCTGTCTCTGTGTCTCTGTCCCAGAGTCTCCGTCTCTGTGGCTCTGTCTCCGTGTCTCTGCCTCCGTGTCTCTGTCTCTTTGTCTCTTTCTCCGTCCCTGTGTCTCTGTCTCTGTGTCTCCGTCTCTGTGTCTCCGTCTCTGTCTCTGTGTCTGTTTCTCTTTCTCTGTTTCTCTGTCTCTGTGTCTCTGTCCCTGTGTCTCCGTCTCTGTGTCTCTCTCTCTATGTGTCCCTGTCTCCGTGTCCCTGCCTCCGTGTCTCTGTCTCTGTGTCTCTGTCTCCGTCCCTGTGCCTCTGTCTCTGTGTCTGTGTCTCTGTGTCTCCGTCTCTGTGCCTCTGTCTCTGTCTCTGAGTCTCTGTCTCTGTGTCTCTGTCTATGTGTCTCTGTCTCTATGTCTCTGTGTCTGTGTCTCCGTGTCTGTGTTTCAGTCTCTGTGTCTCTGTGTCTGTGCCTCTGTCTCTGTGTCCCTGTCTCTGTGTCTCTGTCACTGTGTCTCTGTCTCTGCGTCTCTGTCTCTGTGTATCAGTCTCTGTGTCTCTGTCTCTGTGTCTCTGTATCCATGTCTCTGTCTCTGTCTCTGTCTCTGTTTCTCTTTCTCTGTGTCTCTGTCTCTGTGTCTCTGTCCCTGTGCCCGGCCTTCCTGTCTCTGTCCCCGTGTCTCCGTCTCTGTGTCTCCGTCTCTGTGTCTCTGTCTCTGTATGCCTGTCTCTGTGTCTCTGTCTCTGTGTCCCTGTCTCTGTGTCTCTGTCTCTGTCTCTGTCCCTGTGTCTCCGTCTTCGTGTCTCTGTCCCTGTATCTCTGTCACTGTGTCTCTGTCTATGTGTCTCTGTCTCTATGTCTCTGTCTCTGTCTCTGTTTCTCTTTCTCTGTGTCTCTGTGTCTCTGTCTCTGTGTCTCTGCCTCTGTGTCTCTGTATCTCTGTCTCTTTGTCTCTGTCTCTGTGTCTCTGCCTCTGTGTCTCCGTCTCTGTGTTTCTGTCTCTGTGTCTCTGTCTCTGTGCCTCTGTCTCCGTCTCTGTGTCTCTGTCTCTGTGTCTCTGTCGCTGTGTCGCCGTCTCTGCGTTTCTGTCTCTGTGTCCCTGTCTCCGTGTCTCCGTCTCTATGTCTATGTCTCTGTGTCTCTGTCTCTCTGTTTCTGTCTCTGTGTCTCTGCCTCCGTGTCTCTGTCTCTGTGTCCCTGTCTCTGTGTTTCTGTCTTTATGTCTCTGTCTCTGTGTCTCTGTCTCTGAGAATCTGTCTCTGTGTCTCTGTCTCTGTCTCTGTCTCTGTGTCTCTGTCTCTGTGTCTCGGTCTCTGTGTCTCCGTCTCTGTGTCCCTGTCTCTGTGTTTCTGTCTCTGTGTCCTGTCTCAGTGTCTCTGTCTCCGTGTCCCTGTCTCTTTGTCTCTGTCTCCGTCCCTGTGTCTCCGTCTCTGTGTTTCTGTCTCTGTGTCTCCGTCTCTGTGTATCTGTCTCTGTGTCTCTGTCTCTGTCTCTCTGTCTCTGTGTCCCTGCCGCTGTGTCTCTGTCTCTGTGACTCTGTCTCGGTGTCTCTGTCCCTGTGTCTCCTTCTCCGTGTTACTGTCCCTCTGTCTCTGTCTCTGTGTCTCTGTCTACGTCTCTGTGTCTCTGTCTATGTGTCTCTGTCGCTGTGTCTCTCTCTCTATGTCTCTGCATCTGAATCTCTGTCTCTGTGTCTCTGTCCCAGAGTCTCCGTCTCTGTGGCTCTGTCTCCGTGTCTCTGCCTCCGTGTCACTGTCTCTTTGTCTCTTTCTCCGTCCCTGTGTCTCTGTCTCTGTGTCTCCGTCTCTGTGTCTCTGTCTCTGTCTCTGTGTCTGTTTCTCATTCTCTGTTTCTCTGTCTCTGTGTCTCTGTCCCTGTGTCTCCGTCTCTGTGTCTCTCTCTCTCTCTGTGTCCCTGTCTCCG
The DNA here is from genome assembly GCA_945859595.2 of Megachile willughbiella. Taxonomy (NCBI): domain Eukaryota; kingdom Metazoa; phylum Arthropoda; class Insecta; order Hymenoptera; family Megachilidae; genus Megachile; species Megachile willughbiella. The sequence goes on from CAMAOD020000099.1 coordinate 429,836, forward strand.
TGTCTCTGCCTCCGTGTCTCTGTCTCTGTGTCTCTGTCTCCGTCCCTGTGCCTCTGTCTATGTGTCTCTGTCTCTATGTCTCTGTATGTCTGTATCTCTGCCTCTGTGTCTCTGTCTGTATGTCTGTGTCTCTGTCTCTGTCTCTGTGTCTCTGTCTCTGAGTCTTTGCCACTATGTCCCTGTCTCTGTATCTCTGTCCCTATGTCTCCGTCTCTGTGGCTCTGTCTCTGTGTCTCTGTCTCTGTGTCTCTGTCTCTGTGTGTGTGTCTCTGTATCTGTCCCTGTGTGTGTGTCTCTGTCTCTGAGTCTCTGTCTCTGTGTCTCTGTCTCTGTCTCTGTCTCTGTTTCTCTTTCTCTGTGTCTCTGTCTCTGTGTCTCTGTCCCTGTGTCTCCGTATCTGTGTCACTGTATCTATGTCTGTGCCTCTGTGTCTCTGTGTCTGTGTCTCTGTCACCGTCTCTGTGCCTCTATTTCTATGTCTCTGTCTCTGTGTCTCTGTCTCTGTGTCTCTGTCTCTGTGTATCAGTCTCTGTGCCTCTGTCTCTGTGTCTCTGTCTCCATGTCTCTGTCTCTGTCTCTGTTTCTCTTTCTCTTTCTCTGTGTCTCTGTCTCTGTGTCTCTGTCCCTGTGTCCCGGTCTTCGTGTCTCTGTCCCTGTGTCTCGGTCTCTGTGCCACTGTCTCCATGTCTCTGTCTCTGTGTCTCTGTGTCTGTGTCTCTGTCACCGTCTCTGTGCCTCTGTTTCTATGTCTCTGTCTCTGTGTCTCCGTCTCTGCGTGTTTGTCGCTGTGTCCCTGTCCTGTGTCTCTGTCTCTGTGCCTCTGTCTCTCTGTCTCTGTCTCTGTGTCTCTGTCTCTGTGTCTCCGTCTCTGTGTCTCTGTCTCTGTGTCCCTGTCTCTGTGTCTCTGTCTCTGTGTCTCTGTCTCTATGTCTCTGTATGTCTGTATCTCTGCCTCTGTGTCTCTGTCTCTGTGTCTGTGTCTCTGTCTCTGTCTGTGTGTCTCCGTCTCTGTGTCTCTGTCTCTGTGTCTCTGTCTCTGTGTCCCTGTCTCTGTGTCGCTGTCCATGTGTGTCCGTCTTTGTGTCTCTGTCACTGCGTCTCTGTCTGTATGTCTCTGTATCTCTGTCTCTGTGTCTCTGTCTCTGTGCCCCTGTCTGTACGTCTCTGTCCCTGTGTCTCCTCCTCTGTGTCTCTGTCTCTGTGTCTATGTCTCTTTGTCTCTGTCCCTGTGTCACAGTCTCTGTGTCTCCGTATTTGCGTCTCGGTCTCTGTGACTCTGTCTCCGTGTCTCTGTGTCTGTGTCTCTGTCTCTGTGTCTCTGTCTCTGTGTGTCTGTCTGTGTGTCTCTGTCTCTCTGTCTCTGTCTCTGTGTCTCTGTCTCTGTGTCACTGTCTCTGCGTCTCTGTCGCTGTGTCTCTGTCTCTATGTCTCTGTCTCTGTCTCTGTTTCTCTTTTTCTGTGTCTCTGTGTCTCTGTCCCTGTGTCTCTGTCTCTGTGTCTCTGTCTCTGTGTCTGTTTCTCTTTCCCTGTGTCTCTGTCTCTGTTTCACTTTCTCTGTGTCTCTGTCTCTGTGTCTCTGTCCCTGTGTCTCCGTCTCTGTTTCTCTCTCTCTCTGTGTCTCTGTCGACGTTATCTGTCTCTGTGTCTCTGTCTCCATGTCTCTGTCTCTGTCTCTGTTTCTCTTTCTCTTTCTCTTTCTCTGTGTCTCTGTCTCTGTGTCTCTGTCCCTGGGTCCCGGTCTTCGTGTCTCTGTCCCTTTGTCTCCGTCTCTGTGTCACTGTCTCTATGTCTCTGTCTCTGTGTCTCTGTGTCTGTGTCTCTGTCACCGTCTCTGTGCCTCTGTTTCTATGTCTCTGTCTCTGTGTCTCCGTCTCTGCGTGTTTGTCGCTGTGTCCCTGCCCTGTGTCTCTGTCTCTGTGCCTCTGTCTCTCTGTCTCTGCCTCTGTGTCTCTGTCTCTGTGTCTCCGTCTCTGTGTCTCTGTCTCTGTGTCCCTGTCTCTGTGTCTCTGTCTCTGTGTCTCTGTCTCTATGTCTCTGTATGTCTGTATCTCTGCCTCTGTGTCTCTGTCTCTGTGTCTGTGTCTCTGTCTCTGTCTCTGTGTCTCCGTCTCTGTGTCTCTGTCTCCGTGTCTCTGTGTCCGTGTCTCTGTCTCTGTGTCTCTGTCTCTGTGTCTCTGTCTCTGTGTCTCTGCCTCTGTGTCTCTGTCTCTGTGTCTCTGTCTCTGTGTCTCTGTCTGTGTGTCTCTGTCTCTCTGTCTCTGTCTCTGTGTCTCTGTCTCTGTGTCACTGTCTCTGCGTCTCTGTCGCTGTGTCTCTGTCTCTATGTCTCTGTCTCTGTCTCTGTTTCTCCTTTTCTGTGTCTCTGTGTCTCTGTCCCTGTGTCTCTGTCTCTGTGTCTCTGTCTCTGTGTCTGTTTCTCTTTCTCTGTGTCCCTGTCTCTGTTTCACTTTCTCTGTGTCTCTGTCTCTGTGTCTCTGTCCCTGTGTCTCCGTCTCTGTTTCTCTCTCTCTCTGTGTCTCTGTCGACGTTATCTGTCTCTGTGTCTCTGTCTCTGTGTCTCTGTCTCTGTCTCTGTGTCTCTGCCTCTGTGTCTCTGTATCTCTGTCTCTTTGTCTCTGTCTCTGTGTCTCTGCCTCTGTGTCTCCGTCTCTGTGTTTCTGTCTCTGTGTCTCTGTCTCTGTGCCTCTGTCTCCGTCTCTGTGTCTCTGTCTCTGTGTCTCTGTCGCTGTCGCGCCGTCTCTGCGTTTCTGTCTCTGTGTCTCTGTCTCTGTGTCTCCGTCTCTATGTCTATGTCTCTGTGTCTCTGTCTCTCTGTTTCTGTCTCTGTGTCTCTGCCTCCGTGTCTCTGTCTCTGTGTCCCTGTCTCTGTGTTTCTGTCTTTATGTCTCTGTCTCTGTGTCTCTGTCTCTGAGAATCTGTCTCTGTGTCCCTGTCTCTGTCTCTGTCTCTGTGTCTCTGTCTCTGTGTCTCGGTCTCTGTGTCTCCGTCTCTGCCTCTGAGTCTCTGTCTCTGTGCATCTGTCTATGTGTCTCTGTCTCTATGTCTCTGTCTCTATGTCTCTGTCTCTGCCTCTGTGTCTCTGTCACTGTGTCTCTGTCTCTCTGTCTCTGTGTCTCTGTCTCTGTGTCTCTGTCTCTGTCTCTGTCTCTGTGTCTCTGTCTCTGTGTCTTGGTCTCTGTGCCTCCGTCTCTGTGTCCCAGTCTCTGTGTTTCTGACTCTGTGTCCCTGTCTCAGTGTCTCTGTCTCCGTGTCTCTGTCTCCTTGTCTCTGTCTCCGTCCCTGTGTCTCTGCCTCTGTGTCTCCGTCTCTGTGTCTATGTCTCTGTGTCTCCGTCTCTGTGTCTCTGTCTCTGTGTCTCTGTCTCTGTGTCTCCGTCTCAGCGTGTTTGTCGCTGTGTCCCTGTCCTGTGTCTCTGTCTCTGTGCCTCTGTCTCTATGTCCCTGTCTCTGTGTCTCTGTCTCTGTGTCTCTGTCTCTGTGTTTCCGTCTCTGTGTCTCTGTCACTGTGTCTCTGTCTCTGTGTCTCTGTCTCTGTGTCTCTGTCTCTGTGCCCGTGTCTCCGTATCTGCGTCTCTGTTTCTGTGTCTATGTCTCTGTGTCTCTGTCTCTCTGTCTCTGTCTCTGTGTCTCTGCCTCCTTGTCTCTGTCTCTGTGTCCCTGTCTCTGTGTTTCTGTCTTTATGTCTCTCTCTCTGTGTCTCTGTCTCTGAGAATCTGTGTCTGTGTCTCTGTCTCTGTCTCTGTCTCTGTCTCTGTGTCTCTGTCTCTGTGTCTCGGTCTCTGTGTCTCCGTCTCTGTGTCCCTGTCTCTGTGTTTCTGTCTCTGTGTCTCCGTCTCTGTGTCTCCGTCTCTGTGTCTCTGTCTCTGTGTCTCTGTCTCTGTGTCTCTGTCTCTGTGTCTCTGTCTCTGTGTCTCCGTCTCTGTGTCCCTGTCCCTGTGTTTCTGTCTCTGTGTCTCTGTCTCTATGTCTCTGTCTCTGTGTCTCTGTCTCTGTGTCTCTGTCTCTGTGTCTCTGTCTCTGTGTCTCTGTCACTGTGTCTCCGTCTTCGTGTCTGTGTCCCTGTGTCTCTGTCTCTGCGTCTCTGTCTCTGTGTATCAGTCTCTGTGTCTCTGTCTCTGTGTCTCTGTCTCCATGTCTCTGTCTCTGTCTATGTGTCTCTGTCGCTGTGTCTCTCTCTCTATGTCTCTGCATCTGAATCTCTGTCTCTGTGTCTCTGTCCCAGAGTCTCCGTCTCTGTGGCTCTGTCTCCGTGTCTCTGCCTCCGTGTCTCTGTCTCTTTGTCTCTTTCTCCGTCCCTGTGTCTCTGTCCCTGTGCCCGGTCTTCCTGTCTCTGTCCCTGTGTCTCCGTCTCTGTGTCTCCGTCTCTGTGTCTCTGTCTCTGTGTCCCTGTCTCTGTGTCTCTGTCTCTGTGTCCCTGTCTCTGTGTCTCTGTCTCTGTCTCTGTCCCTGTGTCTCCGTCTTCGTGTCTCTGTCCCTGTATCTCTGTCACTGTGTCTCTGTCTATGTGTCTCTGTCTCTATGTCTCTGTCTCTGTCTCTGTTTCTCTTTCTCTGTGTCTCTGTGTCTCTGTCTCTGTGTCTCTGCCTCTGTGTCTCTGTATCTCTGTCTCTTTGTCTCTGTCTCTGTGTCTCTGCCTCTGTGTCTCCGTCTCTGTGTTTCTGTCTCTGTGTCTCTGTCTCTGTGCCTCTGTCTCCGTCTCTGTGTCTCTGTCTCTGTGTCTCTGTCGCTGTGTCGCCGTCTCTGCGTTTCTGTCTCTGTGTCCCTGTCTCTGTGTCTCCGTCTCTATGTCTATGTCTCTGTGTCTCTGTCTCTCTGTTTCTGTCTCTGTGTCTCTGCCTCCGTGTCTCTGTCTCTGTGTCCCTGTCTCTGTGTTTCTGTCTTTATGTCTCTGTCTCTGTGTCTCTGTCTCTGAGAATCTGTCTCTGTGTCTCTGTCTCTGTCTCTGTATCTGTGTCTCTGTCTCTGTGTCTCGGTCTCTGTGTCTCCGTCTCTGTGTCCCTGTCTCTGTGTTTCTGTCTCTGTGTCCTGTCTCAGTGTCTCTGTCACCGTGTCCCTGTCTCTTTGTCTCTGTCTCCGTCCCTGTGTCTCCGTCTCTGTGTTTCTGTCTCTGTGTCTCCGTCTCTGTGTATCTGTCTCTGTGTCTCTGTTTCTGTCTCTCTGTCTCTGTGTCCCTGCCGCTGTGTCTCTGTCTCTGTGACTCTGTCTCGGTGTCTCTGTCCCTGTGTCTCCTTCTCCGTGTTACTGTCTCTCTGTCTCTGTCTCTGTGTCTCTGTCTACGTCTCTGTGTCTCTGTCTATGTGTCTCTGTCGCTGTGTCTCTCTCTCTATGTCTCTGCATCTGAATCTCTGTCTCTGTGTCTCTGTCCCAGAATCTCCGTCTCTGTGGCTCTGTCTCCGTGTCTCTGCCTCCGTGTCTCTGTCTCTTTGTCTCTTTCTCCGTCCCTGTGTCTCTGTCTCTGTGTCTCCGTCTCTGTGTCTCTGTCTCTGTCTCTGTGTCTGTTTCTCTTTCTCTGTTTCTCTGTCTCTGTGTCTCTGTCCCTGTGTCTCCGTCTCTGTGTCTCTCTCTCTCTGTGTCCCTGTCTCCGTGTCTCTGCCTCCGTGTCTCTGTCTCTGTGTCTCTGTCTCCGTCCCTGTGCCTCTGTCTCTGTGTCTGTGTCTCTGTGTCTCCGTCTCTGTGCCTCTGTCTCTGTCTCTGTGTCTCTGTCTATGTGTCTCTGTCTCTATGTCTCTGTCTCTGTGTCTCCGTGTCTGTGCCTCTGTCTCTGTATCTGAGTCTCTGTCTCTGTGTCTCTGTCTATGTGTCTCCGTCTCTGTGTCTCTGTCTCTGTGCCTCTGTCTCTGTGTCCCTGTCCCTGTGTCTCTGTCTCTGTGTCTCCGTCTCTGTGTCTCTGTCTCTGTCTCTGTGTCTGTTTCTCTTTCTCTGTTTCTCTGTCTCTGTGTCTCTGTCCCTGTGTCTCCGTCTCTGTGTCTCTCTCTCTCTGTGTCCCTGTCTCCGTGTCTCTGCCTCCGTGTCTCTGTCTCTGTGTCTCTGTCTCCGTCCCTGTGCCTCTGTCTCTGTGTCTGTGTCTCTGCGTCTCCGTCTCTGTGCCTCTGTCTCTGTATCTGAGTCTCTGTCTCTGTGTCTCTGTCTATGTGTCTCTGTCTCTATGTCTCTGTATGTCTGTATCTCTGCCTCTGTGTCTCTGTCTCTGTGTCTGTGTCTCTGTCTCTGTCTCTGTGTCTCTGTCTCTGAGTCTTTGCCTCTATGTCCCTGTCTCTGTATCTCTGTCCCTATGTCTCCGTCTCTGTGGCTCTGTCTCTGTGTCTCTGTCTCTGTGTCTCTGTCTATGTGTGTGTGTCTCTGTATCTGTCCCTGTGTGTGTGTCTCTGTCTCTGAGTCTCTGTCTCTGTGTCTCTGTCTCTGTCTCTGTCTCTGTTTCTCTTTCTCTGTGTCTCTGTCTCTGTGTCTCTGTCCCTGTGTCTCCGTATCTGTGTCACTATATCTATGTCTGTGCCTCTGTGTCTCTGTGTCTGTGTCTCTGTCACCGTCTCTGTGCCTCTGTTTCTATGTCTCTGTCTCTGTGTCTCTGTCTCTGTGTCTCTGTCTCTGTGTATCAGTTTCTGTGCCTCTGTCTCTGTGTCTCTGTCTCCATGTCTCTGTCTCTGTCTCTGTTTCTCTTTCTCTTTCTCTGTGTCTCTGTCTCTGTGTCTCTGTCCCTGTGTCCCGGTCTTCGTGTCTCTGTCCCTGTGTCTCCGTCTCTGTGTCACTGTCTCCATGTCTCTGTCTCTGTGTCTCTGTGTCTGTGTCTCTGTCACCGTCTCTGTGCCTCTGTTTCTATGTCTCTGTCTCTGTGTCTCCGTCTCTGCGTGTTGGTCGCTGTGTCCATGTCCTGTGTCTCTGTCTCTGTGCCTCTGTCTCTCTGTCTCTGTCTCTCTGTCTCTGTCTCTGTGTCTCCGTCTCTGTGTCTCTGTCTCTGTGTCCCTGTCTCTGCGTCTCTGTCTGTGTGTCTCTGTCTCTATGTCTCTGTATGTCTGTATCTCTGCCTCTGTGTCTCTGTCTCTGTGTCTGTGTCTCTGTCTCTGTCTCTGTGTCTCCGTCTCTGTGTCTCTGTCTCTGTGTCTGTGTCTCTGTCTCTGTCTCTGTGTCTCCGTCTCTGTGTCTCTGTCTCTGTGTCTCTGTCTCTGTGTCCCTGTCTCTGTGTCGCTGTCCATGTGTGTCCGTCTTTGTGTCTCTGTCACTGCGTCTCTGTCTGTATGTCTCTGTATCTCTGTCTCTGTGTCTCTGTCTCTGTGCCCCTGTCTGTACGTCTCCGTCCCTGTGTCTCCTCCTCTGTGTCTCTGTCTCTGTGTCTATGTCTCTTTGTCTCTGTCCCTGTGTCACAGTCTCTGTGTCTCCGTATTTGCGTCTCGGTCTCTGTGACGCTGTCTCCGTGTCTCTGTGTCTGTGTCTCTGTCTCTGTGTCTCTGTCTCTGTGTCTCTGTCTCTGTGTGTCTGTCTGTGTGTCTCTGTCTCTGTGTCTCTGTCTCTGTGTCTCTGTCTCTGTGTCTCTGTCTCTGTGTCTCTGTCTCTGTCTCTGTGTCTCTGCCTCTGTGTCTCTGTATCTCTGTCTCTTTGTCTCTGTCTCTGTGTCTCTGCCTCTGTGTCTCCGTCTCTGTGTTTCTGTCTCTGTGTCTCTGCCTCTGTGCCTCTGTCTCCGTCTCTGTGTCTCTGTCTCTGTGTCTCTGTCCCTGTGCCCGGTCTTCCTGTCTCTGTCCCTGTGTCTCCGTCTCTGTGTCTCCGTCTCTGTGTCTCTGTCTCTCTGTCCCTGTCTCTGTGTCTCTGTCTCTGTGTCTCTGTCTCGGCGTCTCTGTCTCTGTGTCTCTGTCTCTGTGTCTCTGTCTCTGTGTCTCTGTCTCTGTGTCTCTGTCTCTGTGTCTCTGTCTCTGTGGCTCTGTCTCTGTGTCTCTGTCTCTGTGTCTCTGTCTCTGTGTCTCTGTCTCTGTGTCTCTGTCTCTGTGTCTCTGTCTCTGTGTCTCTGTCTCTGTGTCTCTGCCTCTGTGTCTCTGTCTCTGTGTCTCTGTCTCTCTGTCTCTGTCTCTGCGTCTCTGTCTCTGTGTCACTGTCTCTGCGTCTCTGTCGCTGTGTCACTGTCTCTATGTCTCTGTCTCTGTCTCTGTTTCTCTTTTTCTGTGTCTCTGTGTCTCTGTCCCTGTGTCTCTGTCTCTGTGTCTCTGTCTCTGTGTCTGTTTCTCTTTCTCTGTGTCTCTGTCTCTGTTTCACTTTCTCTGTGTCTCTGTCTCTGTGTCTCTGTCCCTGTGTCTCCGCCTCTGTTTCTCTCTCTCTCTGTGTCTCTGTCGACGTTATCTGTCTCTGTGTCTCTGTCTCTGTGTCTCTGTCCATTTGTGTCCGTCTCTGTGTCTCTGTCTCTCTCTCACTCTGTATCCCTGTCTCCGTGTCTCTGTCTCTGTGTCTCTGCCTATGTGTCTCTGTCTCTATGTCTCTGTCTCTGTCTCTGTTTCTCTTTCTCTGTGTCTCTGTGTCTCTGTCTCTGTGTCACCGCCTCTGTGTCTCTGTATCTCTGTCTCTTTGTCTCTGTCTCTGTGTCTCTGCCTCTGTGTCTCCGTCTCTGTGTTTCTGTCTCTGTGTCTCTGTCTCTGTGCCTCTGTCTCCGTCTCTGTGTCTCTGTCTCTGTGTCTCTGTCGCTGTGTCGCCGTCTCTGCGTTTCTGTCTCTGTGTCCCTGTCTCTGTGTCTCCGTCTCTATGTCTATGTCTCTGTGTCTCTGTCTCTCTGTTTCTGTCTCTGTGTCTCTGCCTCCGTGTCTCTGTCTCTGTGTCCCTGTCTCTGTGTTTCTGTCTTTATGTCTCTGTCTCTGTGTCTCTGTCTCTGAGAATCTGTCTCTGTGTCTCTGTCTCTGTCTCTGTCTCTGTGTCTCTGTCTCTGTGTCTCGGTCTCTGTGTCTCCGTCTCTGTGTCCCAGTCTCTGTGTTTCTGTCTCTGTGTCCTGTCTCAGTGTCTCTGTCTCCGTGTCCCTGTCTCTTTGTCTCTGTCTCCGTCCCTGTGTCTCCGTCTCTGTGTTTCTGTCTCTGTGTCTCCGTCTCTGTGTATCTGTCTCTGTGTCTCTGTCTCTGTCTCTCTGTCTCTGTGTCCCTGCCGCTGTGTCTCTGTCTCTGTGACTCTGTCTCGGTGTCTCTGTCCCTGTGTCTCCTTCTCCGTGTTACTGTCTCTCTGTCTCTGTCTCTGTGTCTCTGTCTACGTCTCTGTGTCTCTGTCTATGTGTCTCTGTCGCTGTGTCTCTCTCTCTATGTCTCTGCATCTGAATCTCTGTCTCTGTGTCTCTGTCCCAGAGTCTCCGTCTCTGTGGCTCTGTCTCCGTGTCTCTGCCTCCGTGTCTCTGTCTCTTAGTCTCTTTCTCCGTCCCTGTGTCTCTGTCTCTGTGTCTCCGTCTCTGTGTCTCTGTCTCTGTCTCTGTGTCTGTTTCTCTTTCTCTGTTTCTCTCTCTCTGTGTCTCTGTCCCTGTGTCTCCGTCTCTGTGTCTCTCTCTCTCTCTGTGTCCCTGTCTCCGTGTCTCTGCCTCCGTGTCTCTGTCTCTGTGTCTCTGTCTCCGTCCCTGTGCCTCTGTCTCTGTGTCTGTGTCTCTGTGTCTCCGTCTCTGTGCCTCTGTCTCTGTCTCTGAGTCTCTGTCTCTGTGTCTCTGTCTATGTGTCTCTGTCTCTATGTCTCTGTATGTCTGTATCTCTGCCTCTGTGTCTCTGTCTCTGTGCCTGTGTCTCTGTCTCTGTCTCTGTGTCTCTGTTTCTGAGTCTTTGCCTCTATGTCCCTGTCTCTGTATCTCTGTCCCTATGTCTCCGTCTCTGTGGCTCTGTCTCTGTGTCTCTGTCTCTGTGTCTCTGTCTCTGTGTGTGTGTCTCTGTATCTGTCCCTGTGTGTGTGTCTCTGTCTCTGAGTCTCTGTCTATGTGTCTCTGTCTCTGTCTCTGTCTCTGTTTCTCTTTCTCTGTGTCTCTGTCTCTGTGTCTCTGTCCCTGTGTCTCCGTATCTGTGTCACTGTATCTATGTCTGTGCCTCTGTGTCTCTGTGTCTGTGTCTCTGTCACCGTCTCTGTGCCTCTGTTTCTATGTCTCTGTCTCTGTGTCTCTGTCTCTGTGTCTCTGTCTCTGTGTCTCTGTCTCTGTGTATCAGTCTCTGTGCCTCTGTCTCTGTGTCTCTGTCTCCATGTCTCTGTCTCTGTCTCTGTTTCTCTTTCTCTTTCTCTGTGTCTCTGTCTCTGTGTCTCTGTCCCTGTGTCCCGGTCTTCGTGTCTCTGTCCCTGTGTCTCCGTCTCTGTGTCTCTGTCTCTGCGTCCCTGTCTCTGCGTCTCTGTCTCTGTGTCTCTGTCTCTATGTCTCTGTATGTCTGTATCTCTGCCTCTGTGTCTCTGTCTCTGTGTCTGTGTCTCTGTCTCTGTCTCTGTGTCTCCGTCTCTGTGTCTCTGTCTCTGTGTCTCTGTCTCTGTGTCCCTGTCTCTGTGTCGCTGTCCATGTGTGTCCGTCTTTGTGTCTCTGTCACTGCGTCTCTGTCTGTATGTCTCTGTATCTCTGTCTCTGTGTCTCTGTCTCTGTGCCCCTGTCTGTACGTCTCCGTCCCTGTGTCTCCTCCTCTGTGTCTCTGTCTCTGTGTCTATGTCTCTTTGTCTCTGTCCCTGTGTCACAGTCTCTGTGTCTCCGTATTTGCGTCTCGGTCTCTGTGACTCTGTCTCCGTGTCTCTGTGTCTGTGTCTCTGTCTCTGTGTCTCTGTCTCTGTGTCTCTGTCTCTGTGTGTCTGTCTGTGTGTCTCTGTCTCTGTGTCTCTGTCTCTGTGTCTCTGTCTCTGTGTCTCTGTCTCTGTGTCTCTGTCTCTGTGTCTCTGTCTCTGTCTCTGTGTCTCTGCCTCTGTGTCTCTGTATCTCTGTCTCTTTGTCTCTGTCTCTGTGTCTCTGCCTCTGTGTCTCCGTCTCTGTGTTTCTGTCTCTGTGTCTCTGCCTCTGTGCCTCTGTCTCCGTCTCTGAGTCTCTGTCTCTGTGTCTCTGTCCCTGTGCCCGGTCTTCCTGTCTCTGTCCCTGTGTCTCCGTCTCTGTGTCTCCGTCTCTGTGTCTCTGTCTCTCTATCCCTGTCTCTGTGTCTCTGTCTCTGTGTCTCTGTCTCTGTGTCTCTGTCTCGGTGTCTCTGTCTCTGTGTCTCTGTCTCTGTGTCTCTGTCTCTGTGTCTCTGTCTCTGTGTCTCTGTCTCTGTGTCTCTGTCTCTGTGTCTCTGTCCCTGTGTCTCTGTCTCTGTGTCTCTGTCTCTGTGTCTGTTTCTCTTTCCCTGTGTCTCTGTCTCTGTTTCACTTTCTCTGTGTCTCTGTCTCTGTGTCTCTGTCCCTGTGTCTCCGTCTCTGTTTCTCTCTCTCTCTGTGTCTCTGTCGACGTTATCTGTCTCTGTGTCTCTGTCTCTGTGTCTCTGTCTCTGTGTCTCTGTCTCTGTGTCTCTGTCGCTGTCTCTGTGTCTCTGCCTCTGTGTCTCTGCCTCCGTGTCTCTGTCTCTGTGTCCCTGTCTCTGTGTTTCTGTCTTTATGTCTCTGTCTCTGTGTCTCTGTCTCTGAGAATCTGTCTCTGTGTCTCCGTCTCTGTGTATCTGTCTCTGTGTCTCTGTCTCTGTCTCTCTGTCTCTGTGTCCCTGCCGCTGTGTCTCTGTCTCTGTGTCTCTGTCTCTGAGTCTTTGCCTCTATGTCCCTGTCTCTGTATCTCTGTCCCTATGTCTCCGTCTCTGTGGCTCTGTCTCTGTGTCTCTGTCTCTGTGTCTCTGTCTCTGTGTGTGTGTCTCTGTATCTGTCCCTGTGTGTGTGTCTCTGTCTCTGAGTCTCTGTCTCTGTGTCTCTTTCTCTGTGCCTCTGTCTCTGCGTCTCTGTCCCTGTGTCTCCGTATCTGTGTCACTGTATCTATGTCTGTGCCTCTGTGTCTCTGTGTCTGTGTCTCTGTCACCGTCTCTGTGCCTCTGTTTCTATGTCTCTGTCTCTGTGTCTCTGTCTCTGTGTCTCTGTCTCTGTGTATCAGTCTCTGTGTCTCTGTCTCTGTGTCTCTGTCTCCATGTCTCTGTCTCCGTCTCTGTTTCTCTTTCTCTTTCTCTGTGTCTCTGTCTCTGTGTCTCTGTCCCTGGGTCCCGGTCTTCGTGTCTCTGTCCCTTTGTCTCCGTCTCTGTGTCACTGTCTCTATGTCTCTGTCTCTGTGTCTCTGTGTCTGTGTCTCTGTCACCGTCTCTGTGCCTCTGTTTCTATGTCTCTGTCTCTGTGTCTCCGTCTCTGCGTGTTTGTCGCTGTGTCCCTGTCCTGTGTCTCTGTCTCTGTGCCTCTGTCTCTCTGTCTCTGTCTCTGTGTCTCTGTCACTGTGTCTCCGTCTCTGTGTCTCTGTCTCTGTGTCCCTGTCTCTGTGTCTCTGTCTCTGTGTCTCTGTCTCTATGTCTCTGTATGTCTGTATCTCTGCCTCTGTGTCTCTGTCTCTGTGTCTGTGTCTCTGTCTCTGTCTCTGTGTCTCCGTCTCTGTGTCTCTGTCTCCGTGTCTCTGTGTCTGTGTCTCTGTCTCTGTGTCTCTGTCTCTGTGTCTCTGTCTCTGTGTCTCTGTCTCTGTGTCTCTGTCTGTGTGTCTCTGTCTCTCTGTCTCTGTCTCTGTGTCTCTGTCTCTGTGTCTCTGTCTCTGTGTCACTGTCTCTGCGTCTCTGTCGCTGTGTCTCTGTCTCTGTGTCTCTGTCTCTGTCTCTGTTTCTCTTTTTCTGTGTCTCTGTGTCTCTGTCCCTGTGTCTCTGTCTCTGTGTCTCTGTCTCTGTGTCTGTTTCTCTTTCTCTGTGTCCCTGTCTCTGTTTCACTTTCTCTGTGTCTCTGTCTCTGTGTCTCTGTCCCTGTGTCTCCGTCTCTGTTTCTCTCTCTCTCTGTGTCTCTGTCGACGTTATCTGTCTCTGTGTCTCTGTCTCTGTGTCTCTGTCTCTGTGTCTCTGTCTCTGTGTCTCTGCCTCTGTGTCTCTGTATCTCTGTCTCTTTGTCTCTGTCTCTGTGTCTCTGCCTCTGTGTCTCCGTCTCTGTGTTTCTGTCTCTGTGTCTCTGTCTCTGTGCCTCTGTCTCCGTCTCTGTGTCTCTGTCTCTGTGTCTCTGTCGCTGTGTCGCCGTCTCTGCGTTTCTGTCTCTGTGTCCCTGTCTCTGTGTCTCCGTCTCTATGTCTATGTCTCTGTGTCTCTGTCTCTCTGTTTCTGTCTCTGTGTCTCTGCCTCCGTGTCTCTGTCTCTGTGTCCCTGTCTCTGTGTTTCTGTCTTTATGTCTCTGTCTCTGTGTCTCTGTCTCTGAGAATCTGTCTCTGTGTCTCTGTCTCTGTCTCTGTATCTGTGTCTCTGTCTCTGTGTCTCGGTCTCTGTGTCTCCGTCTCTGTGTCCCTGTCTCTGTGTTTCTGTCTCTGTGTCCTGTCTCAGTGTCTCTGTCACCGTGTCCCTGTCTCTTTGTCTCTGTCTCCGTCCCTGTGTCTCCGTCTCTGTGTTTCTGTCTCTGTGTCTCCGTCTCTGTGTATCTGTCTCTGTGTCTCTGTCTCTGTCTCTCTGTCTCTGTGTCCCTGCCGCTGTGTCTCTGTCTCTGTGACTCTGTCTCGGTGTCTCTGTCCCTGTGTCTCCTTTTCCGTGTTACTGTCTCTCTGTCTCTGTCTCTGTGTCTCTGTCTACGTCTCTGTGTCTCTGTCTATGTGTCTCTGTCGCTGTGTCTCTCTCTCTATGTCTCTGCATCTGAATCTCTGTCTCTGTGTCTCTGTCCCAGAGTCTCCGTCTCTGTGGCTCTGTCTCCGTGTCTCTGCCTCCGTGTCTCTGTCTCTTTGTCTCTTTCTCCGTCCCTGTGTCTCTGTCTCTGTGTCTCCGTCTCTGTGTCTCTGTCTCTGTCTCTGTGTCTGTTTCTCTTTCTCTGTTTCTCTCTCTCTGTGTCTCTGTCCCTGTGTCTCCGTCTCTGTGTCTCTCTCTCTCTCTGTGTCCCTCTCTCCGTGTCTCTGCCTCCGTGTCTCTGTCTCTGTGTCTCTGTCTCCGTCCCTGTGCCTCTGTCTCTGTGTCTGTGTCTCTGTGTCTCCGTCTCTGTGCCTCTGTCTCTGTCTCTGAGTCTCTGTCTCTGTGTCTCTGTCTATGTGTCTCTGTCTCTATGTCTCTGTATGTCTGTATCTCTGCCTCTGTGTCTCTGTCTCTGTGTCTGTGTCTCTGTCTCTGTCTCTGTGTCTCTGTCTCTGAGTCTTTGCCTCTATGTCCCTGTCTCTGTATCTCTGTCCCTATGTCTCCGTCTCTGTGGCTCTGTCTCTGTGTCTCTGTCTCTGTGTCTCTGTCTCTGTGTGTGTGTCTCTGTATCTGTCCCTGTGTGTGTGTCTCTGTCTCTGAGTCTCTGTCTATGTGTCTCTGTCTCTGTCTCTGTCTCTGTTTCTCTTTCTCTGTGTCTCTGTCTCTGTGTCTCTGTCCCTGTGTCTCCGTATCTGTGTCACTGTATCTATGTCTGTGCCTCTGTGTCTCTGTGTCTGTGTCTCTGTCACCGTCTCTGTGCCTCTGTTTCTATGTCTCTGTCTCTGTGTCTCTGTCTCTGTGTCTCTGTCTCTGTGTCTCTGTCTCTGTGTATCAGTCTCTGTGCCTCTGTCTCTGTGTCTCTGTCTCCATGTCTCTGTCTCTGTCTCTGTTTCTCTTTCTCTTTCTCTGTGTCTCTGTCTCTGTGTCTCTGTCCCTGTGTCCCGGTCTTCGTGTCTCTGTCCCTGTGTCTCCGTCTCTGTGTCACTGTCTCCATGTCTCTGTCTCTGTGTCTCTGTGTCTGTGTCTCTGTCACCGTCTCTGTGCCTCTGTTTCTATGTCTCTGTCTCTGTGTCTCCGTCTCTGCGTGTTTGTCGCTGTGTCCCTGTCCTGTGTCTCTGTCTCTGTGCCTCTGTCTCTCTGTCTCTGTCTCTGTGTCTCTGTCTCTGTGTCTCCGTCTCTGTGTCTCTGTCTCTGTGTCCCTGTCTCTGTGTCTCTGTCTCTGTGTCTCTGTCTCTATGTCTCTGTATGTCTGTATCTCTGCCTCTGTGTCTCTGTCCCTGTGTCTCCGTCTCTGTGTCACTGTCTCCATGTCTCTGTCTCTGTGTCCCTGTCTCTGTGTCGCTGTCCATGTGTGTCCGTCTTTGTGTCTCTGTCACTGCGTCTCTGTCTGTATGTCTCTGTATCTCTGTCTCTGTGTCTCTGTCTCTGTGCCCCTGTCTGTACGTCTCTGTCCCTGTGTCTCCTCCTCTGTGTCTCTGTCTCTGTGTCTATGTCTCTTTGTCTCTGTCCCTGTGTCACAGTCTCTGTGTCTCCGTATTTGCGTCTCGGTCTCTGTGACTCTGTCTCCGTGTCTCTGTGTCTGTGTCTCTGTCTCTGTGTCTCTGTCTCTGTGTCTCTGTCTCTGTGTGTCTGTCTGTGTGTCTCTGTCTCTCTGTCTCTGTCTCTGTGTCTCTGTCTCTGTGTCACTGTCTCTGCGTCTCTGTCGCTGTGTCACTGTCTCTATGTCTCTGTCTCTGTCTCTGTTTCTCTTTTTCTGTGTCTCTGTGTCTCTGTCCCTGTGTCTCTGTCTCTGTGTCTCTGTCTCTGTGTCTGTTTCTCTTTCCCTGTGTCTCTGTCTCTGTTTCACTTTCTCTGTGTCTCTGTCTCTGTGTCTCTGTCCCTGTGTCTCCGTCTCTGTTTCTCTCTCTCTCTGTGTCTCTGTCTCTGTGTCTCTGTCTCTGTGTCTCTGTCTCTGTGTCTCTGTCTCTGTGTCTCTGTCTCTGTGTCTCTGTCTCTCTGTTTCTGTCTCTGGGTCTCTGCCTCCGTGTCTCTGTCTCTGTGTCCCTGTCTCTGTGTTTCTGTCTTTATGTCTCTGTCTCTGTGTCTCTGTCTCTGAGAATCTGTCTCTGTGTCTCTGTCTCTGTCTCTGTGTCTCTGTCTCTGTGTCTCGGTCTCTGTGTCTCCGTCTCTGTGTCCCAGTCTCTGTGTTTCTGTCTCTGTGTCCTGTCTCAGTGTCTCTGTCTCCGTGTCCCTGTCTCTTTGTCTCTGTCTCCGTCCCTGTGTCTCCGTCTCTGTGTTTCTGTCTCTGTGTCTCCGTCTCTGTGTATCTGTCTCTGTGTCTCTGTCTCTGTCTCTCTGTCTCTGTGTCCCTGCCGCTGTGTCTCTGTCTCTGTGACTCTGTCTCGGTGTCTCTGTCCCTGTGTCTCCTTCTCCGTGTTACTGTCTCTCTGTCTCTGTCTCTGTGTCTCTGTCTACGTCTCTGTGTCTCTGTCTATGTGTCTCTGTCGCTGTATCTCTCTCTCTATGTCTCTGCATCTGAATCTCTGTCTCTGTGTCTCTGTCCCAGAGTCTCCGTCTCTGTGGCTCTGTCTCCGTGTCTCTGCCTCCGTGTCTCTGTCTCTTTGTCTCTTTCTCCGTCCCTGTGTCTCTGTCTCTGTGTCTCCGTCTCTGTGTCTCTGTCTCTGTCTCTGTGTCTGTTTCTCTTTCTCTGTTTCTCTCTCTCTGTGTCTCTGTCCCTGTGTCTCCGTCTCTGTGTCTCTCTCTCTCTCTGTGTCCCTGTCTCCGTGTCTCTGCCTCCGTGTCTCTGTCTCTGTGTCTCTGTCTCCGTCCCTGTGCCTCTGTCTCTGTGTCTGTGTCTCTGTGTCTCCGTCTCTGTGCCTCTGTCTCTGTCTCTGAGTCTCTGTCTCTGTGTCTCTGTCTATGTGTCTCTGTCTCTATGTCTCTGTATGTCTGTATCTCTGCCTCTGTGTCTCTGTCTCTGTGTCTGTGTCTCTGTCTCTGTCTCTGTGTCTCTGTCTCTGAGTCTTTGCCTCTATGTCCCTGTCTCTGTATCTCTGTCCCTATGTCTCCGTCTCTGTGGCTCTGTCTCTGTGTCTCTGTCTCTGTGTCTCTGTCTCTGTGTGTGTGTCTCTGTATCTGTCCCTGTGTGTGTGTCTCTGTCTCTGAGTCTCTGTCTATGTGTCTCTGTCTCTGTCTCTGTCTCTGTTTCTCTTTCTCTGTGTCTCTGTCTCTGTGTCTCTGTCCCTGTGTCTCCGTATCTGTGTCACTGTATCTATGTCTGTGCCTCTGTGTCTCTGTGTCTGTGTCTCTGTCACCGTCTCTGTGCCTCTGTTTCTATGTCTCTGTCTCTGTGTCTCTGTCTCTGTGTCTCTGTCTCTGTGTCTCTGTCTCTGTGTCTCTGTCTCTGTGTCACTGTCTCTGCGTCTCTGTCGCTGTGTCTCTGTCTCTATGTCTCTGTCTCTGTCTCTGTTTCTCTTTTTCTGTGTCTCTGTGTCTCTGTCCCTGTGTCTCTGTCTCTGTGTCTCTGTCTCTGTGTCTGTTTCTCTTTCCCTGTGTCTCTGTCTCTGTTTCACTTTCTCTGTGTCTCTGTCTCTGTGTCTCTGTCCCTGTGTCTCCGTCTCTGTTTCTCTCTCTCTCTGTGTCTCTGTCTCTGTGTCTCTGTCTCTGTGTCTCTGTCTCTCTGTCTCTGTCTCTGTGTCTCTGTCTCTGTGTCTCTGTCTCTGTGTCTCTGTATCTGTCTCTGTGTCTCTGCCTCTGTGTCTCTGCCTCCGTGTCTCTGTCTCTGTGTCCCTGTCTCTGTGTTTCTGTCTTTATGTCTCTGTCTCTGTGTCTCTGTCTCTGAGAATCTGTCTCTGTGTCTCCGTCTCTGTGTATCTGTCTCTGTGTCTCTGTCTCTGTCTCTCTGTCTCTGTGTCCCTGCCGCTGTGTCTCTGTCTCTGTGTCTCTGTCTCTGAGTCTTTGCCTCTATGTCCCTGTCTCTGTATCTCTGTCCCTATGTCTCCGTCTCTGTGGCTCTCTCTCTGTGTCTCTGTCTCTGTGTCTCTGTCTCTGTGTGTGTGTCTCTGTATCTGTCCCTGTGTGTGTGTCTCTGTCTCTGAGTCTCTGTCTCTGTGTCTCTGTTTCTCTTTCTCTGTGCCTCTGTCTCTGTGTCTCTGTCCCTGTGTCTCCGTATCTGTGTCACTGTATCTATGTCTGTGCCTCTGTGTCTCTGTGTCTGTGTCTCTGTCACCGTCTCTGTGCCTCTGTTTCTATGTCTCTGTCTTTGTGTCTCCGTCTCTGCGTGTTTGTCGCTGTGTCCCTGTCCTGTGTCTCTGTCTCTGTGCCTCTGTCTCTCTGTCTCTGTCTCTGTGTCTCTGTCTCTGTGTCTCCGTCTCTGTGTCTCTGTCTCTGTGTCCCTGTCTCTGTGTCTCTGTCTCTGTGTCTCTGTCTCTATGTCTCTGTATGTCTGTATCTCTGCCTCTGTGTCTCTGTCTCTGTGTCTGTGTCTCTGTCTCTGTCTCTGTGTCTCCGTCTCTGTGTCTCTGTCTCCGTGTCTCTGTGTCTGTGTCTCTGTCTCTGTGTCTCTGTCTCTGTGTCTCTGTCTCTGTGTCTCTGTCTCTGTGTCTCTGTCTGTGTGTCTCTGTCTCTCTGTCTCTGTCTCTGTGTCTCTGTCTCTGTGTCACTGTCTCTGCGTCTCTGTCGCTGTGTCTCTGTCTCTATGTCTCTGTCTCTGTCTCTGTTTCTCTTTTTCTGTGTCTCTGTGTCTCTGTCGATGTGTCTCTGTCTCTGTGTCTGTCTCTGTGTCTCTGTCTCTGTGTCTCGGTCTCTGTGTCTCCGTCTCTGTGTCCCTGTCTCTGTGTTTCTGTCTCTGTGTCCTGTCTCAGTGTCTCTGTCTCCGTGTCCCTGTCTCTTTGTCTCTGTCTCCGTCCCTGTGTCTCCGTCTCTGTGTTTCTGTCTCTGTGTCTCCGTCTCTGTGTATCTGTCTCTGTGTCTCTGTCTCTGTCTCTCTGTCTCTGTGTCCCTGCCGCTGTGTCTCTGTCTCTGTGACTCTGTCTCGGTGTCTGTGTCCCTGTGTCTCCTTCTCCGTGTTACTGTCTCTCTGTCTCTGTCTCTGTGTCTCTGTCTACGTCTCTGTGTCTCTGTCTATGTGTCTCTGTCGCTGTGTCTCTCTCTCTATGTCTCTGCATCTGAATCTCTGTCTCTGTGTCTCTGTCCCAGAGTCTCCGTCTCTGTGGCTCTGTCTCCGTGTCTCTGCCTCCGTGTCTCTGTCTCTTTGTCTCTTTCTCCGTCCCTGTGTCTCTGTCTCTGTGTCTCCGTCTCTGTGTCTCTGTCTCTGTCTCTGTGTCTGTTTCTCTTTCTCTGTTTCTCTCTCTCTGTGTCTCTGTCCCTGTGTCTCCGTCTCTGTGTCTCTCTCTCTCTCTGTGTCCCTGTCTCCGTGTCTCTGCCTCCGTGTCTCTGTCTCTGTGTCTCTGTCTCCGTCCCTGTGCCTCTGTCTCTGTGTCTGTGTCTCTGTGTCTCCGTCTCTGTGCCTCTGTCTCTGTCTCTGAGTCTCTGTCTCTGTGTCTCTGTCTATGTGTCTCTGTCTCTATGTCTCTGTATGTCTGTATCTCTGCCTCTGTGTCTCTGTCTCTGTGTCTGTGTCTCTGTCTCTGTCTCTGTGGCTCTGTCTCTGAGTCTTTGCCTCTATGTCCCTGTCTCTGTATCTCTGTCCCTATGTCTCCGTCTCTGTGGCTCTGTCTCTGTGTCTCTGTCTCTGTGTCTCTGTCTCTGTGTGTGTGTCTCTGTATCTGTCCCTGTGTGTGTGTCTCTGTCTCTGAGTCTCTGTCTATGTGTCTCTGTCTCTGTCTCTGTCTCTGTTTCTCTTTCTCTGTGTCTCTGTCTCTGTGTCTCTGTCCCTGTGTCTCCGTATCTGTGTCACTGTATCTATGTCTGTGCCTCTGTGTCTCTGTCACCGTCTCTGTGCCTCTGTTTCTATGTCTCTGTCTCTGTGTCTCTGTCTCTGTGTCTCTGTCTCTGTGTCTCTGTCTCTGTGTATCAGTCTCTGTGCCTCTGTCTCTGTGTCTCTGTCTCCATGTCTCTGTCTCTGTCTCTGTTTCTCTTTCTCTTTCTCTGTGTCTCTGTCTCTGTGTCTCTGTCCCTGTGTCCCGGTCTTCGTGTCTCTGTCCCTGTGTCTCCGTCTCTGTGTCACTGTCTCCATGTCTCTGTCTCTGTGTCTCTGTGTCTGTGTCTCTGTCACCGTCTCTGTGCCTCTGTTTCTATGTCTCTGTCTCTGTGTCTCCGTCTCTGCGTGTTTGTCGCTGTGTCCCTGTCCTGTGTCTCTGTCTCTGTGCCTCTGTCTCTCTGTCTCTGTCTCTGTGTCTCTGTCTCTGTGTCTCCGTCTCTGTGTCTCTGTCTCTGTGTCCCTGTCTCTGTGTCTCTGTCTCTGTGTCTCTGTCTCTATGTCTCTGTATGTCTGTATCTCTGCCTCTGTTTCTCTGTCTCTGTGTCTGTGTCTCTGTCTCTGTCTCTGTGTCTCCGTCTCTGTGTCTCTGTCTCTGTGTCTCTGTCTCTGTGTCCCTGTCTCTGTGTCGCTGTCCATGTGTGTCCGTTTTTGTGTCTCTGTCACTGCGTCTCTGTCTGTATGTCTCTGTATCTCTGTCTCTGTGTCTCTGTCTCTGTGCCCCTGTCTGTACGTCTCTGTCCCTGTGTCTCCTCCTCTGTGTCTCTGTCTCTGTGTCTATGTCTCTTTGTCTCTGTCCCTGTGTCACAGTCTCTGTGTCTCCGTATTTGCGTCTCGGTCTCTGTGACTCTGTCTCCGTGTCTCTGTGTCTGTGTCTCTGTCTCTGTGTCTCTGTCTCTGTGTCTCTGTCTCTGTGTGTCTGTCTGTGTGTCTCTGTCTCTCTGTCTCTGTCTCTGTGTCTCTGTCTCTGTGTCACTGTCTCTGCGTCTCTGTCGCTGTGTCTCTGTCTCTATGTCTCTGTCTCTGTCTCTGTTTCTCTTTTTCTGTGTCTCTGTGTCTCTGTCCCTGTGTCTCTGTCTCTGTGTCTCTGTCTCTGCGTCTGTTTCTCTTTCCCTGTGTCTCTGTCTCTGTTTCACTTTCTCTGTGTCTCTGTCTCTGTGTCTCCGTCTCTGTTTCTCTCTCTCTCTGTGTCTCTGTCTCTGTGTCTCTGTCTCTGTGTCTCTGTCTCTGTGTCTCTGTCTCTGTGTCTCTGTCTCTGTGTCTCTGTCTCTGTGTCTCTGTCTCTGTGTCTCTGTCTCCGTCTCTGTGTCTCTGCCTCTGTGTCTCCGCCTCCGTGTCTCTGTCTCTGTGTCCCTGTCTCTGTGTTTCTGTCTTTATGTCTCTGTCTCTGTGTCTCTGTCTCTGAGAATCTGTCTCTGTGTCTCCGTCTCTGTGTATCTGTCTCTGTGTCTCTGTCTCTGTCTCTCTGTCTCTGTGTCCCTGCCGCTGTGTCTCTGTCTCTGTGTCTCTGTCTCTGAGTCTTTGCCTCTATGTCCCTGTCTCTGTATCTCTGTCCCTATGTCTCCGTCTCTGTGGCTCTCTCTCTGTGTCTCTGTCTCTGTGTCTCTGTCTCTGTGTGTGTGTCTCTGTATCTGTCCCTGTGTGTGTGTCTCTGTCTCTGAGTCTCTGTCTCTGTGTCTCTGTTTCTCTTTCTCTGTGCCTCTGTCTCTGTGTCTCTGTCCCTGTGTCTCCGTATCTGTGTCACTGTATCTATGTCTGTGCCTCTGTGTCTCTGTGTCTGTGTCTCTGTCACCGTCTCTGTGCCTCTGTTTCTATGTCTCTGTCTCTGTGTCTCTGTCTCTGTGTCTCTGTCTCTGTGTATCAGCCTCTGTGTCTCTGTCTCTGTGTCTCTGTCTCCATGTCTCTGTCTCTGTCTCTGTTTCTCTTTCTCTTTCTCTGTGTCTCTGTCTCTGTGTCTCTGTCCCTGGGTCCCGGTCTTCGTGTCTCTGTCCCTTTGTCTCCGTCTCTGTGTCACTGTCTCTATGTCTCTGTCTCTGTGTCTCTGTGTCTGTGTCTCTGTCACCGTCTCTGTGCCTCTGTTTCTATGTCTCTGTCTTTGTGTCTCCGTCTCTGCGTGTTTGTCGCTGTGTCCCTGTCCTGTGTCTCTGTCTCTGTGCCTCTGTCTCTCTGTCTCTGTCTCTGTGTCTCTGTCTCTGTGTCTCCGTCTCTGTGTCTCTGTCTCTGTGTCCCTGTCTCTGTGTCTCTGTCTCTGTGTCTCTGTCTCTATGTCTCTGTATGTCTGTATCTCTGCCTCTGTGTCTCTGTCTCTGTGTCTGTGTCTCTGTCTCTGTCTCTGTGTCTCCGTCTCTGTGTCTCTGTCTCCGTGTCTCTGTGTCTGTGTCTCTGTCTCTGTGTCTCTGTCTCTGTGTCTCTGTCTCTGTGTCTCTGTCTCTGTGTCTCTGTCTCTGTGTCTCTGTCTGTGTGTCTCTGTCTCTCTGTCTCTGTCTCTGTGTCTCTGTCTCTGTGTCACTGTCTCTGCGTCTCTGTCGCTGTGTCTCTGTCTCTATGTCTCTGTCTCTGTCTCTGTTTCTCTTTTTCTGTGTCTCTGTGTCTCTGTCCCTGTGTCTCTGTCTCTGTGTCTCTGTCTCTGTGTCTGTTTCTCTTTCTCTGTGTCCCTGTCTCTGTTTCACTTTCTCTGTGTCTCTGTCTCTGTGTCTCTGTCCCTGTGTCTCCGTCTCTGTTTCTCTCTCTCTCTGTGTCTCTGTCGACGTTATCTGTCTCTGTGTCTCTGTCTCTGTGTCTCTGTCTCTGTCTCTGTGTCTCTGCCTCTGTGTCTCTGTATCTCTGTCTCTTTGTCTCTGTCTCTGTGTCTCTGCCTCTGTGTCTCCGTCTCTGTGTTTCTGTCTCTGTGTCTCTGTCTCTGTGCCTCTGTCTCCGTCTCTGTGTCTCTGTCTCTGTGTCTCTGTCGCTGTCTCGCCGTCTCTGCGTTTCTGTCTCTGTGTCTCTGTCTCTGTGTCTCCGTCTCTATGTCTATGTCTCTGTGTCTCTGTCTCTCTGTTTCTGTCTCTGTGTCTCTGCCTCCGTGTCTCTGTCTCTGTGTCCCTGTCTCTGTGTTTCTGTCTTTATGTCTCTGTCTCTGAGAATCTGTCTCTGTGTCCCTGTCTCTGTCTCTGTCTCTGTGTCTCTGTCTCTGTGTCTCGGTCTCTGTGTCTCCGTCTCTGCCTCTGAGTCTCTGTCTCTGTGCATCTGTCTATGTGTCTCTGTCTCTATGTCTCTGTCTCTATGTCTCTGTCTCTGCCTCTGTGTCTCTGTCACTGTGTCTCTGTCTTTGTGTCTCCGTGTCTCTGTCTCTGTGCCTCTGTCTCTGTGTCTCTGTCTCTGTCTCTGTCTCTGTGTCTCTGTCTCTGTGTCTTGGTCTCTGTGCCTCCGTCTCTGTGTCCCAGTCTCTGTGCTTCTGACTCTGTGTCCCTGTCTCAGTGTCTCTGTCTCCGTGTCTCTGTCTCCTTGTCTCTGTCTCCGTCCCTGTGTCTCTGTCTCTGTGTCTCCGTCTCTGTGTCTCTGTCTCTGTGTCTCCGTCTCTGTGTCTCTGTCTCTGTGTCTCTGTCTCTGTGTCTCCGTCTCTGCGTGTTTGTCGCTGTGTCCCTGTCCTGTGTCTCTGTCTCTGTGCCTCTGTCTCTATGTCCCTGTCTCTGTGTCTCTGTCTCTGTGTCTCTGTCTCTGTGTTTCCGTCTCTGTGTCTCTGTCACTGTGTCTCTGTCTCTGTGTCTCTGTCTCTGTGTCTCTGTCTCTGTGCCCGTGTCTCCGTATCTGCGTCTCTGTTTCTGTGTCTATGTCTCTGTGTCTCTGTCTCTCTGTCTCTGTCTCTGTGTCTCTGCCTCCGTGTCTCTGTCTCTGTGTCCCTGTCTCTGTGTTTCTGTCTTTATGTCTCTCTCTCTGTGTCTCTGTCTCTGAGAATCTGTGTCTGTGTCTCGGTCTCTGTCTCTGTCTCTGTCTCTGTGTCTCTGTCTCTGTGTCTCGGTCTCTGTGTCTCCGTCTCTGTGTCCCTGTCTCTGTGTTTCTGTCTCTGTGTCTCCGTCCCTGTGTCTCCGTCTCTGTGTCTCTGTCTCTGTGTCTCTGTCCCTGTGTCTCTGTCTCTGTGTCTCTGTCTCTGTGTCTCCGTCTCTGTGTCCCTGTCTCTGTGTTTCTGTCTCTGTGTCTCTGTCTCTATGTCTCTGTCTCTGTGTCTCTGTCTCTGTGTCTCTGTCTCTGTGTCTCTGTCTCTGTGTCTCTGTCACTGTGTCTCCGTCTTCGTGTCTGTGTCCCTGTGTCTCTGTCTCTGCGTCTCTGTCTCTGTGTATCAGTCTCTGTGTCTCTGTCTCTGTGTCTCTGTCTCCATGTCTCTGTCTCTGTCTATGTGTCTCTGTCGCTGTGTCTCTCTCTCTATGTCTCTGCATCTGAATCTCTGTCTCTGTGTCTCTGTCCCAGAGTCTCCGTCTCTGTGGCTCTGTCTCCGTGTCTCTGCCTCCGTGTCTCTGTCTCTTTGTCTCTTTCTCCGTCCCTGTGTCTCTGTCCCTGTGCCCGGTCTTCCTGTCTCTGTCCCTGTGTCTCCGTCTCTGTGTCTCCGTCTCTGTGTCTCTGTCTCTGTGTCCCTGTCTCTGTGTCTCTGTCTCTGTGTCCCTGTCTCTGTGTCTCTGTCTCTGTCTCTGTCCCTGTGTCTCCGTCTTCGTGTCTCTGTCCCTGTATCTCTGTCACTGTGTCTCTGTCTATGTGTCTCTGTCTCTATGTCTCTGTCTCTGTCTCTGCTTCTCTTTCTCTGTGTCTCTGTGTCTCTGTCTCTGTGTCTCTGCCTCTGTGTCTCTGTATCTCTGTCTCTTTGTCTCTGTCTCTGTGTCTCTGCCTCTGTGTCTCCGTCTCTGTGTTTCTGTCTCTGTGTCTCTGTCTCTGTGCCTCTGTCTCCGTCTCTGTGTCTCTGTCTCTGTGTCTCTGTCGCTGTGTCGCCGTCTCTGCGTTTCTGTCTCTGTGTCCCTGTCTCTGTGTCTCCGTCTCTATGTCTATGTCTCTGTGTCTCTGTCTCTCTGTTTCTGTCTCTGTGTCTCTGCCTCCGTGTCTCTGTCTCTGTGTCCCTGTCTCTGTGTTTCTGTCTTTATGTCTCTGTCTCTGTGTCTCTGTCTCTGAGAATCTGTCTCTTTGTCTCTGTCTCTGTCTCTGTCTCTGTGTCTCTGTCTCTGTGTCTCGGTCTCTGTGTCTCCGTCTCTGTGTCCCTGTCTCTGTGTTTCTGTCTCTGTGTCCTGTCTCAGTGTCTCTGTCTCCGTGTCCCTGTCTCTTTGTCTCTGTCTCCGTCCCTGTGTCTCCGTCTCTGTGTTTCTGTCTCTGTGCCTCCGTCTCTGTGTATCTGTCTCTGTGTCTCTGTCTCTGTCTCTCTGTCTCTGTGTCCCTGCCGCTGTGTCTCTGTCTCTGTGACTCTGTCTCGGTGTCTCTGTCCCTGTGTCTCCTTCTCCGTGTTACTGTCTCTCTGTCTCTGTCTCTGTGTCTCTGTCTACGTCTCTGTGTCCCTGTCTATGAGTCTCTGTCGCTGTGTCTCTCTCTCTATGTCTCTGCATCTGAATCTCTGTCTCTGTGTCTCTGTCCCAGAGTCTCCGTCTCTGTGGCTCTGTCTCCGTGTCTCTGCCTCCGTGTCTCTGTCTCTTTGTCTCTTTCTCCGTCCCTGTGTCTCTGTCTCTGTGTCTCCGTCTCTGTGTCTCTGTCTCTGTCTCTGTGTCTGTTTCTCTTTCTCTGTTTCTCTGTCTCTGTGTCTCTGTCCCTGTGTCTCCGTCTCTGTGTCTCTCTCTCTCTGTATCCCTGTCTCCGTGTCTCTGCCTCCGTGTCTCTGTCTCTGTGTCTCTGTCTCCGTCCCTGTGCCTCTGTCTCTGTGTCTGTGTCTCTGTGTCTCCGTCTCTGTGCCTCTGTCTCTGTCTCTGAGTCTCTGTCTCTGTGTCTCTGTCTATGTGTCTCTGTCTCTATGTCTCTGTCTCTGTGTCTCCGTGTCTGTGTTTCAGTCTCTGTGTCTCTGTCTCTGTGCCTCTGTCTCTGTGTCCCTGTCCCTGTGTCTCTGTCTCTGTGTCTCCGTCTCTGTGTCTCTGTCTCTGTCTCTGTGTCTGTTTCTCTTTCTCTGTTTCTCTGTCTCTGTGTCTCTGTCCCTGTGTCTCCGTCTCTGTGTCTCTCTCTCTCTGTGTCCCTGTCTCCGTGTCTCTGCCTCCGTGTCTCTGTCTCTGTGTCTCTGTCTCCGTCCCTGTGCCTCTGTCTCTGTGTCTGTGTCTCTGTGTCTCCGTCTCTGTGCCTCTGTCTCTGTCTCTGAGTCTCTGTCTCTGTGTCTCTGTCTATGTGTCTCTGTCTCTATGTCTCTGTCTCTGTGTCTCCGTGTCTGTGTTTCAGTCTCTGTGTCTCTGTCTCTGTGCCTCTGTCTCTGTGTCCCTGTCCCTGTGTCTCTGTCTCTGTGTCTCCGTCTCTGTGTCTCTGTCTCTGTCTCTGTGTCTGTTTCTCTTTCTCTGTTTCTCTGTCTCCGTGTCTCTGTCTCTGTGTCTCTGTCTCCGTCCCTGTGCCTCTGTCTCTGTGTCTGTGTCTCTGTGTCTCCGTCTCTGTGCCTCTGTCTCTGTCTCTGAGTCTCTGTCTATGTGTCTCTGTCTATGTGTCTCTGTCTCTATGTCTCTGTATGTCTGTATCTCTGCCTCTGTGTCTCTGTCTCTGTGTCTGTGTCTCTGTCTCTGTGTCTCTGTCTCCATGTCTCTGTCTCTGTCTCTGCTTCTCTTTCTCTTTCTCTGTGTCTCTGTCTCTGTGTCTCTGTCCCTGTGTCCCGGTCTTCGTGTCTCTGTCCCTGTGTCTCCGTCTCTGTGTCACTGTCTCCATGTCTCTGTCTCTGTGTCTCTGTGTCTGTGTCTCTGTCACCGTCTCTGTGCCTCTGTTTCTATGTCTCTGTCTCTGTGTCTCCGTCTCTGCGTGTTGGTCGCTGTGTCCCTGTCCTGTGTCTCTGTCTCTGTGCCTCTGTCTCTCTGTCTCTGTCTCTGTGTCTCTGTCTCTGTGTCTCCGTCTCTGTGTCTCTGTCTCTGTGTCCCTGTCTCTGCGTCTCTGTCTCTGTGTCTCTGTCTCTATGTCTCTGTATGTCTGTATCTCTGCCTCTGTGTCTCTGTCTCTGTGTCTGTGTCTCTGTCTCTGTCTCTGTGTCTCCGTCTCTGTGTCTCTGTCTCTGTGTCTCTGTCTCTGTGTCCCTGTCACTGTGTCGCTGTCCATGTGTGTCCGTCTTTGTGTCTCTGTCACTGCGTCTCTGTCTGTATGTCTCTGTATCTCTGTCTCTGTGTCTCTGTCTCTGTGCCCCTGTCTGTACGTCTCTGTCCCTGTGTCTCCTCCTCTGTGTCTCTGTCTCTGTGTCTATGTCTCTTTGTCTCTGTCCCTGTGTCACAGTCTCTGTGTCTCCGTATTTGCGTCTCGGTCTCTGTGACTCTGTCTCCGTGTCTCTGTGTCTGTGTCTCTGTCTCTGTGTCTCTGTCTCTGTGTCTCTGTCTCTGTGTGTCTGTCTGTGTGTCTCTGTCTCTGTGTCTCTGTCTCTGTGTCTCTGTCTCTGTGTCTCTGTCTCTGTGTCTCTGTCTCTGTGTCTCTGTCTCTGTCTCTGTGTCTCTGCCTCTGTGTCTCTGTATCTCTGTCTCTTTGTCTCTGTCTCTGTGTCTCTGCCTCTGTGTCTCCGTCTCTGTGTTTCTGTCTCTGTGTCTCTGCCTCTGTGCCTCTGTCTCCGTCTCTGTGTCTCTGTCTCTGTGTCTCTGTCCCTGTGCCCGGTCTTCCTGTCTCTGTCCCTGTGTCTCCGTCTCTGTGTCTCCGTCTCTGTGTCTCTGTCTCTCTGTCCCTGTCTCTGTGTCTCTGTCTCTGTGTCTCTGTCTCGGTGTCTCTGTCTCTGCGTCTCTGTCGCTGTGTCTCTGTCTCTATGTCTCTGTCTCTGTCTCTGTTTCTCTTTTTCTGTGTCTCTGTGTCTCTGTCCCTGTGTCTCTGTCTCTGTGTCTCTGTCTCTGTGTCTCTGTCTCTGTGTCTGTTTCTCTTTCTCTGTGTCTCTGTCTCTGTTTCACTTTCTCTGTGTCTCTGTCTCTGTGTCTCTGTCCCTGTGTCTCCGTCTCTGTTTCTCTCTCTCTCTGTGTCTCTGTCGACGTTATCTGTCTCTGTGTCTCTGTCTCTGTGTCTCTGTCTCTGTCTCTGTCCCTGTGTCTCCGTCTTCGTGTCTCTGTCCCTGTATCTCTGTCACTCTGTCTCTGTCTCTGTGTCTCTGTCTCTGTCTCTGTGTCTCTGTCTCTGTGTCTCTATCTCTGTGTCTCTGTCTCTGTCTCTGAGTCTCTGTCTCTGTGCATCTGTCTATGTGTCTCTGTCTCTATGTCTCTGTCTCTATGTCTCTGTCTCTATGTCTCTGTCTCTGCCTCTGTGTCTCTGTCACTGTGTCTCTGTCTCTGTGTCTCCGTGTCTCTGTCTCTGTGTCTCTGTCTCTGTGTCTCTGTCTCTGTCTCTGTCTCTGTGTCTCTGTCTCTGTGTCTCGGTCTCTGTGCCTCCGTCTCTGTGTCCCAGTCTCTGTGTTTCTGACTCTGTGTCCCTGTCTCAGTGTCTCTGTCTCCGTGTCTCTGTCTCCTTGTCTCTGTCTCCGTCCCTGTGTCTCTGTCTCTGTGTCTCCGTCTCTGTGTCTCTGTCTCTGTGTCTCCGTCTCTGTGTCTCTGTCTCTGTGTCTCCGTCTCTGTGTCTCTGTCTCTGTGTCTCTGTCTCTGTGTCTCTGTCTCTGTGTCTCTGTCTCTGTGTCTCTGTCTCTGTGTCTCTGTCTCTGTGTCTCTGTCTCTGTGTCTCTGTCTCTGTGTTTTCGTCTCTGTGTCTCTGTCACTGTGTCTCTGTCTCTGTGTGTGTGTCTCTGTATCTGTCCCTGTGTGTGTGTCTCTGTCTCTGAGTCTCTGTCTATGTGTCTCTGTCTCTGTCTCTGTCTCTGTTTCTCTTTCTCTGTGTCTCTGTCTCTGTGTCTCTGTCCCTGTGTCTCCGTATCTGTGTCACTGTATCTATGTCTGTGCCTCTGTGTCTCTGTGTCTGTGTCTCTGTCACCGTCTCTGTGCCTCTGTTTCTATGTCTCTGTCTCTGTGTCTCTGTCTCTGTGTCTCTGTCTCTGTGTCTCTGTCTCTGTGTATCAGTCTCTGTGCCTCTGTCTGTGTGTCTCTGTCTCCATGTCTCTGTCTCTGTCTCTGTTTCTCTTTCTCTTTCTCTGTGTCTCTGTCTCTGTGTCTCTGTCCCTGTGTCCCGGTCTTCGTGTCTCTGTCCCTGTGTCTCCGTCTCTGTGTCACTGTCTCCATGTCTCTGTCTCTGTGTCTCTGTGTCTGTGTCTCTGTCACCGTCTCTGTGCCTCTGTTTCTATGTCTCTGTCTCTGTGTCTCCGTCTCTGTGTCACTGTCTCCATGTCTCTGTCTCTGTGTCCCTGTCTCTGTGTCGCTGTCCATGTGTGTCCGTCTTTGTGTCTCTGTCACTGCGTCTCTGTCTGTATGTCTCTGTATCTCTGTCTCTGTGTCTCTGTCTCTGTGCCCCTGTCTGTACGTCTCTGTCCCTGTGTCTCCTCCTCTGTGTCTCTGTCTCTGTGTCTATGTCTCTTTGTCTCGGTCCCTGTGTCACAGTCTCTGTGTCTCCGTATTTGCGTCTCGGTCTCTGTGACTCTGTCTCCGTGTCTCTGTGTCTGTGTCTCTGTCTCTGTGTCTCTGTCTCTGTGTCTCTGTCTCTGTGTGTCTGTCTGTGTGTCTCTGTCTCTCTGTCTCTGTCTCTGTGTCTCTGTCTCTGTGTCACTGTCTCTGCGTCTCTGTCACTGTGTCTCTGTCTCTATGTCTCTGTCTCTGTCTCTGTTTCTCTTTTTCTGTGTCTCTGTGTCTCTGTCCCTGTGTCTCTGTCTCTGTGTCTCTGTCTCTGTGTCTGTTTCTCTTTCCCTGTGTCTCTGTCTCTGTTTCACTTTCTCTGTGTCTCTGTCTCTGTGTCTCTGTCCCTGTGTCTCCGTCTCTGTTTCTCTCTCTCTCTGTGTCTCTGTCTCTGTGTCTCTGTCTCTGTGTCTCTGTCTCTGTGTCTCTGTCTCTGTGTCTCTGTCTCTGTCTCTGTGTCTCTGCCTCTGTGTCTCTGCCTCCGTGTCTCTGTCTCTGTGTCCCTGTCTCTGTGTTTCTGTCTTTATGTCTCTGTCTCTGTGTCTCTGTCTCTGAGAATCTGTCTCTGTGTCTCCGTCTCTGTGTATCTGTCTCTGTGTCTCTGTCTCTGTCTCTCTGTCTCTGTGTCCCTGCCGCTGTGTCTCTGTCTCTGTGTCTCTGTCTCTGAGTCTTTGCCTCTATGTCCCTGTCTCTGTATCTCTGTCCGTATGTCTCCGTCTCTGTGGCTCTCTCTCTGTGTCTCTGTCTCTGTGTCTCTGTCTCTGTGTGTGTGTCTCTGTATCTGTCCCTGTGTGTGTGTCTCTGTCTCTGAGTCTCTGTCTCTGTGTCTCTGTTTCTCTTTCTCTGTGCCTCTGTCTCTGTGTCTCTGTCCCTGTGTCTCCGTATCTGTGTCACTGTATCTATGTCTGTGCCTCTGTGTCTCTGTGTCTGTGTCTCTGTCACCGTCTCTGTGCCTCTGTTTCTATGTCTCTGTCTCTGTGTCTCTGTCTCTGTGTCTCTGTCTCTGTGTATCAGCCTCTGTGTCTCTGTCTCTGTGTCTCTGTCTCCATGTCTCTGTCTCTGTCTCTGTTTCTCTTTCTCTTTCTCTGTGTCTCTGTCTCTGTGTCTCTGTCCCTGGGTCCCGGTCATCGTGTCTCTGTCCCTTTGTCTCCGTCTCTGTGTCACTGTCTCTATGTCTCTGTCTCTGTGTCTCTGTGTCTGTGTCTCTGTCTCTGTGTCTCTGTCTCTATGTCTCTGTATGTCTGTATCTCTGCCTCTGTGTCTCTGTCTCTGTGTCTGTGTCTCTGTCTCTGTGTCTCTGTCTCTGTGTCTCTGTCTCTATGTCTCTGTATGTCTGTATCTCTGCCTCTGTGTCTCTGTCTCTGTGTCTGTGTCTCTGTCTCTGTCTCTGTGTCTCTGTCTCTGTGTCTCTGTCTCTGTGTCTCTGTCTGTGTGTCTCTGTCTCTCTGTCTCTGTCTCTGTGTCTCTGTCTCTGTGTCACTGTCTCTGCGTCTCTGTCGCTGTGTCTCTGTCTCTATGTCTCTGCCTCTGTCTCTGTTTCTCTTTTTCTGTGTCTCTGTGTCTCTGTCCCTGTGTCTCTGTCTCTGTGTCTCTGTCTCTGTGTCTGTTTCTCTTTCTCTGTGTCCCTGTCTCTGTTTCACTTTCTCTGTGTCTCTGTCTCTGTGTCTCTGTCCCTGTGTCTCCGTCTCTGTTTCTCTCTCTCTCTGTGTCTCTGTCGACGTTATCTGTCTCTGTGTCTCTGTCTCTGTGTCTCTGTCTCTGTCTCTGTGTCTCTGCCTCTGTGTCTCTGTATCTCTGTCTCTTTGTCTCTGTCTCTGTGTCTCTGCCTCTGTGTCTCCGTCTCTGTGTTTCTGTCTCTGTGTCTCTGTCTCTGTGCCTCTGTCTCCGTCTCTGTGTCTCTGTCTCTGTGTCTCTGTCGCTGTCTCGCCGTCTCTGCGTTTCTGTCTCTGTGTCTCTGTCTCTGTGTCTCCGTCTCTATGTCTATGTCTCTGTGTCTCTGTCTCTCTGTTTCTGTCTCTGTGTCTCTGCCTCCGTGTCTCTGTCTCTGTGTCCCTGTCTCTGTGTTTCTGTCTTTATGTCTCTGTCTCTGAGAATCTGTCTCTGTGTCCCTGTCTCTGTCTCTGTCTCTGTGTCTCTGTCTCTGTGTCTCGGTCTCTGTGTCTCCGTCTCTGCCTCTGAGTCTCTGTCTCTGTGCATCTGTCTATGTGTCTCTGTCTCTATGTCTCTGTCTCTATGTCTCTGTCTCTGCCTCTGTGTCTCTGTCACTGTGTCTCTGTCTTTGTGTCTCCGTGTCTCTGTCTCTGTGTCTCTGTCTCTGTGTCTCTGTCTCTGTCTCTGTCTCTGTGTCTCTGTCTCTGTGTCTTGGTCTCTGTGCCTCCGTCTCTGTGTCCCAGTCTCTGTGTTTCTGACTCTGTGTCCCTGTCTCAGTGTCTCTGTCTCCGTGTCTCTGTCTCCTTGTCTCTGTCTCCGTCCCTGTGTCTCTGTCTCTGTGTCTCCGTCTCTGTGTCTCTGTCTCTGTGTCTCCGTCTCTGTGTCTCTGTCTCTGTGTCTCTGTCTCTGTGTCTCCGTCTCTGCGTGTTTGTCGCTGTGTCCCTGTCCTGTGTCTCTGTCTCTGTGCCTCTGTCTCTATGTCCCTGTCTCTGTGTCTCTGTCTCTGTGTCTCTGTCTCTGTGTTTCCGTCTCTGTGTCTCTGTCACTGTGTCTCTGTCTCTGTGTCTCTGTCTCTGTGTCTCTGTCTCTGTGCCCGTGTCTCCGTATCTGCGTCTCTGTTTCTGTGTCTATGTCTCTGTGTCTCTGTCTCTCTGTCTCTGTCTCTGTGTCTCTGCCTCCGTGTCTCTGTCTCTGTGTCCCTGTCTCTGTGTTTCTGTCTTTATGTCTCTCTCTCTGTGTCTCTGTCTCTGAGAATCTGTGTCTGTGTCTCGGTCTCTGTCTCTGTCTCTGTCTCTGTCTCTGTGTCTCTGTCTCTGTGTCTCGGTCTCTGTGTCTCCGTCTCTGTGTCCCTGTCTCTGTGTTTCTGTCTCTGTGTCTCCGTCTCTGTGTCTCCGTCTCTGTGTCTCTGTCTCTGTGTCTCTGTCTCTGTGTCTCTGTCTCTGTGTCTCTGTCTCTGTGTCTCCGTCTCTGTGTCCCTGTCTCTGTGTTTCTGTCTCTGTGTCTCTGTCTCTATGTCTCTGTCTCTGTGTCTCTGTCTCTGTGTCTCTGTCTCTGTGTCTCTGTCTCTGTGTCTCTGTCTCTGTGTCTCTGTCTCTGTGTCTCTGTCACTGTGTCTCCGTCTTCGTGTCTGTGTCCCTGTGTCTCTGTCTCTGCGTATCTGTCTCTGTGTATCAGTCTCTGTGTCTCTGTCTCTGTGTCTCTGTCTCCATGTCTCTGTCTCTGTCTATGTGTCTCTGTCGCTGTGTCTCTCTCTCTATGTCTCTGCATCTGAATCTCTGTCTCTGTGTCTCTGTCCCAGAGTCTCCGTCTCTGTGGCTCTGTCTCCGTGTCTCTGCCTCCGTGTCTCTGTCTCTTTGTCTCTTTCTCCGTCCCTGTGTCTCTGTCCCTGTGCCCGGTCTTCCTGTCTCTGTCCCTGTGTCTCCGTCTCTGTGTCTCCGTCTCTGTGTCTCTGTCTCTGTGTCCCTGTCTCTGTGTCTCTGTCTCTGTGTCCCTGTCTCTGTGTCTCTGTCTCTGTCTCTGTCCCTGTGTCTCCGTCTTCGTGTCTCTGTCCCTGTATCTCTGTCACTGTGTCTCTGTCTATGTGTCTCTGTCTCTATGTCTCTGTCTCTGTCTCTGCTTCTCTTTCTCTGTGTCTCTGTGTCTCTGTCTCTGTGTCTCTGCCTCTGTGTCTCTGTATCTCTGTCTCTTTGTCTCTGTCTCTGTGTCTCTGCCTCTGTGTCTCCGTCTCTGTGTTTCTGTCTCTGTGTCTCTGTCTCTGTGCCTCTGTCTCCGTCTCTGTGTCTCTGTCTCTGTGTCTCTGTCGCTGTGTCGCCGTCTCTGCGTTTCTGTCTCTGTGTCCCTGTCTCTGTGTCTCCGTCTCTATGTCTATGTCTCTGTGTCTCTGTCTCTCTGTTTCTGTCTCTGTGTCTCTGCCTCCGTGTCTCTGTCTCTGTGTCCCTGTCTCTGTGTTTCTGTCTTTATGTCTCTGTCTCTGTGTCTCTGTCTCTGAGAATCTGTCTCTGTGTCTCTGTCTCTGTCTCTGTCTCTGTGTCTCTGTCTCTGTGTCTCGGTCTCTGTGTCTCCGTCTCTGTGTCCCTGTCTCTGTGTTTCTGTCTCTGTGTCCTGTCTCAGTGTCTCTGTCTCCGTGTCCCTGTCTCTTTGTCTCTGTCTCCGTCCCTGTGTCTCCGTCTCTGTGTTTCTGTCTCTGTGTCTCCGTCTCTGTGTATCTGTCTCTGTGTCTCTGTCTCTGTCTCTCTGTCTCTGTGTCCCTGCCGCTGTGTCTCTGTCTCTGTGACTCTGTCTCGGTGTCTCTGTCCCTGTGTCTCCTTCTCCGTGTTACTGTCTCTCTGTCTCTGTCTCTGTGTCTCTGTCTACGTCTCTGTGTCCCTGTCTATGAGTCTCTGTCGCTGTGTCTCTCTCTCTATGTCTCTGCATCTGAATCTCTGTCTCTGTGTCTCTGTCCCAGAGTCTCCGTCTCTGTGGCTCTGTCTCCGTGTCTCTGCCTCCGTGTCTCTGTCTCTTTGTCTCTTTCTCCGTCCCTGTGTCTCTGTCTCTGTGTCTCCGTCTCTGTGTCTCTGTCTCTGTCTCTGTGTCTGTTTCTCTTTCTCTGTTTCTCTGTCTCTGTGTCTCTGTCCCTGTGTCTCCGTCTCTGTGTCTCTCTCTCTCTGTGTCCCTGTCTCCGTGTCTCTGCCTCCGTGTCTCTGTCTCTGTGTCTCTGTCTCCGTCCCTGTGCCTCTGTCTCTGTGTCTGTGTCTCTGTGTCTCCGTCTCTGTGCCTCTGTCTCTGTCTCTGAGTCTCTGTCTCTGTGTCTCTGTCTATGTGTCTCTGTCTCTATGTCTCTGTCTCTGTGTCTCCGTGTCTGTGTTTCAGTCTCTGTGTCTCTGTCTCTGTGTGTGTGTCTCTGTGTCCCTGTCCCTGTGTCTCTGTCTCTGTGTCTCCGTCTCTGTGTCTCTGTCTCTGTCTCTGTGTCTGTTTCTCTTTCTCTGTTTCTCTGTCTCTGTGTCTCTGTCCCTGTGTCTCCGTCTCTGTGTCTCTCTCTCTCTGTGTCCCTGTCTCCGTGTCTCTGCCTCCGTGTCTCTGTCTCTGTGTCTCTGTCTCCGTCCCTGTGCCTCTGTCTCTGTGTCTGTGTCTCTGTGTCTCCGTCTCTGTGCCTCTGTCTCTGTCTCTGAGTCTCTGTCTATGTGTCTCTGTCTATGTGTCTCTGTCTCTATGTCTCTGTATGTCTGTATCTCTGCCTCTGTGTCTCTGTCTCTGTGTCTGTGTCTCTGTCTCTGTCTCTGTGTCTCTGTCTCTGAGTCTTTGCCTCTATGTCCCTGTCTCTGTATCTCTGTCCCTATGTCTCCGTCTCTGTGGCTCTGTCTCTGTGTCTCTGTCTCTGTGTCTCTGTCTCTGTGTGTGTGTCTCTGTATCTGTCCCTGTGTGTGTGTCTCTGTCCCTGAGTCTCTGTCTCTGTGTCTCTGTCTCTGTCTCTGTCTCTGTTTCTCTTTCTCTGTGTCTCTGTCTCTGTGTCGCTGTCCCTGTGTCTCCGTATCTGTGTCACTGTATCTATGTCTGTGCCTCTGTGTCTCTGTGTCTGTGTCTCTGTCACCGTCTCTGTGCCTCTGTTTCTATGTCTCTGTCTCTGTGTCTCTGTCTCTGTGTCTCTGTCTCTGTGTCTCTGTCTCTGTGTCTCTGTCTCTGTGTATCAGTTTCTGTGCCTCTGTCTCTGTGTCTCTGTCTCCATGTCTCTTTCTCTGTCTCTGTTTCTCTTTCTCTTTCTCTGTGTCTCTGTCTCTGTGTCTCTGTCCCTGTGTCCCGGTCTTCGTGTCTCTGTCCCTGTGTCTCCGTCTCTGTGTCACTGTCTCCATGTCTCTGTCTCTGTGTCTCTGTGTCTGTGTCTCTGTCACCGTCTCTGTGCCTCTGTTTCTATGTCTCTGTCTCTGTGTCTCCGTCTCTGCGTGTTGGTCGCTGTGTCCCTGTCCTGTGTCTCTGTCTCTGTGCCTCTGTCTCTCTGTCTCTGTCTCTGTGTCTCTGTCTCTGTGTCTCCGTCTCTGTGTCTCTGTCTCTGTGTCCCTGTCTCTGCGTCTCTGTCTCTGTGTCTCTGTCTCTATGTCTCTGTATGTCTGTATCTCTGCCTCTGTGTCTCTGTCTCTGTGTCTGTGTCTCTGTCTCTGTCTCTGTGTCTCCGTCTCTGTGTCTCTGTCTCTGTGTCTCTGTCTCTGTGTCCCTGTCTCTGTGTCGCTGTCCATGTGTGTCCGTCTTTGTGTCTCTGTCACTGCGTCTCTGTCTGTATGTCTCTGTATCTCTGTCTCTGTGTCTCTGTCTCTGTGCCCCTGTCTGTACGTCTCTGTCCCTGTGTCTCCTCCTCTGTGTCTCTGTCTCTGTGTCTATGTCTCTTTGTCTCTGTCCCTGTGTCACAGTCTCTGTGTCTCCGTATTTGCGTCTCGGTCTCTGTGACTCTGTCTCCGTGTCTCTGTGTCTGTGTCTCTGTCTCTGTGTCTCTGTCTCTGTGTCTCTGTCTCTGTGTGTCTGTCTGTGTGTCTCTGTCTCTGTGTCTCTGTCTCTGTGTCTCTGTCTCTGTGTCTCTGTCTCTGTGTCTCTGTCTCTGTGTCTCTGTCTCTGTCTCTGTGTCTCTGCCTCTGTGTCTCTGTATCTCTGTCTCTTTGTCTCTGTCTCTGTGTCTCTGCCTCTGTGTCTCCGTCTCTGTGTTTCTGTCTCTGTGTCTCTGCCTCTGTGCCTCTGTCTCCGTCTCTGTGTCTCTGTCTCTGTGTCTCTGTCCCTGTGCCCGGTCTTCCTGTCTCTGTCCCTGTGTCTCCGTCTCTGTGTCTCCGTCTCTGTGTCTCTGTCTCTCTGTCCCTGTCTCTGTGTCTCTGTCTCTGTGACTCTGTCTCGGTGTCTCTGTCTCTGCGTCTCTGTCGCTGTGTCTCTGTCTCTATGTCTCTGTCTCTGTCTCTGTTTCTCTTTTTCTGTGTCTCTGTGTCTCTGTCCCTGTGTCTCTGTCTCTGTGTCTCTGTCTCTGTGTCTGTTTCTCTTTCTCTGTGTCTCTGTCTCTGTTTCACTTTCTCTGTGTCTCTGTCTCTGTGTCTCTGTCCCTGTGTCTCCGTCTCTGTTTCTCTCTCTCTCTGTGTCTCTGTCGACGTTATCTGTCTCTGTGTCTCTGTCTCTGTGTCTCTGTCTCTGTGTCTCTGTCGCTGTCTCGCCGTCTCTGCGTTTCTGTTTCTATGTCTTTGTCTCTGTGTCTCCGTCTCTGCGTGTTTGTCGCTGTGTCCCTGTCCTGTGTCTCTGTCTCTGTGCCTCTGTCTCTCTGTCTGTGTCTCTGTGTCTCTGTCTCTGTGTCTCCGTCACTGTGTCTCTGTCTCTGTGTCCCTGTCTCTGTGTCTCTGTCTCTGTGTCTCTGTCTCTATGTCTCTGTATGTCTGTATCTCTGCCTCTGTGTCTCTGTCTCTGTGTCTGTGTCTCTGTCTCTGTCTCTGTGTCTCCGTCTCTGTGTCTCTGTCTCAGTGTCTCTGTGTCTGTGTCTCTGTCTCTGTGTCTCTGTCTGTGTGTCTCTGTCTCTGTGTCTCTGTCTCTGTGTCTCTGTCTCTGTGTCTCTGTCTCTGTGTCTCTGTCTGTGTGTCTCTGTCTCTCTGTCTCTGTCTCTGTGTCTCTGTCTCTGTGTCACTGTCTCTGCGTCTCTGTCGCTGTGTCTCTGTCTCTATGTGTCTGTCTCTGTCTCTGTTTCTCTTTTTCTGTGTCTCTGTGTCTCTGTCCCTGTGTCTCTGTCTCTGTGTCTCTGTCTCTGTGTCTGTTTCTCTTTCTCTGTGTCTCTGTCTCTGTTTCACTTTCTCTGTGTCTCTGTCTCTGTGTCTCTGTCCCTGTGCCTCCGTCTCTGTTTCTCTCTCTCTCTGTGTCTCTGTCGACGTTATCTGTCTCTGTGTCTCCGTCTCTGTGTCTCTGTCTCTGTGTCTCCGTCTCTGTGTCTCTGTCTCTGTGTTTCTGTCTCTGTGTCTCTGCCTCTGTGCCTCTGTCTCCGTCTCTGTGTCTCTGTCTCTGTGTCTCTGTCCCTGTGCCCGGTCTTCCTGTCTCTGCCCCTGTGTCTCCGTCTCTGTGTCTCTGTCTCTGTGTCTCTGTCTCTGTGTCTCTGTCTCTGTCTCTGTGTCTCTGCCTCTGTGTCTCTGTATCTCTGTCTCTTTGTCTCTGTCTCTGTGTCTCTGCCTCTGTGGTCTCCGTCTCTGGTTTCTGTCTCTGTGTCTCTGCCTCTGTGCCTCTGTCTCCGTCTCTGTGTCTCTGTCTCTGTGTCTCTGTCCCTGTGCCCGGTCTTCCTGTCTCTGTCCCTGTGTCTCCGTCTCTGTGTCTCCGTCTCTGTGTCTCTGTCTCTCTGTCCCTGTCTCTGTGTCTCTGTCTCTGTGACTCTGTCTCGGTGTCTCTGTCTCTGCGTCTCTGTCGCTGTGTCTCTGTCTCTATGTCTCTGTCTCTGTCTCTGTTTCTCTTTTTCTGTGTCTCTGTGTCTCTGTCCCTGTGTCTCTGTCTCTGTGTCTCTGTCTCTGTGT
>CAMAOD020000100.1:0-123626 GCA_945859595.2 Megachile willughbiella
TTTTTTTTATCCTTATTCCTATTTGTATTATCGTATTAAGTCTTACTTTTATCCTTATTACTATTATTATTATCGTTAATAACTCTTATTTTTATCCTTATTACTATTATTATTATCGTAATAACTATTACGTTCAGCCATATTCCTCTTTTTATTATGTAATAACTCTTATCTTTATCCTTATTTCTATTATTATTATCGTAATAACTATTATTTTCAGCCTTATCAAAATTATTGTTATATAAATAACTCTTATTTTTATCCTTATTCCTATTTTATCATCGTATTAACTCTTACTTTTATCCATATTACTATTATTATTATCGTAATAACTCTTATGTTTATTCTTATTTCTATTATTATTATCATTATAACTATTACTTTCAGCCTTATTCCTATTTTTATTATGTAATAACCATCATTTTTATCCTTATTACTATTATTATTATCGTAATAACTATTATTTTCAGCCTAATCACTATTATTATGATATAAGTAACTCTTACTTTTATCCTTATTCCTGTTTTTATTATCGTAAGAACTCTTATTTTTATCCTTATTACTATTATTATTATCGTAATAACTATTATTTTCAGCCTTATCACTATTATTATTATATAAATAACTCTCATTCTTATCCTTATTCCTATTTTTATTATCGTATTAACTCTTACTTTTATCCTTATTACTATTATTATTATCGTAATAACTCTTATTTTTATCCTTATTACTATTATTATTATCGTAATGACTATTATTTTTAGCCTTATCACTATTATTATTATATAAATAACTCTTATTTTTATCCTTATTACTATTATTATTATCGTAATAACTATTATTTTCAGCCTTATCACTGTTATTATTATATAAATAACTCTTATTTTTATCCTTATTCCTATTTTATCATCGCATTAACTCTTACTTTTGTCCTTATTACTATTATTATTATCGTAATAACTCTTATTTTTATCCTTATTACTATTATTATTATCGTAATAACTATTATTTTCAGCCTTATCACTATTATTATTATATAAATAACTCTTATTTTTATCCTTATTCCTATTATTATTATCGTAATAACTATTATTTTCAGCCTTATCACTATTATTATTATATAAATAACTCTTATTTTTATCATTATTCCTATTTTATCATCGTATTAACTCTTACTTTTATCCTTATTACTATTATTATTATCGTAATAACTCTTATTTTTATCCTTATTACTATTATTACTATCGTAATGACTCTTATTTTTATCCTTAATACTATTATTATTATCGTAATAACTATTACGTTCAGCCATATTCCTCTTTTTATTATGTAATAACTCTTATCTTTATCCTTATTTCTATTATTATTATCGTAATAACTATTATTTTCAGCCTTATCACTATTATTATTATATAAATAACTCTTATTTTTATCCTTATTCCTAATTTATCTTCGTATTAACTCTTACTTTTATCCTTATTACTATTATTATTATCGTAATAACTCTTATTTTTAACCTTATTTATATTATTATTATCCTTATAACTATTACTTTCAGCCATATTCCTATTTTTATTATGTAATAACTCTTATCTTTATCCTTATTTCTACTATTATTATCGTAATAACTCTTATTGTTATCCTTATAACTATTATTATTATCGTAATAACTCTTATTTTTATCCTTATTACTATTATTATTGTCGTAATAACTATTATTTTTAGCCTTATCACTATTATTATTATATAAATAACTCTTGTTTTTATCCTTATTACCATCATTATTATCGTAATAACTATTATTTTCAGCCTTATCACTATTATTATTATATAAATAACTCTTATTTTTATCATTATTCCTATTTTATCATCGTATTAAATCTTACTTTTATCCTTATTACTATTATTATTATCGTAATAACTCTTATTTTTATCCTTATTCCTATTTTATCATCGTATTAACTCTTACTTTTATCCTTATTACTATTATTATTATCGTAATAACTCTTACTTTTATCCTTATTACAATTATTATTATCGTAATAACTATTATTTTCAGCCTTATCACTATTATTATTATATAAATAACTCTTATTTTTATCCTTATTCCTATTTTATCATCGTATTAACTCTTACTTTTATCCTTATTACTATTATTCTTAGCGTAATAACTCTTATTTTTATTCTTATTTCTATTATTATTATCATTATAACTATTACTTTCAGCCTTATTCCTCTTGTTATTGTGTAATAACTATTATTTTTATCCTTATTTCTATTATTATTATCGTAATAACTATTATTTTCAGCCTTATCACTATTATTATTATATAAATAACTCTTATTTTTATCCTTATTCCTATTTTATCATCGTATTAACTCTTACTTTTATCCTTATTACTATTATTATTATCGTAATAACTCTTATTTTTATCCTTAATACTATTATTATTATCGTAATAACTATTACTTTCAGCCTTATTCCTATTTTTATTATGTAATAACCATCATTTTTATCCTTATTACTATTATTATTATCGTAATAACTATTATTTTCAGCCTAATCACTATTATTATGATATAAGTAACTCTTACTTTTATCCTTATTCCTGTTTTTATTATCGTAAGAACTCTTATTTTTTATCCTTATTACTATTATTATTATCGTAATAACTATTATTTTCAGCCTTATCACTATTATTATTATATAAATAACTCTCATTTTTATCCTTATTCCTATTTTTATTATCGTATTAACTCTTACTTTTATCCTTATTACTATTATTATTATCGTAATAACTCTTATTTTTATCCTTATTACTATTATTATTATCGTAATGACTATTATTTTTAGCCTTATCACTATTATTATTATATAAATAACTCTTATTTTTATCCTTATTACTATTATTATTATCGTAATAACTATTATTTTCAGCCTTATCACTATTATTATTATATAAATAACTCTTATTTTTATCCTTATTCCTATTTTATCATCGCATTAACTCTTACTTTTATCCTTATTACTATTATTATTATCGTAATAACTCTTATTTT
Organism: Megachile willughbiella; assembly: GCA_945859595.2. Lineage (NCBI taxonomy): Eukaryota > Metazoa > Arthropoda > Insecta > Hymenoptera > Megachilidae > Megachile > Megachile willughbiella. The sequence goes on from CAMAOD020000100.1 coordinate 3,061, forward strand.
TATCCTTATTACTATTATTATTATCGTAATAACTATTATTTTCAGCCTTATCACTATTATTATTATATAAATAACTCTTATTTTTATCCTTATTCCTATTTTATCATCGTATTAACTCTTACTTTTATCCTTATTACTATTATTATTATCGTAATAACTATTATTTTCAGCCTGATCACTATTATTATTATATAAATAACTCTTATTTTTATCCTTATTCCTATTTTATCATCGTATTAACTCTTACTTTTATCCTTATTACTATTATTATTATCGTAATAACTCTTATTTTTATCCTTAATACTATTATTATTATCGTAATAACTATTACGTTCAGCCATATTCCTCTTTTTATTATGTAATAACTCTTATCTTTATCCTTATTTCTATTATTATTATCGTAATAACTATTATTTTCAGCCTTATCACTATTATTATTATATAAATAACTTTTATTTTTATCCTTATTCCTATTTTATCATCGTATTAACTCTTACTTTTATCCTTATTACTATTATTATTATCGTAATAACTCTTATTTTTATCCTTGTTTCTATTATTATTATCCTTATAACTATTACTTTCAGCCATATTCCTATTTTTATTATGTAATAACTCTTATCTTTATCCTTATTTCTACTATTATTATCGTAATAACTCTTATTGTTATCCTTATAACTATTATTATTATCCGTAATAACTCTTATTTTTATCCTTATTACTATTATTATTGTCGTAATAACTATTATTTTTAGCCTTATCACTATTATTATTATATAAATAACTCTTGTTTTTATCCTTATTACCATTATTATTATCGTAATAACTATTATTTTCAGCCTTATCACTATTATTATTATATAAATAACTCTTATTTTTATCATTATTCCTATTTTATCATCGTATTAACTCTTACTTTTATCCTTATTACTATTATTATTATCCTAATAACTCTTATTTTTATTCTTATTTCTATTATTATTATCATTATAACTGTTACTTTCAGCCTTATTCCTATTTTTATTATGTAATAACTCTTATTTTTATCCTTATTACTATTATTATTATCGTAATAACTATTATTTTCAGCCTTATCACTATTATTATTATATAAATAACTCTCATTTTTATCCTTATTCCTATTTGTATTATCGTATTAACTCTTACTTTTATCCTTATTACTATTATTATTATCGTAATAACTCTTATTTTTATCCTTATTACTATTATTATTATCGTAATAACTATTACGTTCAGCCATATTCCTCTTTTTATTATGTAATAACTCTTATCTTTATCCTTATTTCTATTATTATTATCGTAATAACTATTATTTTCAGCCTTATCAAAATTATTATTATATAAATAACTCTTATTTTTATCCTTATTCCTATTTTATCATCGTATTAACTCTTACTTTTATCCATATTACTATTATTATTATCGTAATAACTCTTATGTTTATTCTTATTTCTATTATTATTATCATTATAACTATTACTTTCAGCCTTATTCCTATTTTTATTATGTAATAACCATCATTTTTATCCTTATTACTATTATTATTATCGTAATAACTATTATTTTCAGCCTAATCACTATTATTATGATATAAGTAACTCTTACTTTTATCCTTATTCCTGTTTTTATTATCGTAAGAACTCTTATTTTTATCCTTATTACTATTATTATTATCGTAATAACTATTATTTTCAGCCTTATCACTATTATTATTATATAAATAACTCTCATTCTTATCCTTATTCCTATTTTTATTATCGTATTAACTCTTACTTTTATCCTTATTACTATTATTATTATCGTAATAACTCTTATTTTTATCCTTATTACTATTATTATTATCGTAATGACTATTATTTTTAGCCTTATCACTATTATTATTATTATAAATAACTCTTATTTTTATCCTTATTACTATTATTATTATCGTAATAACTATTATTTTCAGCCTTATCACTATTATTATTATATAAATAACTCTTATTTTTATCCTTATTCCTATTTTATCATCGCATTAACTCTTACTTTTATCCTTATTACTATTATTATTATCGTAATAACTCTTATTTTTATCCTTATTACTATTATTATTATCGTAATAACTATTATTTTCAGCCTTATCACTATTATTATTATATAAATAACTCTTATTTTTATCCTTATTCCTATTTTATCATCGTATTAACTCTTACTTTTATCCTTATTACTATTATTATTATCGTAATAACTATTATTTTCAGCCTGATCACTATTATTATTATATAAATAACTCTTATTTTTATCCTTATTCCTATTTTATCATCGTATTAACTCTTACTTTTATCCTTATTACTATTATTATTATCGTAATAACTCTTATTTTTATCCTTAATACTATTATTATTATCGTAATAACTATTACGTTCAGCCATATTCCTCTTTTTATTATGTAATAACTCTTATCTTTATCCTTATTTCTATTATTATTATCGTAATAACTATTATTTTCAGCCTTATCACTATTATTATTATATAAATAACTTTTATTTTTATCCTTATTCCTATTTTATCATCGTATTAACTCTTACTTTTATCCTTATTACTATTATTATTATCGTAATAACTCTTATTTTTATCCTTGTTTCTATTATTATTATCCTTATAACTATTACTTTCAGCCATATTCCTATTTTTATTATGTAATAACTCTTATCTTTATCCTTATTACTATTATTATTATCGTAATAACTATTATTTTCAGCCTTATCACTATTATTATTATATAAATAACTCTTATTTTTATCATTATTCCTATTTTATCATCGTATTAACTCTTACTTTTATCCTTATTACTATTATTATTATCGTAATAACTCTTATTTTTATCCTTATTACTATTATTACTATCGTAATGACTATTATTTTTAGCCTTATCACTATTATTATTATATAAATAACTCTTATTTTTATCCTTATTACTATTATTATTATCGTAATAACTATTATTTTCAGCCTTATCACTATTATTATTATATAAATAACTGTTATTTTTATCCTTATTCCTATTTTATCATCGTATTAACTCTTACTTTTATCCTTATTACTATTATTCTTATCGTAATAACTCTTATTTTTATACTTATTTCTATTATTATTATCATTATAACTGTTACTTTCAGCCTTATTCCTCTTTTTATTGTGTAATAACTCTTATTTTTATCCTTATTTCTATTATTATTATCGTAATAACTATTATTTTCAGCCTGATCACTATTATTATTATATAAATAACTCTTATTTTTATCCTTATTCCTATTTTATCATCGTATTAACTCTTACTTTTATCCTTATTACTATTATTATTATCGTAATAACTCTTATTTTTATCCTTAATACTATTATTATTATCGTAATAACTATTACGTTCAGCCATATTCCTCTTTTTATTATGTAATAACTCTTATCTTTATCCTTATTTCTATTATTATTATCGTAATAACTATTATTTTCAGCCTTATCACTATTATTATTATATAAATAACTCTTATTTTTATCCTTATTCCTATTTTATCTTCGTATTAACTCTTACTTTTATCCTTATTACTATTATTATTATCGTAATAACTCTTATTTTTAACCTTATTTATATTATTATTATCCTTATAACTATTACTTTCAGCCATATTCCTATTTTTATTATGTAATAACTCTTATCTTTATCCTTATTTCTACTATTATTATCGTAATAACTCTTATTGTTATCCTTATAACTATTATTATTATCGTAATAACTCTTATTTTTATCCTTATTACTATTATTATTGTCGTAATAACTATTATTTTTAGCCTTATCACTATTATTATTATATAAATAACTCTTGTTTTTATCCTTATTACCATTATTATTATCGTAATAACTATTATTTTCAGCCTTATCACTATTATTATTATATAAATAACTCTTATTTTTATCATTATTCCTATTTTATCATCGTATTAACTCTTACTTTTATCCTTATTACTATTATTATTATCATTATAACTGTTACTTTCAGCCTTATTCCTATTTTTATTATGTAATAACTCTTATTTTTATCCTTATTACTATTATTATTATCGTAATAACTATTATTTTCAGCCTTATCACTATTATTATTATATAAATAACTCTCATTTTTATCCTTATTCCTATTTGTATTATCGTATTAAGTCTTACTTTTATCCTTATTACTATTATTATTATCGTAATAACTCTTATTTTTATCCTTATTACTATTATTATTATCGTAATAACTATTACGTTCAGCCATATTCCTCTTTTTATTATGTAATAACTCTTATCTTTATCCTTATTTCTATTATTATTATCGTAATAACTATTATTTTCAGCCTTATCAAAATTATTATTATATAAATAACTCTTATTTTTATCCTTATTCCTATTTTATCATCGTATTAACTCTTACTTTTATCCATATTACTATTATTATTATCGTAATAACTCTTATGTTTATTCTTATTTCTATTATTATTATCATTATAACTATTACTTTCAGCCTTATTCCTATTTTTATTATGTAATAACCATCATTTTTATCCTTATTACTATTATTATTATCGTAATAACTATTATTTTCAGCCTAATCACTATTATTATGATATAAGTAACTCTTACTTTTATCCTTATTCCTGTTTTTATTATCGTAAGAACTCTTATTTTTATCCTTATTACTATTATTATTATCGTAATAACTATTATTTTCAGCCTTATCACTATTATTATTATATAAATAACTCTCATTCTTATCCTTATTCCTATTTTTATTATCGTATTAACTCTTACTTTTATCCTTATTACTATTATTATTATCGTAATAACTCTTATTTTTATCCTTATTACTATTATTATTATCGTAATGACTATTATTTTTAGCCTTATCACTATTATTATTATATAAATAACTCTTATTTTTATCCTTATTACTATTATTATTATCGTAATAACTATTATTTTCAGCCTTATCACTGTTATTATTATATAAATAACTCTTATTTTTATCCTTATTCCTATTTTATCATCGCATTAACTCTTACTTTTATCCTTATTACTATTATTATTATCGTAATAACTCTTATTTTTATCCTTATTACTATTATTATTATCGTAATAACTATTATTTTCAGCCTTATCACTATTATTATTATATAAATAACTCTTATTTTTATCCTTATTCCTATTATTATTATCGTAATAACTATTATTTTCAGCCTTATCACTATTATTATTATATAAATAACTCTTATTTTTATCATTATTCCTATTTTATCATCGTATTAACTCTTACTTTTATCCTTATTACTATTATTATTATCGTAATAACTCTTATTTTTATCCTTATTACTATTATTACTATCGTAATGACTCTTATTTTTATCCTTAATACTATTATTATTATCGTAATAACTATTACGTTCAGCCATATTCCTCTTTTTATTATGTAATAACTCTTATCTTTATCCTTATTTCTATTATTATTATCGTAATAACTATTATTTTCAGCCTTATCACTATTATTATTATATAAATAACTCTTATTTTTATCCTTATTCCTAATTTATCTTCGTATTAACTCTTACTTTTATCCTTATTACTATTATTATTATCGTAATAACTCTTATTTTTAACCTTATTTATATTATTATTATCCTTATAACTATTACTTTCAGCCATATTCCTATTTTTATTATGTAATAACTCTTATCTTTATCCTTATTTCTACTATTATTATCGTAATAACTCTTATTGTTATCCTTATAACTATTATTATTATCGTAATAACTCTTACTTTTATCCTTATTACTATTATTATTGTCGTAATAACTATTATTTTTAGCCTTATCACTATTATTATTATATAAATAACTCTTGTTTTTCCTTATTACCATCATTATTATCGTAATAACTATTATTTTCAGCCTTATCACTATTATTATTATATAAATAACTCTTATTTTTATCATTATTCCTATTTTATCATCGTATTAAATCTTACTTTTATCCTTATTACTATTATTATTATCGTAATAACTCTTATTTTTATTCTTATTTCTATTATTATTATCATTATAAACTGTTACTTTCAGCCATATTCCTCTTTTTATTATGTAATAACTCTTATCTTTATCCTTATTACCTATCATTATTATCGCAATAACTATTATTTTCAGCCTTATCACTATTATTATTATATAAATAACTCTTATTTTTATCCTTATTCCTATTTTATCATCGTATTAACTCTTACTTTTATCCTTATTACTATTATTATTATCGTAATAACTCTTACTTTTATCCTTATTACAATTATTATTATCGTAATAACTATTATTTTCAGCCTTATCACTATTATTATTATATAAATAACTCTTATTTTTATCCTTATTCCTATTTTATCATCGTATTAACTCTTACTTTTATCCTTATTACTATTATTCTTAGCGTAATAACTCTTATTTTTATTCTTATTTCTATTATTATTATCATTATAACTATTACTTTCAGCCTTATTCCTCTTGTTATTGTGTAATAACTATTATTTTTATCCTTATTTCTATTATTATTATCGTAATAACTATTATTTTTCAGCCTTATCACTATTATTATTATATAAATAACTCTTATTTTTATCCTTATTCCTATTTTATCATCGTATTAACTCTTACTTTTATCCTTATTACTATTATTATTATCGTAATAACTCTTATTTTTATCCTTAATACTATTATTATTATCGTAATAACTATTACTTTCAGCCTTATTCCTATTTTTATTATGTAATAACCATCATTTTTATCCTTATTACTATTATTATTATCGTAATAACTATTATTTTCAGCCTAATCACTATTATTATGATATAAGTAACTCTTACTTTTATCCTTATTCCTGTTTTTATTATCGTAAGAACTCTTATTTTTATCCTTATTACTATTATTATTATCGTAATAACTATTATTTTCAGCCTTATCACTATTATTATTATATAAATAACTCTCATTTTTATCCTTATTCCTATTTTTATTATCGTATTAACTCTTACTTTTATCCTTATTACTATTATTATTATCGTAATAACTCTTATTTTTATCCTTATTACTATTATTATTATCGTAATGACTATTATTTTTAGCCTTATCACTATTATTATTATATAAATAACTCTTATTTTTATCCTTATTACTATTATTATTATCGTAATAACTATTATTTTCAGCCTTATCACTATTATTATTATATAAATAACTCTTATTTTTATCCTTATTCCTATTTTATCATCGCATTAACTCTTACTTTTATCCTTATTACTATTATTATTATCGTAATAACTCTTATTTTTATCCTTATTACTATTATTATTATCGTAATAACTATTATTTTCAGCCTTATCACTATTATTATTATATAAATAACTCTTATTTTTATCCTTATTCCTATTTTATCATCGTATTAACTCTTACTTTTATCCTTATTACTATTATTACTATCGTAATGACTATTATTTTCAGCCTGATCACTATTATTATTATATAAATAACTCTTATTTTTATCCTTATTCCTGTTTTATCATCGTATTAACTCTTACTTTTATCCTTATTACTATTATTATTATCGTAATAACTCTTATTTTTATCCTTAATACTATTATTATTATCGTAATAACTATTACGTTCAGCCATATTCCTCTTTTTATTATGTAATAACTCTTATCTTTATCCTTATTTCTATTATTATTATCGTAATAACTATTATTTTCAGCCTTATCACTATTATTATTATATAAATAACTCTTATTTTTATCCTTATTCCTATTTTATCTTCGTATTAACTCTTACTTTTATCCTTATTACTATTATTATTATCGTAATAACTCTTATTTTTAACCTTATTTATATTATTATTATCCTTATAACTATTACTTTCAGCCATATTCCTATTTTTATTATGTAATAACTCTTATCTTTATCCTTATTTCTACTATTATTATCGTAATAACTCTTATTGTTATCCTTATAACTATTATTATTATCGTAATAACTCTTATTTTTATCCTTATTACTATTATTATTGTCGTAATAACTATTATTTTTAGCCTTATCACTATTATTATTATATAAATAACTCTTGTTTTTATCCTTATTACCATCATTATTATCGTAATAACTATTATTTTCAGCCTTATCACTATTATTATTATATAAATAACTCTTATTTTTATCATTATTCCTATTTTATCATCGTATTAAATCTTACTTTTATCCTTATTACTATTATTATTATCGTAATAACTCTTATTTTTATTCTTATTTCTATTATTATTATCATTATAACTGTTACTTTCAGCCATATTCCTCTTTTTATTATGTAATAACTCTTATCTTTATCCTTATTTCTATTATTATTATCGCAATAACTATTATTTTCAGCCTTATCACTATTATTATTATATAAATAACTCTTATTTTTATCCTTATTCCTATTTTATCATCGTATTAACTCTTACTTTTATCCTTATTACTATTATTATTATCGTAATAACTCTTACTTTTATCCTTATTACAATTATTATTATCGTAATAACTATTATTTTCAGCCTTATCACTATTATTATTATATAAATAACTCTTATTTTTATCCTTATTCCTATTTTATCATCGTATTAACTCTTACTTTTATCCTTATTACTATTATTCTTAGCGTAATAACTCTTATTTTTATTCTTATTTCTATTATTATTATCATTATAACTATTACTTTCAGCCTTATTCCTCTTTTTATTGTGTAATAACTATTATTTTTATCCTTATTTCTATTATTATTATCGTAATAACTATTATTTTCAGCCTTATCACTATTATTATTATATAAATAACTCTTATTTTTATCCTTATTCCTATTTTATCATCGTATTAACTCTTACTTTTATCCTTATTACTATTATTATTATCGTAATAACTCTTATTTTTATCCTTAATAATATTATTATTATCGTAATAACTATTACGTTCAGCCATATTCCTCTTTTTATTATGTAATAACTCTTATCTTTATTCTTATTACTATTATTATTATCGTAATAACTATTATTTTCAGCCTAATCACTATTATTATGATATAAGTAACTCTTATTTTTATCCTTATTCCTGTTTTTATTATCGTAAGAACTCTTATTTTTATCCTTATTACTATTATTATTATCGTAATAACTCTCATTTTTATCCTTATTACTATTATTATTATCGTAATGACTATTATTTTTAGCCTTATCACTATTATTATTATATAAATAACTCTTATTTTTATCCTTATTACTATTATTATTATCGTAATAACTATTATTTTCAGCCTTATCACTATTATTATTATATAAATAACTCTTATTTTTATCCTTATTCCTATTTCATCATCGTATTAACTCTTACTTTTATCCTTATTACTATTATTCTTAGCGTAATAACTCTTATTTTTATTCTTATTTCTATTATTATTATCATTATAACTATTACTTTCAGCCTTATTCCTCTTTTTATTGTGTAATAACTATTATTTTTATCCTTATTTCTATTATTATTATCGTAATAACTATTATTTTCAGCCTTATCACTATTATAATTATATAAATAACTCTTATTTTTATCCTTATTCCTATTTTATCATCGTATTAACTCTTACTTTTATCCTTATTACTATTATTATTATCGTAATAACTCTTACTTTTATCCTTATTACTATTATTATTATCGTAATAACTATTATTTTCAGCCTTATCACTATTATTATTATATAAATAACTCTTATTTTTATCCTTATTCCTATTTCATCATCGTATTAACTCTTACTTTTATCCTTATTACTATTATTCTTAGCGTAATAACTCTTATTTTTATTCTTATTTCTATTATTATTATCATTATAACTATTACTTTCACCCTTATTCCTCTTTTTATTGTGTAATAACTATTATTTTTATCCTTATTTCTATTATTATTATCGTAATAACTATTATTTTCAGCCTTATCACTATTATTATTATATAAATAACTCTTATTTTTATTCTTATTCCTATTTTATCATCGTATTAACTCTTACTTTTATCCTTATTACTATTATTATTATCGTAATAACTCTTATTTTTATCCTTAATACTATTATTATTATCGTAATAACTATTACGTTCAGCCATATTCCTCTTTTTATTATGTAATAACTCTTATCTTTATTCTTATTTCTATTATTATTATCGTAATAACTATTATTTTCAGCCTTATCACTATTATTATTATATAAATAACTCTTATTTTTATCCTTATTCCTATTTTATCATCGTATTAACTCTTACTTTTATCCTTATTACTATTATTATTATCGTAATAACTCTTATTTTTATCCTTAATACTATTATTATTATCGTAATGATTATTATTTTTAGCCTTATCACTGTTATTATTATATAAATAACTCTTATTTTTATCCTTATTGCTATTTTATCATCGTATTAACTCTTACCTTTATCCTTATTACTATTATTATTATCGTAATAACTCTTATTTTTATCCTTATTTCTATTATTATTATCCTTATAACTATTACTTTCAGCCATATTCCTATTTTTATTATGTACTAACTCTTATCTTTATCCTTATTTCTATTATTATTATCGTAATAACTCTTATTTTTATCCTTATAACTATTATTATTATCGTAATAACTCTTATTTTTATCCTTATTACTATTATTATTATCGTAATAACTATTACTTTCAGCCATATTCCTCTTTTTATTGTGTAATAACTCTTATTTTTATCCTTGTTACTATTATTATTATCGTAATAACTATTATTTTCAGCCTTATCACTATTATTATTATATAAATAACTCTTATTTTTATCATTATTCCTATTTTATCATCTTATTAACTCTTACTTTTATCCTTATTACTATTATTATTATCCTAATAACTCTTATTTTTATTCTTATTTCTATTATTATTATCATTATAACTGTTACTTTCAGCCTCATTCCTATTTTTATTATGTAATAACTCTTATTTTTATCCTTATTACTATTATTATTATCGTAATAACTATTATTTTCAGCCTTATCACTATTATTATTATATAAATAACTCTCATTTTTATCCTTATTCCTATTTGTATTATCGTATTAACTCTTACTTTTATCCTTATTACTATTATTATTATCGTAATAACTCTTATTTTTATCCTTATTACTATTATTATTATCGTAATAACTATTACGTTCAGCCATATTCCTCTTTTTATTATGTAATAACTCTTATCTTTATCCTTATTTCTATTATTATTATCGTAATAACTATTATTTTCAGCCTTATCAATATTATTATTATATAAATAACTCTTATTTTTATCCTTATTCCTATTTTATCATCGTATTAACTCTTACTTTTATCCATATTACTATTATTATTATCGTAATAACTCTTATGTTTATTCTTATTTCTATTATTATTATCATTATAACTATTACTTTCAGCCTTATTCCTATTTTTATTATGTAATAACCATCATTTTTATCCTTATTACTATTATTATTATCGTAATAACTATTATTTTCAGCCTAATCACTATTATTATGATATAAGTAACTCTTACTTTTATCCTTATTCCTGTTTTTATTATCGTAAGAACTCTTATTTTTATCCTTATTACTATTATTATTATCGTAATAACTATTATTTTCAGCCTTATCACTATTATTATTATATAAATAACTCTCATTTTTATCCTTATTCCTATTTTTATTATCGTATTAACTCTTACTTTTATCCTTATTACTATTATTATTATCGTAATAACTCTTATTTTTATCCTTATTACTATTATTATTATCGTAATGACTATTATTTTTAGCCTTATCACTATTATTATTATATAAATAACTCTTATTTTTATCCTTATTACTATTATTATTATCGTAATAACTATTATTTTCAGCCTTATCACTATTATTATTATATAAATAACTCTTATTTTTATCCTTATTCCTATTTTATCATCGTATTAACTCTTACTTTTATCCTTATTACTATTATTATTATCGTAATAACTCTTATTTTTATCCTTATTACTATTATTATTATCGTAATAACTATTATTTTCAGCCTTATCACTATTATTATTATATAAATAACTCTTATTTTTATCCTTATTCCTATTTTATCATCGTATTAACTCTTACTTTTATCCTTATTACTATTATTATTATCGTAATAACTATTATTTTCACTATTATTATTATATAAATAACTCTTATTTTTATCCTTATTCCTATTTTATCATCGTATTAACTCTTACTTTTATCCTTATTACTATTATTATTATCGTAATAACTCTTATTTTTATCCTTAATACTATTATTATTATCGTAATAACTATTACGTTCAGCCATATTCCTCTTTTTATTATGTAATAACTCTTATCTTTATCCTTATTTCTATTATTATTATCGTAATAACTATTATTTTCAGGCCTTATCACTATTATTATTATATAAATAACTCTTATTTTTATCCTTATTCCTATTTTATCTTCGTATTAACTCTTACTTTTATCCTTATTACTATTATTATTATCGTAATAACTCTTATTTTTAACCTTATTTATATTATTATTATCCTTATAACTATTACTTTCAGCCATATTCCTATTTTTATTATGTAATAACTCTTATCTTTATCCTTATTTCTACTATTATTATCGTAATAACTCTTATTGTTATCCTTGATAACTATTATTATTATCGTAATAACTCTTATTTTTATCCTTATTACTATTATTATTGTCGTAATAACTATTATTTTTAGCCTTATCACTATTATTATTATATAAATAACTCTTGTTTTTATCCTTATTACCATTATTATTATCGTAATAACTATTGATTTTCAGCCTTATCACTATTACTGTTATATAAATAACTCTTATTTTTATCATTATTCCTATTTTATCATCGTATTAAATCTTACTTTTATCCTTATTACTATTATTATTATCGTAATAACTCTTATTTTTATTCTTATTTCTATTATTATTATCATTATAACTGTTACTTTCAGCCATATTCCTCTTTTTATTATGTAATAACTCTTATCTTTATCCTTATTTCTATGTATTATTATCGCAATAACTATTATTTTCAGCCTTTGATCACTATTATTATTATTATAAATAACTCTTATTTTTATCCTTTATTCCTATTTTATCATCGTAGTAACTCTTACTTTTATCCTTATTACTATTATTATTATCGTAAATAACTCTTACTTTTATCCTTATTACAATTATTATTATCGTAATAACTATTATTTTCAGCCTTATCACTATTATTATTATATAAATAACTCTTATTTTTATCCTTATTCCTATTTTATCTATCGTATTAACTCTTACTTTTATCCTTATTACTATTATTCTTAGCGTAATAACTCTTATTTTTATTCTTATTTCTATTATTATTATCATTATAACTGTTACTTTCAGCTCATTCCTATTTTTATTATGTAATAACTCTTATTTTTATCCTTATTACTATTATTATTATCGTAATGACTATTATTTTTAGCCTTATCACTATTATTATTATATAAATAACTCTTATTTTTATCCTTATTACTATTATTATTATCGTAATAACTATTATTTTCAGCCTTATCACTATTATTATTATATAAATAACTCTTATTTTTATCCTTATTCCTATTTTATCATCGCATTAACTCTTACTTTTATCCTTATTACTATTATTATTATCGTAATAACTCTTATTTTTATCCTTATTACTATTATTATTATCGTAATAACTATTATTTTCAGCCTTATCACTATTATTATTATATAAATAACTCTTATTTTTATCCTTATTCCTATTTTATCATCGTATTAACTCTTACTTTTATCCTTATTACTATTATTACTATCGTAATAACTATTATTTTCAGCCTGATCACTATTATTATTATATAAATAACTCTTATTTTTATCCTTATTCCTGTTTTATCATCGTATTAACTCTTACTTTTATCCTTATTACTATTATTATTATCGTAATAACTCTTATTTTTATCCTTAATACTATTATTATTATCGTAATAACTATTACGTTCAGCCATATTCCTCTTTTTATTATGTAATAACTCTTATCTTTATCCTTATTTCTATTATTATTATCGTAATAACTATTATTTTCAGCCTTATCACTATTATTATTATATAAATAACTCTTATTTTTATCCTTATTCCTATTTTATCTTCGTATTAACTCTTACTTTTATCCTTATTACTATTATTATTATCGTAATAACTCTTATTTTTAACCTTATTTATATTATTATTATCCTTATAACTATTACTTTCAGCCATATTCCTATTTTTATTATGTAATAACTCTTATCTTTATCCTTATTTCTACTATTATTATCGTAATAACTCTTATTGTTATCCTTATAACTATTATTATTATCGTAATAACTCTTATTTTTATCCTTATTACTATTATTATTGTCGTAATAACTATTATTTTTAGCCTTATCACTATTATTATTATATAAATAACTCTTGTTTTTATCCTTATTACCATCATTATTATCGTAATAACTATTATTTTCAGCCTTATCACTATTATTATTATATAAATAACTCTTATTTTTATCATTATTCCTATTTTATCATCGTATTAAATCTTACTTTTATCCTTATTACTATTATTATTATCGTAATAACTCTTATTTTTATTCTTATTTCTATTATTATTATCATTATAACTGTTACTTTCAGCCATATTCCTCTTTTTATTATGTAATAACTCTTATCTTTATCCTTATTTCTATTATTATTATCGCAATAACTATTATTTTCAGCCTTATCACTATTATTATTATATAAATAACTCTTATTTTTATCCTTATTCCTATTTTATCATCGTATTAACTCTTACTTTTATCCTTATTACTATTATTATTATCGTAATAACTCTTACTTTTATCCTTATTACAATTATTATTATCGTAATAACTATTATTTTCAGCCTTAT
This sequence comes from Megachile willughbiella, assembly GCA_945859595.2. Lineage (NCBI taxonomy): Eukaryota > Metazoa > Arthropoda > Insecta > Hymenoptera > Megachilidae > Megachile > Megachile willughbiella. The sequence continues at coordinate 18,188 of CAMAOD020000100.1, forward strand.
CACTATTATTATTATATAAATAACTCTTATTTTTATCCTTATTCCTATTTTATCATCGTATTAACTCTTACTTTTATCCTTATTACTATTATTCTTAGCGTAATAACTCTTATTTTTATTCTTATTTCTATTATTATTATCATTATAACTATTACTTTCAGCCTTATTCCTCTTTTTATTGTGTAATAACTATTATTTTTATCCTTATTTCTATTATTATTATCGTAATAACTATTATTTTCAGCCTTATCACTATTATTATTATATAAATAACTCTTATTTTTATCCTTATTCCTATTTTATCATCGTATTAACTCTTACTTTTATCCTTATTACTATTATTATTATCGTAATAACTCTTATTTTTATCCTTAATAATATTATTATTATCGTAATAACTATTACGTTCAGCCATATTCCTCTTTTTATTATGTAATAACTCTTATCTTTATTCTTATTACTATTATTATTATCGTAATAACTATTATTTTCAGCCTAATCACTATTATTATGATATAAGTAACTCTTATTTTTATCCTTATTCCTGTTTTTATTATCGTAAGAACTCTTATTTTTATCCTTATTACTATTATTATTATCGTAATAACTCTCATTTTTATCCTTATTACTATTATTATTATCGTAATGACTATTATTTTTAGCCTTATCACTATTATTATTATATAAATAACTCTTATTTTTATCCTTATTACTATTATTATTATCGTAATAACTATTATTTTCAGCCTTATCACTATTATTATTATATAAATAACTCTTATTTTTATCCTTATTCCTATTTCATCATCGTATTAACTCTTACTTTTATCCTTATTACTATTATTCTTAGCGTAATAACTCTTATTTTTATTCTTATTTCTATTATTATTATCATTATAACTATTACTTTCAGCCTTATTCCTCTTTTTATTGTGTAATAACTATTATTTTTATCCTTATTTCTATTATTATTATCGTAATAACTATTATTTTCAGCCTTATCACTATTATAATTATATAAATAACTCTTATTTTTATCCTTATTCCTATTTTATCATCGTATTAACTCTTACTTTTATCCTTATTACTATTATTATTATCGTAATAACTCTTACTTTTATCCTTATTACTATTATTATTATCGTAATAACTATTATTTTCAGCCTTATCACTATTATTATTATATAAATAACTCTTATTTTTATCCTTATTCCTATTTCATCATCGTATTAACTCTTACTTTTATCCTTATTACTATTATTCTTAGCGTAATAACTCTTATTTTTATTCTTATTTCTATTATTATTATCATTATAACTATTACTTTCACCCTTATTCCTCTTTTTATTGTGTAATAACTATTATTTTTATCCTTATTTCTATTATTATTATCGTAATAACTATTATTTTCAGCCTTATCACTATTATTATTATATAAATAACTCTTATTTTTATTCTTATTCCTATTTTATCATCGTATTAACTCTTACTTTTATCCTTATTACTATTATTATTATCGTAATAACTCTTATTTTTATCCTTAATACTATTATTATTATCGTAATAACTATTACGTTCAGCCATATTCCTCTTTTTATTATGTAATAACTCTTATCTTTATTCTTATTTCTATTATTATTATCGTAATAACTATTATTTTCAGCCTTATCACTATTATTATTATATAAATAACTCTTATTTTTATCCTTATTCCTATTTTATCATCGTATTAACTCTTACTTTTATCCTTATTACTATTATTATTATCGTAATAACTCTTATTTTTATCCTTAATACTATTATTATTATCGTAATGATTATTATTTTTAGCCTTATCACTATTATTATTATATAAATAACTCTTATTTTTATCCTTATTGCTATTTTATCATCGTATTAACTCTTACCTTTATCCTTATTACTATTATTATTATCGTAATAACTCTTATTTTTATCCTTATTTCTATTATTATTATCCTTATAACTATTACTTTCAGCCATATTCCTATTTTTATTATGTACTAACTCTTATCTTTATCCTTATTTCTATTATTATTATCGTAATAACTCTTATTTTTATCCTTATAACTATTATTATTATCGTAATAACTCTTATTTTTATCCTTATTACTATTATTATTATCGTAATAACTATTACTTTCAGCCATATTCCTCTTTTTATTGTGTAATAACTCTTATTTTTATCCTTATTACTATTATTATTATCGTAATAACTATTATTTTCAGCCTTATCACTATTATTATTATATAAATAACTCTTATTTTTATCATTATTCCTATTTTATCATCTTATTAACTCTTACTTTTATCCTTATTACTATTATTATTATCCTAATAACTCTTATTTTTATTCTTATTTCTATTATTATTATCATTATAACTGTTACTTTCAGCCTCATTCCTATTTTTATTATGTAATAACTCTTATTTTTATCCTTATTACTATTATTATTATCGTAATAACTATTATTTTCAGCCTTATCACTATTATTATTATATAAATAACTCTCATTTTTATCCTTATTCCTATTTGTATTATCGTATTAACTCTTACTTTTATCCTTATTACTATTATTATTATCGTAATAACTCTTATTTTTATCCTTATTACTATTATTATTATCGTAATAACTATTACGTTCAGCCATATTCCTCTTTTTATTATGTAATAACTCTTATCTTTATCCTTATTTCTATTATTATTATCGTAATAACTATTATTTTCAGCCTTATCAATATTATTATTATATAAATAACTCTTATTTTTATCCTTATTCCTATTTTATCATCGTATTAACTCTTACTTTTATCCATATTACTATTATTATTATCGTAATAACTCTTATGTTTATTCTTATTTCTATTATTATTATCATTATAACTATTACTTTCAGCCTTATTCCTATTTTTATTATGTAATAACCATCATTTTTATCCTTATTACTATTATTATTATCGTAATAACTATTATTTTCAGCCTAATCACTATTATTATGATATAAGTAACTCTTACTTTTATCCTTATTCCTGTTTTTATTATCGTAAGAACTCTTATTTTTATCCTTATTACTATTATTATTATCGTAATAACTATTATTTTCAGCCTTATCACTATTATTATTATATAAATAACTCTCATTTTTATCCTTATTCCTATTTTTATTATCGTATTAACTCTTACTTTTATCCTTATTACTATTATTATTATCGTAATAACTCTTATTTTTATCCTTATTACTATTATTATTATCGTAATGACTATTATTTTTAGCCTTATCACTATTATTATTATATAAATAACTCTTATTTTTATCCTTATTACTATTATTATTATCGTAATAACTATTATTTTCAGCCTTATCACTATTATTATTATATAAATAACTCTTATTTTTATCCTTATTCCTATTTTATCATCGTATTAACTCTTACTTTTATCCTTATTACTATTATTATTATCGTAATAACTCTTATTTTTATCCTTATTACTATTATTATTATCGTAATAACTATTATTTTCAGCCTTATCACTATTATTATTATATAAATAACTCTTATTTTTATCCTTATTCCTATTTTATCATCGTATTAACTCTTACTTTTATCCTTATTACTATTATTATTATCGTAATAACTATTATTTTCAGCCTGATCACTATTATTATTATATAAATAACTCTTATTTTTATCCTTATTCCTATTTTATCATCGTATTAACTCTTACTTTTATCCTTATTACTATTATTATTATCGTAATAACTCTTATTTTTATCCTTAATACTATTATTATTATCGTAATAACTATTACGTTCAGCCATATTCCTCTTTTTATTATGTAATAACTCTTATCTTTATCCTTATTTCTATTATTATTATCGTAATAACTATTATTTTCAGCCTTATCACTATTATTATTATATAAATAACTCTTATTTTTATCCTTATTCCTATTTTATCTTCGTATTAACTCTTACTTTTATCCTTATTACTATTATTATTATCGTAATAACTCTTATTTTTAACCTTATTTATATTATTATTATCCTTATAACTATTACTTTCAGCCATATTCCTATTTTTATTATGTAATAACTCTTATCTTTATCCTTATTTCTACTATTATTATCGTAATAACTCTTATTGTTATCCTTATAACTATTATTATTATCGTAATAACTCTTATTTTTATCCTTATTACTATTATTATTGTCGTAATAACTATTATTTTTAGCCTTATCACTATTATTATTATATAAATAACTCTTGTTTTTATCCTTATTACCATTATTATTATCGTAATAACTATTATTTTCAGCCTTATCACTATTACTGTTATATAAATAACTCTTATTTTTATCATTATTCCTATTTTATCATCGTATTAAATCTTACTTTTATCCTTATTACTATTATTATTATCGTAATAACTCTTATTTTTATTCTTATTTCTATTATTATTATCATTATAACTGTTACTTTCAGCCATATTCCTCTTTTTATTATGTAATAACTCTTATCTTTATCCTTATTTCTATTATTATTATCGCAATAACTATTATTTTCAGCCTTATCACTATTATTATTATATAAATAACTCTTATTTTTATCCTTATTCCTATTTTATCATCGTATTAACTCTTACTTTTATCCTTATTACTATTATTATTATCGTAATAACTCTTACTTTTATCCTTATTACAATTATTATTATCGTAATAACTATTATTTTCAGCCTTATCACTATTATTATTATATAAATAACTCTTATTTTTATCCTTATTCCTATTTTATCATCGTATTAACTCTTACTTTTATCCTTATTACTATTATTCTTAGCGTAATAACTCTTATTTTTATTCTTATTTCTATTATTATTATCATTATAACTATTACTTTCAGCCTTATTCCTCTTTTTATTGTGTAATAACTATTATTTTTATCCTTATTTCTATTATTATTATCGTAATAACTATTATTTTCAGCCTTATCACTATTATTATTATATAAATAACTCTTATTTTTATCCTTATTCCTATTTTATCATCGTATTAACTCTTACTTTTATCCTTATTACTATTATTATTATCGTAATAACTCTTATTTTTATCCTTAATACTATTATTATTATCGTAATAACTATTACGTTCAGCCATATTCCTCTTTTTATTATGTAATAACTCTTATCTTTATTCTTATTTCTATTATTATTATCGTAATAACTATTATTTTCAGCCTTATCACTATTATTATTATATAAATAACTCTTATTTTTATCCTTATTCCTATTTTATCATCGTATTAACTCTTACTTTTATCCTTATTACTATTATTATTATCGTAATAACTCTTATTTTTATCCTTAATACTATTATTATTATCGTAATAACTATTACGTTCAGCCATATTCCTCTTTTTATTATGTAATAACTCTTATCTTTATTCTTATTTCTATTATTATTATCGTAATAACTATTATTTTCAGCCTTATCACTATTATTATTATATAAATAACTCTTATTTTTATCCTTATTCCTATTTTATCATCGTATTAACTCTTACTTTTATCCTTATTACTATTATTATTAACGTAATAACTCTTATTTTTATCCTTATTACTATTATTATTATCGTAATGATTATTATGTTTAGCCTTATCACTATTATTATTATATAAATAACTCTTATTTTTATCCTTATTACTATTATTATTATCGTAATAACTATTATTTTCTGCCTTATCACTATTATTATTATATAAATAACTCTTATTTTTATCCTTATTCCTATTTTATCATCGCATTAACTCTTACTTTTATCCTTATTACTATTATTATTATCGTAATAACTCTTATTTTTATCCTTATTCCTATTTTATCATCGTATTAACTCTTACTTTTATCCTTATTACTATTATTCTTATCGTAATAACTCTTATTTTTATCCTTATTACCATTATTATTATCGCAATAACTCTTATTTTTATCCTTGTTTCTATTATTATTATCCTTATAACTATTACTTTCAGCCATATACCTCTTTTTATTATGTAATAACTCTTATCTTTATCCTTATTTCTATTATTATTATCGTAATAACTATTATTTTCAGCCTTATCACTATTGTTATTATATAAACAACTCTTATTTTTATCCTTATTCGTATTTTATCATCGTATTAACTCTTACTTTTATCCTTATTACTATTATTATTATCGTAATAACTCTTATTTTTATCCTTGTTTCTATTATTATTATCCTTATAACTATTACTTTCAGTCATATTCCTATTTTTATTATGTAATAACTCTTATCTTTATCCTTATTACTATTATTATTATCGTAATAACTCTTATTTTATCCTTAATACTATTATTATTATCGTAATAACTATTACGTTCAGCCATATTCCTCTTTTTATTATGTAATAACTCTTATCTTTATTCTTATTTCTATTATTATTATCGTAATAACTATTATTTTCAGCCTTATCACTATTATTATTATATAAATAACTCTTATTTTTATCCTTATTCCTATTTTATCATCGTATTAACTCTTACTTTTATCCTTATTACTATTATTATTATCGTAATGACTATTATTTTTAGCCTTATCACTATTATTATTATATAAATAACTCTTATTTTTATCCTTATTACTATTATTATTATCGTAATAACTATTATTTTCAGCCTTATCACTATTATTATTATATAAATAACTCTTATTTTTATCCTTATTCCTATTTTATCATCGTATTAACTCATACTTTTATCCTTATTACTATTATTATTATCGTAATAACTCTTATTTTTATCCTTATTACTATCATTATTATCGTAATAACTATTATTTTCAGCCTTATCACTATTATTATTATATAAATAACTCTTATTTTTATCCTTATTCCTATTTTATCATCGTATTAACTCTTACTTTTATCCTTATTACTATTATTCTTATCGTAATAACTCTTACTTTTATTCTTATTTCTATTATTATTATCACTATAACTATTACTTTCAGCCTTATTCCTCTTTTTATTGTGTAATAACTCTTATTTTTATCCTTATTTCTATTATTATTATAGTAATAACTATTATTTTCAGCCTTATCACTATTATTATTATATAAATAACTCTCATTTTTATCCTTATTCCAATTTTTATTATCGTATTAACTCTTACTTTTATCCTTATTACTATTATTATTATCGTAATAACTCTTATTTTTATCCTTATTACTATTATTATTATCGTAATAACTCTTATTTCTATCCTTATTTCTATTATTATTATCGTAATAACTATTACTTTCAGCCATATTCCTCTTTTTATTGTGTAATAACTCTTATTTTTATCCTTATTTCTATTATTATTATCGTAATAACTATTATTTTCAGCCTTATCACTATTATTATTATGTAAATAACTCTTATTTTTATCCTTATTCCTATTTTCTCATCGTATTAACTCTTACTTTTATCCTTATTACTATTATTCTTATCGTAATAACTCTTATTTTTATTCTTATTTCTATTATTATTATCATTATAACTATTACTTTCAGCCATATTCCTATTTTTATTATGTAATAACTCTTATCTTTATCCTTATTTCTATTATTATTATCGTAATAACTCTTATTTTTATCCTTATAACTATTATTATTATCGTAATAACTCTTATTTTTATCCTTATTGCTATTATTATTATCGTAATAACTATTATTTTTTAGCCTTATCACTATTATTATTATATAAATATCTCTTATTTTTATCCTTATTACTATTATTATTATCGTAATAACTATTATTTTCAGCCTTATCACTATTATTATATATAAATAACTCTTATTTTTATCATTATTCCTATTTTATCTTCGTATTAACTCTTACTTTTATCCTTATTACTATTATTATTATCGTAATAACTCTTATTTTTATTCTTATTTCTATTATTTATTATCATTATAACTATTACTTTCAGCCTTATTCCTATTTTTATTATGTAATAAACTCTTATTTTTATCCTTATTACTATTATCATTATCGCAATAACTATTATTTTCAGCCTTATCACTATTATTATTATATAAATAAACTCTTATTTTTATCCTTATTCCTATTTTTATTATCGTAAGAAACTCTTATTTTTATCCTTATTACTATTAATTATTATCGTAATAACTCTTATTTTTATCCTTATTACTATTATTATTATCGTAATGACTATTATTTTTAGCCTTATCACTATTATTATTATATAAATAACTCTTATTTTTATCCTTATTACTATTATTATTATCGTAATAACTATTATTTTCAGCCTTATCCACTATTATTATTATATAAATAACTCTTATTTTTATCCTTATTCCTATTTTATCATCGTATTAACTCTTACTTTTATCCTTATTACTATTATTATTATCGTAATAACTCTTACTTTTATCCTTATTACTATTATTATTATCGTAAATAACTATTATTTTCAGCCTTATCACTATTATTATTATATAAATAACTCTTATTTTTATCCTTATTCCTATTTTATCATCGTATTAACTCTTACTTTAATCCTTATTACTATTATTCTTAGCGTAATAACTCTTATTTTTATTCTTATTTCTATTATTATTATCATTATAACTATTACTTTCAGCCTTATTCCTCTTTTTATTGTGTAATAACTATTATTTTTATCCTTATTTCTATTATTATTATCGTAATAACTATTATTCTCAGCCTTATCACTATTATTATTATATAAATAACTCTTATTTTTATCCTTATTCCTATTTTATCATCGTATTAACTCTTACTTTTATCCTTATTACTATTATTATTAACGTAATAACTCTTATTTTTATCCTTATTACTATTATTATTATCGTAATGATTATTATTTTTAGCCTTATCACTATTATTATTATATAAATAACTCTTATTTTTATCCTTATTACTATTATTATTATCGTAATAACTATTATTTTCAGCCTTATCACTATTATTATTATATAAATAACTCTTATTTTTATCCTTATTCCTATTTTATCATCGCATTAACTCTTACTTTTATCCTTATTACTATTATTATTATCGTAATAACTCTTATTTTTTATCCTTATTCCTATTTTATCATCGTATTAACTCTTACTTTTATCCTTATTACTATTATTCTTATCGCAATAACTCTTATTTTTATCCTTATTACCATTATTATTATCGTAATAAATCTTATTTTTATCCTTGTTTCTATTATTATTATCCTTATAACTATTACTTTCAGCCAAATACCTCTTTGTTATTATGTAATAACTCTTATCTTTATCCTTATTTCTATTATTATTATCGTAATAACTATTATTTTCAGCCTTATCACTATTGTTATTATATAAACAACTCTTATTTTTATCCTTATTCGTATTTTATCATCGTATTAACTCTTACTTTTATCCTTATTACTATTATTATTATCGTAATAACTCTTATTTTTATCCTTGTTTCTATTATTATTATCCTTATAACTATTACTTTCAGTCATATTCCTATTTTTATTATGTAATAACTCTTATCTTTATCCTTATAACTATTATTATTATCGTAATAACTCTTATTTTTATCCTTATTACTATTATTATTATCGTAATAACTATTATTTTTAGCCTTATCACTATTATTATTATATAAATATCTCTTATTTTTTAGCCTTATCACTATTATTATTATATAAATATCTCTTATTTTTATCCTTATTACTATTATTATTATCGTAATAACTATTATTTTCAGCCTTATCACTATTATTATTATATAAATAACTCTTATTTTTATCATTATTCCTATTTTATCATCGTATTAACTCTTACTTTTATCCTTATTACTATTATTATTATCGTAATAACTCTTATTTTTATTCTTATTTCTATTATTATTATCATTATAACTATTACTTTCAGCCTTATTCCTATTTTTATTATGTAATAACTCTTATTTTTATCCTTATTACTATTATTATTATCGCAATAACTATTATTTTCAGCCTTATCACTATTATTATTATATAAATAACTCTTATTTTTATCCTTATTCCTATTTTTATTATCGTAAGAACTCTTATTTTTATCCTTATTACTATTATTATTATCGTAATAACTCTTATTTTTATCCTTATTACTATTATTATTATCGTAATGACTATTATTTTTAGCCTTATCACTATTATTATTATATAAATAACTATTATTTTTATCCTTATTACTATTATTATTATCGTAATAACTATTATTTTCAGCCTTATCACTATTATTATTATATAAATAACTCTTATTTTTATCCTTATTCCTATTTTATCATCGTATTAACTCTTACTTTTATCCTTATTACTATTATTATTATCGTAATAACTCTTACTTTTATCCTTATTACTATTATTATTATCGTAATAACTATTATTTTCAGCCTTATCACTATTATTATTATATAAATAACTCTTATTTTTATCCTTATTCCTATTTTATCATCGTATTAACTCTTACTTTTATCCTTATTACTATTATTCTTAGCGTAATAACTCTTATTTTTATTCTTATTTCTGTTATTATTATCATTATAACTATTACTTTCAGCCTTATTCCTCTTTTTATTGTGTAATAGCTATTATTTTTATCCTTATTTCTATTATTATTATCGTAATAACTATTATTTTCAGCCTTATCACTATTATTATTATATAAATAACTCTTATTTTTATCCTTATTCCTATTTTATCATCGTATTAACTCTTACTTTTATCCTTATTACTATTATTATTATCGTAATAACTCTTATTTTATCCTTAATACTATTATTATTATCGTAATAACTATTACGTTCAGCCATATTCCTCTTTTTATTATGTAATAACTCTTATTTTTATTCTTATTTCTATTATTATTATCATTATAACTATTCCTTTCAGCCTTATTCCTATTTTTATTATGTAATAACTCTTATTTTTATCCTTATTACTATTATTATTATCGCAATAACTATTATTTTCAGCCTTATCACTATTATTATTATATAAATAACTCTTATTTTTATCCTTATTCCTATTTTTATTATCGTAAGAACTCTTATTTTTATCCTTATTACTATTATTATTATCGTAATAACTCTTATTTTTATCCTTATTACTATTATTATTATCGTAATGACTATTATTTTTAGCCTTATCACTATTATTATTATATAAATAACTCTTATTTTTATCCTTATTACTATTATTATTATCGTAATAACTATTATTTTCAGCCTTATCACTATTATTATTATATAAATAACTCTTATTTTTATCCTTATTCCTATTTTTATTATCGTATTAACTCTTACATTTATCCTTATTACTATTATTATTATCGTAATAACTCTTATTTTTATCCTTATTACCATTATTGTAGGAGTACAGCGTCAACCGTCGCGGCGCGAATATACTGGAAAGATCGCGAATGCATAACAATAACAACACCGCGCGGGTAAACAGCTGATCGGGCGAAGCCGCTACCGGCGAGCGCGTCGACCCCAGTGTATGTGTGCATGTATGAGTGAGTGTGTGAACGTCGACGAAGCGAGCGTTAGAAAACCGTCACGAGCCTAACGACTAGCGAAAACTCGCGAAGGTTTTGAACGCAAAAATCGAGAACGTTCGGGCGCCGCGCAAATATAAGGACGCGACCGCGGCGCGACGGATATAGAACGAATCACGAGTACGAGTACGATCACGGCGACAACGATTACCATTACGATTACGATAACGATTACGACTTACGGACTACGAGTTACGGATTACGATTTACGGGTTTCGGATTTACGGTTTCTTGTGCGTGCTTTGTATTCGTGTATGTACTTTGTATCTTTTCTGTGTATGTTCTCTTATGCACTCTGAATAAAGGGTTAGTCTTGAAAATTCTAAACCTACAATTGGGGGCTCAGCCGGGATACTGACAGCGATCCAAGAGTGCGTGATAGGACAGTGCTTTCAGAACAGATATTCGTGTGCAATGGAAGGAAAAGTGCTTCAGGACCTTACGACGGCTCGTTTGAAGGAGTTGCTGCGGGAAAGAGCCCTGTCTACCAGCGGCACGAAAAACGAGCTAGTTGCAAGACTGCTCGAACATGGGGACGAACTGGAAGGCGCTTTCGACGGAGGGGAAGCGTCCGGTCAAGACAACGTCAAGATAGTGCAGGCACCACGCATCGCGTCCCAGGCATCAGAGGTGGAATTGATGAGGTTACGCCTCGAGCTCTTGGAGAAAGAAAAGGAGATGGCCATTCGAGAGGCAGAGCTGGCGCGACGCGAACTCGAAGTAATGCGTGCAATGCAGGCGAGTCATACACCACAACCCGTGAGACCGGAGGTGACAATCGCAACCCCGGAGCCCCTCCGCCTGAACATCACGGCCATCGCGGACCTCCTCAGCCATTTCGACGGAACGAAGGGCAACTTTGCGACATGGAGAAGGCAGCTCCGCTTATTACGGGACACGTATGGCCTGCGAGACGATGCCAGCCGCATCCTCGTCGTCTCGAAGCTCCAGGGGAAGGTGCTGGACTGGTTCCATTCCCGACCCGAATACATGGAACTACCGGTGGACCAGCTATTAGACCTAATGGGCTCCATGTTCCATGTGAGAACCAGTCGGCTGGCAGCAAGGCGACAGTTTGAAGAGAGAACGTGGCACCGGGACGAAACCTTTGCTGACTACCTCCACCAAAAAACGATATTGGCGAACTATATCTCCGTCGACGAGGAGGAGTTTATCGATTGCCTCATCGATGGGATACCCGACCCCGTACTCCAGGACCAGGCGAGGATTCAGCGATTTAGGACGAGCGCCGATCTCCTGGAGGCATTCGGCAAAATCACGCTCCGGCCGAGAGCGACGGCCGTAGCACCCAGAGGAGGAAAACGAGCAGCTGAACCGCAAGCCGAACGGCCACCCACCGACGCAACGAAGAGGTGCATCAACTGCGGCGACCGAGGACACCTGACATCGAACTGCCCCATGCAAGGAAAGGGTCGTAAGTGTTTTCATTGCAACGAGTTCGGCCACATTTCACGCGACTGCCCGACGAAAAAAACTGTTACGAAAAACGTCCTCGCCGTCACGGTAGCCGCGGAAAGTAAATATCGGAAAGATGTACGCGTAAACGGATGCGCCGCGGTAGCCGTGTTAGATACGGGTAGCGACGTCTCGCTAATTAGGAAGAACGTTTATATTGACATTGGGGCACCTCCGCTGGCGAATGAGGTAATGCGTCTCCGCGGCATAGGGTCGGAAGAGCACAAAACTCTCGGGAAATTCCACGGCGAAATTTTAATCGATGGGGAGAAGCGCGGGGTCACCTTGCGGGTAGTGGAGGACGCGGTCTTAGAATACGGGGTACTGCTGGGTTTTGACTTTATCGACGCCGCGGAATGGGTGGTAAAGGACGGATCCATGACGCTCACGACGCGGCCGGACACGCGTGATACTCCGGCGGAAATTTTCTATGTCGACTGCGAACGAGACCACGACGCGATCGATCTGGCCCACGTCAGAAACCCGGAAATTCGCGAGCGAATCGAGACCGCCGTTCGCGAATACAAACCCGACCGAAGCCGCGAGAGCGACGTAACGATGAAAATCGTATTAAAAGACGACGAACCGGTGTACCAACGGGCGAGACGGCTTGCTCCCTCCGAGAGAGAAGAGGTTAACCGGCAGATCGAGGAGTGGATACGCGACGGTATTGTACAACCCTCTCTGTCGGAGTATGCGAGCCCGATCGTTCTCGTCAAGAAGAAAGACGGTACCGCCCGCCTATGCGTTGATTACCGGCGTCTGAACGCGAAGATAGTACGCGACCGGTACCCACTTCCACTGATCGAGGACCAATTAGATCTTTTACAAGACGCCGTAGTATATAGCAAATTGGATTTACGCAACGCATTTTTTCACGTTAGAGTAGAACCGGGAAGTAGAAAATACACGTCGTTCATAGTGCCCGACGGCCAATACGAATTTTTGAAGGTTCCGTTTGGTCTGTCCAATTCGCCCGCCGTTTTCCAGCGTTACGTGCACGCCGCGTTTAGGGATCTCGTGGCGCGGAAAATTGTAATCTTATACGTTGACGACCTGACTGTTCCCGCGAAGGATTGCGAAACTGGCGTGCGGCGCGTAATAGAGGTCCTTAAACGAGCGGCTGAGTACGGATTGGCGATAAACTGGACAACATGTGAATTTCTAAAGACACGCGTGGAGTACCTCGGACATGTAGTGGAGGGGGGTACGGTCCGTCCCTCGGAAAATAAGGCGAGAGCGGTGGCTCGTTTCCCGACCCCAACGACCGTGAAGCAGGTGCAGAGTTTCCTTGGGCTATCCGGATATTTTCGGAAATTTATCCGGGATTATTCTACAATAGCGCGTCCACTCACACGATTACTAAAGGCAAACGAGCGTTTCCGATTCGGATCGGAGGAACTGGATGCATTTCGGCAGCTCAAGGAAGCTCTGCTTAAAGAACCGGTGTTGCAGCTCTACCGACCCGAACGAGAAACGCAATTGCATACCGATGCGTCTATCCACGGTTTCGGAGCAATATTGTTACAGCGCGATAGCGAGGACGGTGCGTTCCATCCGGTGTATTTCGCGAGCGGTACGACGACGGCGGCGGAACAACGGTACCCAAGCTACGAATTAGAAGTGTTAGCTATAGTTAGGGCCCTCCGGAAGTTCAGAATTTATTTACTCGGGATACCGTTCAGAATTGTCACGGATTGCCGCGCCTTTACACTAACCATGCGGAAAAAAGATTTGTGCGTACGGGTAGCACGCTGGGCACTACTCTTAGAGGAGTTCCAGTACACGATCGAGCACCGGTCCGGAGACGCTATGAAGCACGTCGACGCGCTTAGTCGTAACCCGGTGGCGGCCTGCCTGGCGATCGAAAGCGAGGACAGCGTCACGGCACGAATCCGCAAAGCTCAGGAGCAGGACGACGACCTGCGCAAAATAATGGACGGCGTGAGGGAACGGGGAATGGACGGTTACGTGCTGAGACGGGGGCTCCTACTCCGGGAGACGGACGGCGACCTACGCATCGTGGTTCCTAGGGGAATGCAGACCCAGGTCACGCGCAGGGCACACGAACAGGGGCACTTCTCCAGCGTAAAGACGGAAGCGCTACTCCGACGCGATTACTGGTTCCCGGCCATGCAATCGAAGGTCGAAAAGGTCGTAAGGAACTGCGTGGATTGCATCCTCGCCGAACGCAAGAAGGGTCGACAGGAGGGACTACTCCACGCAATCGAGAAGGGAGACCGGCCCCTTGACACCCTCCACGTTGACCATCTCGGCCCTCTACCCTCCACCCGGAAGCAGTACCGCCACATTTTTGTCGTGGTGGACGCGTTCACAAAATTCGTGTGGCTATACGCCACGAAGACGACGAATTCGGCGGAGGTCATGGACAGGCTACGAAAACAGGCGACGACATTCGGGAATCCGCGCAGAATCATATCCGATCGGGGCACTGCGTTCACCTCCCAAGCCTTCAAGGACTACTGTAACGAGGAAGGAATAGAACACGTCCTCATCGTCACGGGTGTACCACGGGGGAATGGACAAGTAGAGCGGGTAAACCGGACATTAATACCGCTGCTGACGAAGATGTCCGCTCCAAACTCCGCGGAATGGTTCAAACATCTGCCAACGGTCCAGCAATTCCTGAACGCCACCCCGCACCGCAGCACCGGAGTGTCCCCCTTTACTCTGCTCGTGGGCACTCGTATGCACCTTAAGGACGACCAAGAGGTAAGAGCGATAATCGAGGCAGAGTTCCAGGAAATGTTCCAGGCTGATCGGGACGAGATACGCCGCCATGCGAGGGAGCGACTGCAACAGGTCCAACGGGAGAACCAGAGGCAGTATGACAGGCGACGGAAAAAGGCAAGAGTTTACCGCGAAGGCGATCTCGTGTCCATACAGCGAACGCAACTCGGACCCGGATTAAAGCTGGCCGGAAAATTCATGGGTCCATACGAAGTAACACGAGCGCTCCGCAATGACCGATACTTGGTGGTCAAGATCGGCGAACACGAGGGACCGAACCAGACATCAACGTCAGCGGACCACATGAAGCCGTGGGTAGAGGAGAGCGACCAAAGTGAAGAGGAAAACGAGGAAGAAGCAGAAGAAGGGGTTAAAGTCGGCATCTGAGGGCATATGCCTTTTTAGGATGGCCGAGTGTAGGAGTACAGCGTCAACTGTCGCGGCGCGAATATACTGGAAAGATCGCGAATGCATAACAATAACAACACCGCGCGGGTAAACAGCTGATCGGGCGAAGCCGCTACCGGCGAGCGCGTCGACCCCAGTGTATGTGTGCATGTATGAGTGAGTGTGTGAACGTCGACGAAGCGAGCGTTAGAAAACCGTCACGAGCCTAACGACTAGCGAAAACTCGCGAAGGTTTTGAACGCAAAAATAGAGAACGTTCGGGCGCCGCGCAAATATAAGGACGCGACCGCGGCGCGACGGATATAGAACGAATCACGAGTACGAGTACGATCACGGCGACAACGATTACCATTACGATTACGATAACGATTACGACTTACGGACTACGAGTTACGGATTACGATTTACGGGTTTCGGATTTACGGTTTCTTGTGCGTGCTTTGTATTCGTGTATGTACTTTGTATCTTTTCTGTGTATGTTCTCTTATGCACTCTGAATAAAGGGTTAGTCTTGAAAATTCTAAACCTACATTATTATTATCGTAATAACTCTTATTTTTATCCTTGTTTCTATTATTATTATCCTTATAACTATTACTTTCAGCCATATACCTCTTTTTATTATGTAATAACTCTTATCTTTATCCTTATTTCTATTATTATTATCGTAATAACTATTATTTTCAGCCTTATCACTATTGTTATTATATAAACAACTCTTATTTTTATCCTTATTCGTATTTTATCATCGTATTAACTCTTACTTTTATCCTTATTACTATTATTATTATCGTAATAACTCTTATTTTTATCCTTGTTTCTATTATTATTATCCTTATAACTATTACTTTCAGCCATATTCCTATTTTTATTATGTAATAACTCTTATCTTTATCCTTATTTCTATTATTATTATCGTAATAACTCTTATTTTTATCCTTATAACTATTATTATTATCGTAATAACTCTTATTTTTATCCTTATTACTATTATTATTATCGTAATAACTATTATTTTCAGCCTTATCACTATTATTATTATATAAATAACTCTTATTTTTATCCTTATTCCTATTTTGTCATCGTATTAACTCTTACTTTTATCCTTATTACTATTATTATTATCGTAATAACTCTTATTTTTATCCTTATTACTATCATTATTATCGTAATAACTATTATTTTCAGCCTTATCACTATTATTATTATATAAATAACTCTTATTTTTATCCTTATTCCTATTTTATCATCGTATTAACTCTTACTTTTATCCTTATTACTATTTTTCTTATCGTAGTAACTCTTATTTTTATTCTTATTTCTATTATTATTATCACTATAACTATTACTTTCAGCCTTATTCCTCTTTTTATTGTGTAATAACTCTTATTTTTATCCTTATTTCTATTATTATTATAGTAATAACTATTATTTTCAGCCTTATCACTATTATTATTATATAAATAACTCTCATTTTTATCCTTATTCCAATTTTTATTATCGTATTAACTCTTACTTTTATCCTTATTACTATTATTATTATCGTAATAACTCTTATTTTTATCCTTGTTTCTATTATTATTATCCTTATAACTATTACTTTCAGCCATATTCCTATTTTTATTATGTAATAACTCTTATCTTTATCCTTATTTCTATTATTATTATCGTAATAACTCTTATGTTTATCCTTATAACTATTATTATTATCGTAATAACTCTTATTTTTATCCTTATTACTATTATTATTATCGTAATAACTATTATTTTTAGCCTTATCACTATTATTATTATATAAATATCTCTTATTTTTATCCTTATTACTATTATTATTATCGTAATAACTATTATTTTCAGCCTTATCACTATTATTATTATATAAATAACTCTTATTTTTATCATTATTCCTATTTTATCATCGTATTAACTCTTACTTTTATCCTTATTACTATTATTATTATCGTAATAACTCTTATTTTTATTCTTATTTCTATTATTATTATCATTATAACTATTACTTTCAGCCTTATTCCTATTTTTATTATGTAATAACTCTTATTTTTATCCTTATTACTATTATTATTATCGCAATAACTATTATTTTCAGCCTTATCACTATTATTATTATATAAATAACTCTTATTTTTATCCTTATTCCTATTTTTATTATCGTAAGAACTCTTATTTTTATCCTTATTACTATTATTATTATCGTAATAACTCTTATTTTTATCCTTATTACTATTATTATTATCGTAATGACTATTATTTTTAGCCTTATCACTATTATTATTATATAAATAACTCTTATTTTTATCCTTATTACTATTATTATTATCGTAATAACTATTATTTTCAGTCTTATCACTATTATTATTATATAAATAACTCTTATTTTTATCCTTATTCCTATTTTATCATCGTATTAACTCTTACTTTTATCCTTATTACTATTATTATTATCGTAATAACTCTTACTTTTATCCTTATTACTATTATTATTATCGTAATAACTATTATTTTCAGCCTTATCACTATTATTATTATATAAATAACTCTTATTTTTATCCTTATTCCTATTTTATCATCGTATTAACTCTTACTTTTATCCTTATTACTATTATTCTTAGCGTAATAACTCTTATTTTTATTCTTATTTCTATTATTATTATCATTATAACTATTACTTTCAGCCTTATTCCTCTTTTTATTGTGTAATAACTATTATTTTTATCCTTATTTCTATTATTATTATCGTAATAACTATTATTTTCAGCCTTATCACTATTATTATTATATAAATAACTCTTATTTTTATCCTTATTCCTATTTTATCATCGTATTAACTCTTACTTTTATCCTTATTACTATTATTATTATCGTAATAACTCTTATTTTTATCCTTAATACTATTATTATTATCGTAATAACTATTACGTTCAGCCATATTCCTCTTTTTATTATGTAATAACTCTTATCTTTATTCTTATTTCTATTATTATTATCGTAATAACTATTATTTTCAGCCTTATCACTATTATTATTATATAAATAACTCTTATTTTTATCCTTATTCCTATTTTATCATCGTATTAACTCTTACTTTTATCCTTATTACTATTATTATTATCGTAATAACTATTATTTTCAGCCTTATCACTATTATTATTATATAAATAACTCTTATTTTTATCCTGATTCCTATTTTATCATCGTATTAACTCTTACTTTTATCCTTATTACTATTATTATTATCGTAATAACTCTTATTTTTATTCTTATTTCTATTATTATTATCATTATAACTATTACTTTCAGCCTTATTCCTATTTTTATTATGTAATAACTCTCATTTTTATCCTTATTACTATTATTATTATCGTAATAACTATTATTTTCAGCCTCATCACTATTATTATTATATAAATAACTCTTATTTTTATCCTTATTCCTATTTTTATTATCGTAAGAACTCTTATTTTTATGCTTATTACTATTATTATTATCGTAATAACTCTTATTTTTATCCTTATTACTATTATTATTATCGTAATGACTATTATTTTTAGCCTTTTCACTATTATTATTATATAAATAACTCTTATTTTTATCCTTATTACTATTATTATTAGCGTAATAACTATTATTTTCAGCCTTATCACTATTATTATTATATAAATAACTCTTATTTTTATCCTTATTCCTATTTTATCATCGTATTAACTCTTACTTTTATCCTTATTACTATTATTATTATCGTAATAACTCTTATTTTTATTCTTATTTCTATTATTATTATCATTATAACTATTACTTTCAGCCTTATTCCTCTTTTTATTGTGTAATAACTATTATTTTTATCCTTATTTCTATTATTATTATCGTAATAACTATTATTTTCAGCCTTATCACTATTATTATTATATAAATAACTCTTATTTTTATCCTTATTCCTATTTTATCATCGTATTAACTCTTACTTTTATCCTTATTACTATTATTATTATCGTAATAACTCTTATTTTTATCCTTAATACTATTATTATTATCGTAATAACTATTACGTTCAGCCATATTCCTCTTTTTATTATGTAATAACTCTTATCTTTATTCTTATTACTATTATTATTATCGTAATAACTATTATTTTCAGCCTAATCACTATTATTATGATATAAGTAACTCTTATTTTTATCCTTATTCCTGTTTTTATTATGGTAAGAACTCTTATTTTTATCCTTCTTACTATTATTATTATCGTAATAACTATTACTTTCAGCCATATTCCTCTTTTTATTATGTAATAACTCTTATCTTTATCCTTATTTCTATTATTATTATCGTAATAACTATTATTTTCAGCCTTATCACTATTATTATTATATAAATAACTCTTATTTTTATCCTTATTCCTATTTTTATTATCGTAAGAACTCTTATTTTTATCCTTATTACTATTATTATTATCGTAATAACTCTTATTTTTATCCTTATTACTATTATTATTATCGTAATAACTCTTATTTCTATCCTTATTTCTATTATTATTATCGTAATAACTATTACTTTCAGCCATATTCCTCTTTTTATTGTGTAATAACTCTTATTTTTATCCTTATTTCTATTATTATTATCGTAATAACTATTATTTTCAGCCTTATCACTATTATTATTATATAAATAACTCTTACTTTTACCCTTATTACTATTATTATTATCGTAATAACTCTTATTTTTATCCTTATTACTATTATTATTATCGTAATAACTCTTATTTCTATCCTTATTTCTATTATTATTATCGTAATAACTATTACTTTCAGCCATATTCCTCTTTTTATTGTGTAATAACTCTTATTTTTATCCTTATTTCTATTATTATTATCGTAATAACTATTATTTTCAGCCTTATCACTATTATTATTATATAAATAACTCTTATTTTTATCCTTATTCCTATTTTTATTATCGTAAGAACTCTTATTTTTATCCTTATTACTATTATTATTATCGTAATAACTCTTATTTTTATCCTTATTACTATTATTATTATCGTAATGACTATTATTTTTAGCCTTATCACTATTATTATTATATAAATAACTCTTATTTTTATCCTTATTACTATTATTATTATCGTAATAACTATTATTTTCAGCCTTATCACTATTATTATTATATAAATAACTCTTATTTTTATCCTTATTCCTATTTTATCATCGCATTAACTCTTACTTTTATCCTTATTACTATTATTATTATCGTAATAACTCTTATTTTTATCCTTATTCCTATTTTATCATCGTATTAACTCCTACTTTTATCCTTATTACTATTATTCTTAGCGTAATAACTCTTATTTTTATTCTTATTTCTATTATTATTATCATTATAACTATTACTTTCAGCCTTATTCCTCTTTTTATTGTGTAATAACTATTATTTTTATCCTTATTTCTATTATTATTATCGTAATAACTATTATTTTCAGCCTTATCACTATTATTATTATATAAATAACTCTTATTTTTATCCTTATTCCTATTTTATCATCGTATTAACTCTTACTTTTATCCTTATTACTATTATTATTATCGTAATAACTCTTATTTTTATCCTTAATACTATTATTATTATCGTAATAACTATTACGTTCAGCCATATTCCTCTTTTTATTATGTAATAACTCTTATCTTTATTCTTATTTCTATTATTATTATCGTAATAACTATTATTTTCAGCCTTATCACTATTATTATTATATAAATAACTCTTATTTTTATCCTTATTCCTATTTTATCATCGTATTTACTCTTACTTTTATCCTTATTATTATTATTATTATCGTAATAACTCTTATTTTTATCCTTAATACTATTATTATTATCGTAATAACTATTACGTTCAGCCATATTCCTCTTTTTATTATGTAATAACTCTTATCTTTATTCTTATTTCTATTATTATTATCGTAATAACTATTATTTTCAGCCTTATCACTATTATTATTTTATAAATAACTCTTATTTTTATCCTTATTCCTATTTTATCATCGTATTAACTCTTACTTTTATCCTTATTACTATTATTATTATCGTAATAACTATTATTTTCAGCCTTATCACTATTATTATTATATAAATAACTCTTATTTTTATCCTGATTCCTATTTTATCATCGTATTAACTCTTACTTTTATCCTTATTACTATTATTATTATCGTAATAACTCTTATTTTTATTCTTATTTCTATTATTATTATCATTATAACTATTACTTTCAGCCTTATTCCTATTTTTATTATGTAATAACTCTCATTTTTATCCTTATTACTATTATTATTATCGTAATAACTATTATTTTCAGCCTCATCACTATTATTATTATATAAATAACTCTTATTTTTATCCTTATTCCTATTTTTATTATCGTAAGAACTCTTATTTTTATCCTTATTACTATTATTATTATCGTAATAACTCTTATTTTTATCCTTATTACTATTATTATTATCGTAATGACTATTATTTTTAGCCTTATCACTATTATTATTATATAAATAACTCTTATTTTTATCCTTATTACTATTATTATTATCGTAATACCTATTATTTTCAGCCTTATCACTATTATTATTATATAAATAACTCTTATTTTTATCCTTATTCCTATTTTATCATCGTATTAACTCTTACTTTTATCCTTATTACTATTATTATTATCGTAATAACTCTTATTTTTATTCTTATTTCTATTATTATTATCATTATAACTATTACTTTCAGCCTTATTCCTCTTTTTATTGTGTAATAACTATTATTTTTATCCTTATTTCTATTATTATTATCGTAATAACTATTATTTTCAGCCTTATCACTATTATTATTATATAAATAACTCTTATTTTTATCCTTATTCCTATTTTATCATCGTATTAACTCTTACTTTTATCCTTATTACTATTATTATTATCGTAATAACTCTTATTTTTATCCTTAATACTATTATTATTATCGTAATAACTATTACGTTCAGCCATATTCCTCTTTTTATTATGTAATAACTCTTATCTTTATTCTTATTACTATTATTATTATCGTAATAACTATTATTTTCAGCCTAATCACTATTATTATGATATAAGTAACTCTTATTTTTATCCTTATTCCTGTTTTTATTATGGTAAGAACTCTTATTTTTATCCTTCTTACTATTATTATTATCGTAATAACTATTACTTTCAGCCATATTCCTCTTTTTATTATGTAATAACTCTTATCTTTATCCTTATTTCTATTATTATTATCGTAATAACTATTATTTTCAGCCTTATCACTATTATTATTATATAAATAACTCTTATTTTTATCCTTATTCCTATTTTTATTATCGTAAGAACTCTTATTTTTATCCTTATTACTATTATTATTATCGTAATAACTCTTATTTTTATCCTTATTACTATTATTATTATCGTAATAACTCTTATTTCTATCCTTATTTCTATTATTATTATCGTAATAACTATTACTTTCAGCCATATTCCTCTTTTTATTGTGTAATAACTCTTATCTTTATCCTTATTTCTATTATTATTATCGTAATAACTATTATTTTCAGCCTTATCACTATTATTATTATATAAATAACTCTTACTTTTACCCTTATTACTATTATTATTATCGTAATAACTCTTATTTTTATCCTTATTACTATTATTATTATCGTAATAACTCTTATTTCTATCCTTATTTCTATTATTATTATCGTAATAACTATTACTTTCAGCCATATTCCTCTTTTTATTGTGTAATAACTCTTATTTTTATCCTTATTTCTATTATTATTATCGTAATAACTATTATTTTCAGCCTTATCACTATTATTATTATATAAATAACTCTTATATTTATCCTTATTCCTATTTTATCATCGTATTAACTCTTACTTTTATCCTTATTCCTATTTTTATTATCGTAAGAACTCTTATTTTTATCCTTATTACTATTATTATTATCGTAATAACTCTTATTTTTATCCTTATTACTATTATTATTATCGTAATGACTATTATTTTTAGCCTTATCACTATTATTATTATATAAATAACTCTTATTTTTATCCTTTTTACTATTATTATTATCGTAATAACTATTATTTTCAGCCTTATCACTATTATTATTATATAAATAACTCTTATTTTTATCCTTATTCCTATTTTATCATCGCATTAACTCTTACTTTTATCCTTATTACTATTATTATTATCGTAATAACTCTTATTTTTATCCTTATTCCTATTTTATCATCGTATTAACTCCTACTTTTATCCTTATTACTATTATTCTTAGCGTAATAACTCTTATTTTTATTCTTATTTCTATTATTATTATCATTATAACTATTAATTTCAGCCTTATTCCTCTTTTTATTGTGTAATAACTATTATTTTTATCCTTATTTCTATTATTATTATCGTAATAACTATTATTTTCAGCCTTATCACTATTATTATTATATAAATAACTCTTATTTTTATCCTTATTCCAATTTTATCATCGTATTAACTCTTACTTTTATCCTTATTACTATTATTATTATCGTAATAACTCTTATTTATATCCTTAATACTATTATTATTATCGTAATAACTATTACGTTCAGCCATATTCCTCTTTTTATTATGTAATAACTCTTATCTTTATTCTTATTTCTATTATTATTATCGTAATAACTATTATTTTCAGCCTTATCACTATTATTATTATATAAATAACTCTTATTTTTATCCTTATTCCTATTTTATCATCGTATTAACTCTTACTTTTATCCTTATTACTATTATTATTATCGTAATAACTCTTATTTTTATTCTTATTTCTATTATTATTATCATTATAACTATTACTTTCAGCCTTATTCCTATTTTTATTATGTAATAACTCTCATTTTTATCCTTATTACTATTATTATTATCGTAATAACTATTATTTTCAGCCTAATCACTATTATTATGATATAAGTAACTCTTATTTTTATCCTTATTCCTCTTTTTATTATCGTAAGAACTCTTATTTTTATCCTTATTACTATTATTATTATCGTAATAACTATTATTTTCAGCCTCATCACTATTATTATTATATAAATAACTCTTATTTTTATCCTTATTCCTATTTTTATTATCGTAAGAACTCTTATTTTTATCCTTATTACTATTATTATTATCGTAATAACTCTTATTTTTATCCTTATTACTATTATTATTATCGTAATAACTCTGATTTCTATCCTTATTTCTATTATTATTATCGTAATAACTATTACTTTCAGCCATATTCCTCTTTTTATTGTGTAATAACTCTTATTTTTATCCTTATTTCTATTATTATTATCGTAATAACTATTATTTTCAGCCTTATCACTATTATTATTATATAAATAACTCTTACTTTTACCCTTATTACTATTATTATTATCGTAATAACTCTTATTTTTATCCTTGTTACTATTATTATTATCGTAATAACTCTTATTTCTATCCTTATTTCTATTATTATTATCGTAATAACTATTACTTTCAGCCATATTCCTCTTTTTATTGTGTAATAACTCTTATTTTTATCCTTATTTCTATTATTATTATCGTAATAACTATTATTTTCAGCCTTATCACTATTATTATTATATAAATAACTCTTATTTTTATCCTTATTCCTATTTTTATTATCGTAAGAACTCTTATTTTTATCCTTATTACTATTATTATTATCGTAATAACTCTTATTTTTATCCTTATTACTATTATTATTATCGTAATGACTATTATTTTTAGCCTTATCACTATTATTATTATATAAATAACTCTTATTTTTATCCTTATTACTATTATTATTATCGTAATAACTATTATTTTCAGCCTTATCACTATTATTATTATATAAATAACTCTTATTTTTATCCTTATTCCTATTTTATCATCGCATTAACTCTTACTTTTATCCTTATTACTATTATTATTATCGTAATAACTCTTATTTTTATCCTTATTCCTATTTTATCATCGTATTAACTCTTACTTTTATCCTTATTACTATTATTCTTAGCGTAATAACTCTTATTTTTATTCTTATTTCTATTATTATTATCATTATAACTATTACTTTCAGCCTTATTCCTCTTTTTATTGTGTAATAACTATTATTTTTATCCTTATTTCTATTATTATTATCGTAATAACTATTATTTTCAGCCTTATCACTATTATTATTATATAAATAACTCTTATTTTTATCCTTATTCCTATTTTATCATCGTATTAACTCTTACTTTTATCCTTATTACTATTATTATTATCGTAATAACTCTTATTTTTATCCTTAATACTATTATTATTATCGTAATAACTATTACGTTCAGCCATATTCCTCTTTTTATTATGTAATAACTCTTATCTTTATTCTTATTTCTATTATTATTATCGTAATAACTATTATTTTCAGCCTTATCACTATTATTATTATATAAATAACTCTTATTTTTATCCTTATTCCTATTTTATCATCGTATTAACTCTTACTTTTATCCTTATTACTATTATTATTATCGTAATAACTCTTATTTTTATTCTTATTTCTATTATTATTATCATTATAACTATTACTTTCAGCCTTATTCCTATTTTTATTATGTAATAACTCTCATTTTTATCCTTATTACTATTATTATTATCGTAATAACTATTATTTTCAGCCTAATCACTATTATTATGATATAAGTAACTCTTATTTTTATCCTTATTCCTATTTTATCATCGTATTAACTCTTACTTTTATCCTTATTACTATTATTATTATCGTAATAACTCTTATTTTTATTCTTATTTCTATTATTATTATCATTATAACTATTACTTTCAGCCTTATTCCTCTTTTTATTGTGTAATAACTATTATTTTTATCCTTATTTCTATTATTATTATCGTAATAACTATTATTTTCAGCCTTATCACTATTATTATTATATAAATAACTCTTATTTTTATTCTTATTCCTATTTTATCATCGTATTAACTCTTACTTTTATCCTTATTACTATTATTATTATCGTAATAACTCTTATTTTTATCCTTAATACTATTATTATTATCGTAATAACTATTACGTTCAGCCATATTCCTCTTTTTATTATGTAATAACTCTTATCTTTATTCTTATTTCTATTATTATTATCGTAATAACTATTATTTTCAGCCTTATCACTATTATTATTATATAAATAACTCTTATTTTTATCCTTATTCCTATTTAATCATCGTATTAACTCTTACTTTTATCCTTATTACTATTATTATTATCGTAATAACTATTATTTTCAGCCTTATCACTATTATTATTATATAAATAACTCTTATTTTTATCCTGATTCCTATTTTATCATCGTATTAACTCTTACTTTTATCCTTATTACTATTATTATTATCGTAATAACTCTTATTTTTATTCTTATTTCTATTATTATTATCATTATAACTATTACTTTCAGCGTTATTCCTATTTTTATTATGTAATAACTCTCATTTTTATCCTTATTACTATTATTATTATCGTAATAACTATTATTTTCAGCCTCATCACTATTATTATTATATAAATAACTCTTATTTTTATCCTTATTCCTATTTTTATTATCGTAAAAACTCTTATTTTTATCCTTATTACTATTATTATTATCGTAATAACTCTTATTTCTATCCTTATTTCTATTATTATTATCGTAATAACTATTACTTTCAGCCATATTCCTCTTTTTATTGTGTAATAACTCTTATTTTTATCCTTATTTCTATTATTATTATCGTAATAACTATTATTTTCAGCCTTATCACTATTATTATTATATAAATAACTCTTATTTTTATCCTTATTCCTATTTTTATTATCGTAAGAACTCTTATTTTTATCCTTATTACTATTATTATTATCGTAATAACTCTTATTTTTATCCTTATTACTATTATTATTATCGTAATAACTCTGATTTCTATCCTTATTTCTATTATTATTATCGTAATAACTATTACTTTCAGCCATATTCCTCTTTTTATTGTGTAATAACTCTTATTTTTATCCTTATTTCTATTATTATTATCGTAATAACTATTATTTTCAGCCTTATCACTATTATTATTATATAAATAACTCTTACTTTTACCCTTATTACTATTATTATTATCGTAATAACTCTTATTTTTATCCTTGTTACTATTATTATTATCGTAATAACTCTTATTTCTATCCTTATTTCTATTATTATTATCGTAATAACTATTACTTTCAGCCATATTCCTCTTTTTATTGTGTAATAACTCTTATTTTTATCCTTATTTCTATTATTATTATCGTAATAACTATTATTTTCAGCCTTATCACTATTATTATTATATAAATAACTCTTATTTTTATCCTTATTCCTATTTTTATTATCGTAAGAACTCTTATTTTTATCCTTATTACTATTATTATTATCGTAATAACTCTTATTTTTATCCTTATTACTATTATTATTATCGTAATGACTATTATTTTTAGCCTTATCACTATTATTATTATATAAATAACTCTTATTTTTATCCTTATTACTATTATTATTATCGTAATAACTATTATTTTCAGCCTTATCACTATTATTATTATATAAATAACTCTTATTTTTATCCTTATTCCTATTTTATCATCGCATTAACTCTTACTTTTATCCTTATTACTATTATTATTATCGTAATAACTCTTATTTTTATCCTTATTCCTATTTTATCATCGTATTAACTCTTACTTTTATCCTTATTACTATTATTCTTAGCGTAATAACTCTTATTTTTATTCTTATTTCTATTATTATTATCATTATAACTATTACTTTCAGCCTTATTCCTCTTTTTATTGTGTAATAACTATTATTTTTATCCTTATTTCTATTATTATTATCGTAATAACTATTATTTTCAGCCTTATCACTATTATTATTATATAAATAACTCTTATTTTTATCCTTATTCCTATTTTATCATCGTATTAACTCTTACTTTTATCCTTATTACTATTATTATTATCGTAATAACTCTTATTTTTATCCTTAATACTATTATTATTATCGTAATAACTATTACGTTCAGCCATATTCCTCTTTTTATTATGTAATAACTCTTATCTTTATTCTTATTTCTATTATTATTATCGTAATAACTATTATTTTCAGCCTTATCACTATTATTATTATATAAATAACTCTTATTTTTATCCTTATTCCTATTTTATCATCGTATTAACTCTTACTTTTATCCTTATTACTATTATTATTATCGTAATAACTCTTATTTTTATTCTTATTTCTATTATTATTATCATTATAACTATTACTTTCAGCCTTATTCCTATTTTTATTATGTAATAACTCTCATTTTTATCCTTATTACTATTATTATTATCGTAATAACTATTATTTTCAGCCTAATCACTATTATTATGATATAAGTAACTCTTATTTTTATCCTTATTCCTATTTTATCATCGTATTAACTCTTACTTTTATCCTTATTACTATTATTATTATCGTAATAACTCTTATTTTTATTCTTATTTCTATTATTATTATCATTATAACTATTACTTTCAGCCTTATTCCTCTTTTTATTGTGTAATAACTATTATTTTTATCCTTATTTCTATTATTATTATCGTAATAACTATTATTTTCAGCCTTATCACTATTATTATTATATAAATAACTCTTATTTTTATTCTTATTCCTATTTTATCATCGTATTAACTCTTACTTTTATCCTTATTACTATTATTATTATCGTAATAACTCTTATTTTTATCCTTAATACTATTATTATTATCGTAATAACTATTACGTTCAGCCATATTCCTCTTTTTATTATGTAATAACTCTTATCTTTATTCTTATTTCTATTATTATTATCGTAATAACTATTATTTTCAGCCTTATCACTATTATTATTATATAAATAACTCTTATTTTTATCCTTATTCCTATTTAATCATCGTATTAACTCTTACTTTTATCCTTATTACTATTATTATTATCGTAATAACTATTATTTTCAGCCTTATCACTATTATTATTATATAAATAACTCTTATTTTTATCCTGATTCCTATTTTATCATCGTATTAACTCTTACTTTTATCCTTATTACTATTATTATTATCGTAATAACTCTTATTTTTATTCTTATTTCTATTATTATTATCATTATAACTATTACTTTCAGCCTTATTCCTATTTTTATTATGTAATAACTCTCATTTTTATCCTTATTACTATTATTATTATCGTAATAACTATTATTTTCAGCCTCATCACTATTATTATTATATAAATAACTCTTATTTTTATCCTTATTCCTATTTTTATTATCGTAAAAACTCTTATTTTTATCCTTATTACTATTATTATTATCGTAATAACTCTTATTTTTATCCTTATTACTATTATTATTATCGTAATGACTATTATTTTTAGCCTTATCACTATTATTATTATATAAATAACTCTTATTTTTATCCTTATTACTATTATTATTATCGTAATAACTATTATTTTCAGCCTTATCACTATTATTATTATATAAATAACTCTTATTTTTATCCTTATTCCTATTTTATCATCGTATTAACTCTTATTTTTATCCTTATTACTATTATTATTATCGTAATAACTCTTATTTCTATCCTTATTTCTATTATTATTATCGTAATAACTATTACTTTCAGCCATATTCCTCTTTTTATTGTGTAATAACTCTTATTTTTATCCTTATTTCTATTATTATTATCGTAATAACTATTATTTTCAGCCTTATCACTATTATTATTATATAAATAACTCTTACTTTTACCCTTATTACTATTATTATTATCGTAATAACTCTTATTTTTATCCTTATTCCTATTTTATCATCGCATTAACTCTTACTTTTATCCTTATTACTATTATTATTCTCGTAATAACTCTTATTTTTATCCTTATTCCTATTTTATCATCGTATTAACTCTTACTTTTATCCTTATTACTATTATTCTTATCGTAATAACTCTTATTTTTATTCTTATTTCTATTATTATTATCACTATAACTATTACTTTCAGCCATATTCCTCTTTTTATTGTGTAATAACTCTTATTTTTATCCTTATTTCTATTATTATTATCGTAATAACTATTATTTTCAGCCTTATCACTATTATTATTATATAAACAACTCTTACTTTTACCCTTATTACTATTATTATTATCGTCATAACTCTTATTTTTATCCTTATTCCTATTTTATCATCGCATTAACTCTTACTTTTATCCTTATTACTATTATTATTCTCGTAATAACTCTTATTTTTATCCTTATTCCTATTTTATCATCGTATTAACTCTTACTTTTATCCTTATTACTATTATTATTATCGTAATAACTCTTATTTTTATCCTTAATACTATTATTATTATCGTAATAACTATTACGTTCAGCCATATTCCTCTTTTTATTATGTAATAACTCTCATTTTTATCCTTATTACTATTATTATTATCGTAATAACTATTATTTTCAGCCTAATCACTATTATTATGATATAAGTAACTCTTATTTTTATCCTTATTCCTCTTTTTATTATCGTAAGAACTCTTATTTTTATCCTTATTACTATTATTATTATCGTAATAACTATTATTTTCAGCCTCATCACTATTATTATTATATAAATAACTCTTATTTTTATCCTTATTCCTATTTTTATTATCGTAAGAACTCTTATTTTTATCCTTATTACTATTATTATTATCGTAATAACTCTTATTTTTATCCTTATTACTATTATTATTATCGTAATAACTCTGATTTCTATCCTTATTTCTATTATTATTATCGTAATAACTATTACTTTCAGCCATATTCCTCTTTTTATTGTGTAATAACTCTTATTTTTATCCTTATTTCTATTATTATTATCGTAATAACTATTATTTTCAGCCTTATCACTATTATTATTATATAAATAACTCTTACTTTTACCCTTATTACTATTATTATTATCGTAATAACTCTTATTTTTATCCTTATTACTATTATTATTATCGTAATAACTCTTATTTCTATCCTTATTTCTATTATTATTATCGTAATAACTATTACTTTCAGCCATATTCCTCTTTTTATTGTGTAATAACTCTTATTTTTATCCTTATTTCTATTATTATTATCGTAATAACTATTATTTTCAGCCTTATCACTATTATTATTATATAAATAACTCTTATTTTTATCCTTATTCCTATTTTTATTATCGTAAGAACTCTTATTTTTATCCTTATTACTATTATTATTATCGTAATAACTCTTATTTTTATCCTTATTACTATTATTATTATCGTAATGACTATTATTTTTAGCCTTATCACTATTATTATTATATAAATAACTCTTATTTTTATCCTTATTACTATTATTATTATCGTAATAACTATTATTTTCAGCCTTATCACTATTATTATTATATAAATAACTCTTATTTTTATCCTTATTCCTATTTTATCATCGCATTAACTCTTACTTTTATCCTTATTACTATTATTATTATCGTAATAACTCTTATTTTTATCCTTATTCCTATTTTATCATCGTATTAACTCTTACTTTTATCCTTATTACTATTATTCTTAGCGTAATAACTCTTATTTTTATTCTTATTTCTATTATTATTATCATTATAACTATTACTTTCAGCCTTATTGCTCTTTTTATTGTGTAATAACTATTATTTTTATCCTTATTTCTATTATTATTATCGTAATAACTATTATTTTCAGCCTTATCACTATTATTATTATATAAATAACTCTTATTTTTATCCTTATTCCTATTTTATCATCGTATTAACTCTTACTTTTATCCTTATTACTATTATTATTATCGTAATAACTCTTATTTTTATCCTTAATACTATTATTATTATCGTAATAACTATTACGTTCAGCCATATTCCTCTTTTTATTATGTAATAACTCTTATCTTTATTCTTATTTCTATTATTATTATCGTAATAACTATTATTTTCAGCCTTATCACTATTATTATTATATAAATAACTCTTATTTTTATCCTTATTCCTATTTTATCATCGTATTAACTCTTACTTTTATCCTTATTACTATTATTATTATCGTAATAACTCTTATTTTTATTCTTATTTCTATTATTATTATCATTATAACTATTACTTTCAGCCTTATTCCTATTTTTATTATGTAATAACTCTCATTTTTATCCTTATTACTATTATTATTATCGTAATAACTATTATTTTCAGCCTAATCACTATTATTATTATATAAATAACTCTTATTTTTATTCTTATTCCTATTTTATCATCGTATTAACTCTTACTTTTATCCTTATTACTATTATTATTATCGTAATAACTCTTATTTTTATCCTTAATACTATTATTATTATCGTAATAACTATTACGTTCAGCCATATTCCTCTTTTTATTATGTAATAACTCTTATCTTTATTCTTATTTCTATTATTATTATCGTAATAACTATTATTTTCAGCCTTATCACTATTATTATTATATAAATAACTCTTATTTTTATCCTTATTCCTATTTAATCATCGTATTAACTTTTACTTTTATCCTTATTACTATTATTATTATCGTAATAACTATTATTTTCAGCCTTATCACTATTATTATTATATAAATAACTCTTATTTTTATCCTGATTCCTATTTTATCATCGTATTAACTCTTACTTTTATCCTTATTACTATTATTATTATCGTAATAACTCTTATTTTTATTCTTATTTCTATTATTATTATCATTATAACTATTACTTTCAGCCTTATTCCTATTTTTATTATGTAATAACTCTCATTTTTATCCTTATTACTATTATTATTATCGTAATAACTATTATTTTCAGCCTCATCACTATTATTATTATATAAATAACTCTTATTTTTATCCTTATTCCTATTTTTATTATCGTAAAAACTCTTATTTTTATCCTTATTACTATTATTATTATCGTAATAACTCTTATTTTTATCCTTATTACTATTATTATTATCGTAATGACTATTATTTTTAGCCTTATCACTATTATTATTATATAAATAACTCTTATTTTTATCCTTATTACTATTATTATTATCGTAATAACTATTATTTTCAGCCTTATCACTATTATTATTATATAAATAACTCTTATTTTTATCCTTATTCCTATTTTATCATCGTATTAACTCTTATTTTTATCCTTATTACTATTATTATTATCGTAATAACTCTTATTTCTATCCTTATTTCTATTATTATTATCGTAATAACTATTACTTTCAGCCATATTCCTCTTTTTATTGTGTAATAACTCTTATTTTTATCCTTATTTCTATTATTATTATCGTAATAACTATTATTTTCAGCCTTATCACTATTATTATTATATAAATAACTCTTACTTTTACCCTTATTACTATTATTATTATCGTAATAACTCTTATTTTTATCCTTATTCCTATTTTATCATCGCATTAACTCTTACTTTTATCCTTATTACTATTATTATTCTCGTAATAACTCTTATTTTTATCCTTATTCCTATTTTATCATCGTATTAACTCTTACTTTTATCCTTATTACTATTATTCTTATCGTAATAACTCTTATTTTTATTCTTATTTCTATTATTATTATCACTATAACTATTACTTTCAGCCTTATTCCTCTTTTTATTGTGTAATAACTCTTATTTTTATCCTTATTTCTATTATTATTATAGTAATAACTATTATTTTCAGCCTTATCACTATTATTATTATATAAATAACTCTCATTTTTATCCTTATTCCAATTTTTATTATCGTATTAACTCTTACTTTTATCCTTATTACTATTATTATTATCGTAATAACTCTTATTTTTATCCTTATTACTATTATTATTATCGTAATAACTCTTATTTCTATCCTTATTTCTATTATTATTATCGTAATAACTATTACTTTCAGCCATATTCCTCTTTTTATTGTGTAATAACTCTTATTTTTATCCTTATTTCTATTATTAGTATCGTAATAACTATTATTTTCAGCCTTATCACTATTATTATTATATAAATAACTCTTATTTTTATCCTTATTACCATTATTATTATCGTAATAACTCTTATTTTTATCGTTGTTTCTATTATTATTATCCTTATAACTATTACTTTCAGCCATATACCTCTTTTTATTATGTAATAACTCTTATCTTTATCCTTATTTCTATTATTATTATCGTAATAACTATTATTTTCAGCCTTATCACTATTGTTATTATATAAACAACTCTTATTTTTATCCTTATTCGTATTTTATCATCGTATTAACTCTTACTTTTATCCTTATTACTATTATTATTATCGTAATAACTCTTATTTTTATCCTTGTTTCTATTATTATTATCCTTATAACTATTACTTTCAGCCATATTCCTATTTTTATTATGTAATAACTCTTATCTTTATCCTTATTTCTATTATTATTATCGTAATAACTCTTATTTTTATCCTTATAACTATTATTATTATCGTAATAACTCTTATTTTTATCCTTATTACTATTATTATTATCGCAATAACTATTATTTTTAGCCTTATCACTATTATTATTATATAAATATCTCTTATTTTTATCCTTATTACTATTATTATTATCGTAATAACTATTATTTTCAGCCTTATCACTATTATTATTATATAAATAACTCTTATTTTTATCATTATGCCTATTTTATCATCGTATTAACTCTTACTTTTATCCTTATTACTATTATTATTATCGTAATAACTCTTATTTTTATTCTTATTTCTATTATTATTATCATTATAACTATTACTTTCAGCCTTATTCCTATTTTTATTATGTAATAACTCTTATTTTTATCCTTATTACTATTATTATTATCGCAATAACTATTATTTTCAGCCTTATCACTATTATTATTATATAAATAACTCTTATTTTTATCCTTATTCCTATTTTTATTATCGTAAGAACTCTTATTTTTATCCTTATTACTATTATTATTATCGTAATAACTCTTATTTTTATCCTTATTACTATTATTATTATCGTAATGACTATTATTTTTAGCCTTATCACTATTATTATTATATAAATAACTCTTATTTTTATCCTTATTACTATTATTATTATCGTAATAACTATTATTTTCAGCCTTATCACTATTATTATTATATAAATAACTCTTATTTTTATCCTTATTCCTATTTTATCATCGTATTAACTCTTACTTTTATCCTTATTACTATTATTATTATCGTAATAACTCTTACTTTTATCCTTATTACTATTATTATTATCGTAATAACTATTATTTTCAGCCTTATCACTATTATTATTATATAAATAACTCTTATTTTTATCCTTATTCCTGTTTTATCATCGTATTAACTCTTACTTTTATCCTTATTACTATTATTCTTAGCGTAATAACTCTTATTTTTATTCTTATTTCTATTATTATTATCATTATAACTATTACTTTCAGCCTTATTCCTCTTTTTATTGTGTAATAACTATTATTTTTATCCTTATTTCTATTATTATTATCGTAATAACTATTATTTTCAGCCTTATCACTATTATTATTATATAAATAACTCTTATTTTTATTCTTATTCCTATTTTATCATCGTATTAACTCTTACTTTTATCCTTATTACTATTATTATTATCGTAATAACTCTTATTTTTATCCTTAATACTATTATTATTATCGTAATAACTATTACGTTCAGCCATATTCCTCTTCTTATTATGTAATAACTCTTATCTTTATTCTTATTTCTATTATTATTATCGTAATAACTATTATTTTCAGCCTTATCACTATTATTATTATATAAATAACTCTTATTTTTATCCTTATTCCTATTTAATCATCGTATTAACTCTTACTTTTATCCTTATTACTATTATTATTATCGTAATAACTATTATTTTCAGCCTTATCACTATTATTATTATATAAATAACTCTTATTTTTATCCTGATTCCTATTTTATCATCGTATTAACTCTTACTTTTATCCTTATTACTATTATTATTATCGTAATAACTCTTATTTTTATTCTTATTTCTATTATTATTATCATTATAACTATTACTTTCAGCCTTATTCCTATTTTTATTATGTAATAACTCTCATTTTTATCCTTATTACTATTATTATTATCGTAATAACTATTATTTTCAGCCTCATCACTATTATTATTATATAAATAACTCTTATTTTTATCCTTATTCCTATTTTTATTATCGTAAAAACTCTTATTTTTATCCTTATTACTATTATTATTATCGTAATAACTCTTATTTTTATCCTTATTACTATTATTATTATCGTAATGACTATTATTTTTAGCCTTATCACTATTATTATTATATAAATAACTCTTAATTTTATCCTTATTACTATTATTATTATCGTAATAACTATTACTTTCAGCCATATTCCTCTTTTTATTGTGTAATAACTCTTATTTTTATCCTTATTTCTATTATTAT
Organism: Megachile willughbiella; assembly: GCA_945859595.2. NCBI lineage: Eukaryota > Metazoa > Arthropoda > Insecta > Hymenoptera > Megachilidae > Megachile > Megachile willughbiella. The sequence continues at coordinate 56,137 of CAMAOD020000100.1, forward strand.
TATCGTAATAACTATTATTTTCAGCCTTATCACTATTATTATTATATAAATAACTCTTACTTTTACCCTTATTACTATTATTATTATCGTAATAACTCTTATTTTTATCCTTATTACTATTATTATTATCGTAATAACTCTTATTTCTATCCTTATTTCTATTATTATTATCGTAATAACTATTACTTTCAGCCATATTCCTCTTTTTATTGTGTAATAACTCTTATTTTTATCCTTATTTCTATTATTATTATCGTAATAACTATTATTTTCAGCCTTATCACTATTATTATTATATAATAACTCTTATTTTTATCCTTATTCCTATTTTTATTATCGTAAGAACTCTTATTTTTATCCTTATTACTATTATTATTATCGTAATAACTCTTATTTTTATCCTTATTACTATTATTATTATCGTAATGACTATTATTTTTAGCCTTATCACTATTATTATTATATAAATAACTCTTATTTTTATCCTTATTACTATTATTATTATCGTAATAACTATTATTTTCAGCCTTATCACTATTATTATTATATAAATAACTCTTATTTTTATCCTTATTCCTATTTTATCATCGCATTAACTCTTACTTTTATCCTTATTACTATTATTATTATCGTAATAACTCTTATTTTTATCCTTATTCCTATTTTATCATCGTATTAACTCTTACTTTTATCCTTATTACTATTATTCTTAGCGTAATAACTCTTATTTTTATTCTTATTTCTATTATTATTATCATTATAACTATTACTTTCAGCCTTATTCCTCTTTTTATTGTGTAATAACTATTATTTTTATCCTTATTTCTATTATTATTATCGTAATAACTATTATTTTCAGCCTTATCACTATTATTATTATATAAATAACTCTTATTTTTATCCTTATTCCTATTTTATCATCGTATTAACTCTTACTTTTATCCTTATTACTATTATTATTATCGTAATAACTCTTATTTTTATCCTTAATACTATTATTATTATCGTAATAACTATTACGTTCAGCCATATTCCTCTTTTTATTATGTAATAACTCTTATCTTTATTCTTATTTCTATTATTATTATCGTAATAACTATTATTTTCAGCCTTATCACTATTATTATTATATAAATAACTCTTATTTTTATCCTTATTCCTATTTTATCATCGTATTAACTCTTACTTTTATCCTTATTACTATTATTATTATCGTAATAACTCTTATTTTTATTCTTATTTCTATTATTATTATCATTATAACTATTACTTTCAGCCTTATTCCTATTTTTATTATGTAATAACTCTCATTTTTATCCTTATTACTATTATTATTATCGTAATAACTATTATTTTCAGCCTTATCACTATTATTATTATATAAATAACTCTTATTTTTATCCTTATTCCTGTTTTATCATCGTATTAACTCTTACTTTTATCCTTATTACTATTATTCTTAGCGTAATAACTCTTATTTTTATTCTTATTTCTATTATTATTATCATTATAACTATTACTTTCAGCCTTATTCCTCTTTTTATTGTGTAATAACTATTATTTTTATCCTTATTTCTATTATTATTATCGTAATAACTATTATTTTCAGCCTTATCACTATTATTATTATATAAATAACTCTTATTTTTATTCTTATTCCTATTTTATCATCGTATTAACTCTTACTTTTATCCTTATTACTATTATTATTATCGTAATAACTCTTATTTTTATCCTTAATACTATTATTATTATCGTAATAACTATTACGTTCAGCCATATTCCTCTTTTTATTATGTAATAACTCTTATCTTTATTCTTATTTCTATTATTATTATCGTAATAACTATTATTTTCAGCCTTATCACTATTATTATTATATAAATAACTCTTATTTTTATCCTTATTCCTATTTAATCATCGTATTAACTCTTACTTTTATCCTTATTACTATTATTATTATCGTAATAACTATTATTTTCAGCCTTATCACTATTATTATTATATAAATAACTCTTATTTTTATCCTGATTCCTATTTTATCATCGTATTAACTCTTGCTTTTATCCTTATTACTATTATTATTATCGTAATAACTCTTATTTTTATTCTTATTTCTATTATTATTATCATTATAACTATTACTTTCAGCCTTATTCCTATTTTTATTATGTAATAACTCTCATTTTTATCCTTATTACTATTATTATTATCGTAATAACTATTATTTTCAGCCTCATCACTATTATTATTATATAAATAACTCTTATTTTTATCCTTATTCCTATTTTTATTATCGTAAAAACTCTTATTTTTATCCTTATTACTATTATTATTATCGTAATAACTCTTATTTTTTTCCTTATTACTATTATTATTATCGTAATGACTATTATTTTTAGCCTTATCACTATTATTATTATATAAATAACTCTTATTTTTATCCTTATTACTATTATTATTATCGTAATAACTATTATTTTCAGCCTTATCACTATTATTATTATATAAATAACTCTTATTTTTATCCTTATTCCTATTTTATCATCGTATTAACTCTTATTTTTATCCTTATTACTATTATTATTATCGTAATAACTCTTATTTCTATCCTTATTTCTATTATTATTATCGTAATAACTATTACTTTCAGCCATATTCCTCTTTTTATTGTGTAATAACTCTTATTTTTATCCTTATTTCTATTATTATTATCGTAATAACTATTATTTTCAGCCTTATCACTATTATTATTATATAAATAACTCTTACTTTTACCCTTATTACTATTATTATTATCGTAATAACTCTTATTTTTATCCTTATTCCTATTTTATCATCGCATTAACTCTTACTTTTATCCTTATTACTATTATTATTATCGTAATAACTCTTATTTTTATCCTTATTCCTATTTTATCATCGTATTAACTCTTACTTTTATCCTTATTACTATTATTCTTATCGTAATAACTCTTATTTTTATTCTTATTTCTATTATTATTATCACTATAACTATTACTTTCAGCCTTATTCCTCTTTTTATTGTGTAATAACTCTTATTTTTATCCTTATTTCTATTATTATTATAGTAATAACTATTATTTTCAGCCTTATCACTATTATTATTATATAAATAACTCTCATTTTTATCCTTATTCCAATTTTTATTATCGTATTAACTCTTATTTTTATCGTTGTTTCTATTATTATTATCCTTATAACTGTTACTTTCAGCCATATTCCTCTTTTTATTATGTAATAACTCTTATCTTTATTCTTATTTCTATTATTATTATCGTAATAACTATTATTATCAGCCTTATCACTATTATTATTATATAAATAACTCTTATTTTTATCCTTATTCCTATTTAATCATCGTATTAACTCTTACTTTTATCCTTGTTTCTATTATTATTATCCTTATAACTATTACTTTCAGCCATATTCCTATTTTTATTATGTAATAACTCTTATCTTTATCCTTATTTCTATTATTATTATCGTAATAACTCTTATTTTTATCCTTATAACTATTATTATTATCGTAATAACTCTTATTTTTATCCTTATTACTATTATTATTATCGCAATAACTATTATTTTTAGCCTTATCACTATTATTATTATATAAATATCTCTTATTTTTATCCTTATTACTATTATTATTATCGTAATAACTATTATTTTCAGCCTTATCACTATTATTATTATATAAATAACTCTTATTTTTATCCTTATTCCTATTTTTATTATCGTAAGAACTCTTATTTTTATCCTTATTACTATTATTATTATCGTAATAACTCTTATTTTTATCCTTATTACTATTATTATTATCGTAATGACTATTATTTTTAGCCTTATCACTATTATTATTATATAAATAACTCTTATTTTTATCCTTATTACTATTATTATTATCGTAATAACTATTATTTTCAGCCTTATCACTATTATTATTATATAAATAACTCTTATTTTTATCCTTATTCCTATTTTATCATCGTATTAACTCTTACTTTTATCCTTATTACTATTATTATTATCGTAATAACTCTTACTTTTATCCTTATTACTATTATTATTATCGTAATAACTATTATTTTCAGCCTTATCACTATTATTATTATATAAATAACTCTTATTTTTATCCTTATTCCTGTTTTATCATCGTATTAACTCTTACTTTTATCCTTATTACTATTATTCTTAGCGTAATAACTCTTATTTTTATTCTTATTTCTATTTTATCATCGTATTAACTCTTACTTTTATCCTTATTACTATTATTATTATCGTAATAACTCTTATTTTTATCCTTAATACTATTATTATTATCGTAATAACTATTACGTTCAGCCATATTCCTCTTTTTATTATGTAATAACTCTTATCTTTATTCTTATTTCTATTATTATTATCGTAATAACTATTATTTTCAGCCTTATCACTATTATTATTATATAAATAACTCTTATTTTTATCCTTATTCCTATTTTATCATCGTATTAACTCTTACTTTTATCCTTATTACTATTATTATTATCGTAATAACTATTATTTTCAGCCTTATCACTATTATTATTATATAAATAACAGTTATTTTTATCCTGATTCCTATTTTATCATCGTATTAACTCTTACTTTTATCCTTATTACTATTATTATTATCGTAATAACTCTTATTTTTATTCTTATTTCTATTATTATTATCATTATAACTATTACTTTCAGCCTTATTCCTCTTTTTATTGTGTAATAACTATTATTTTTATCCTTATTTCTATTATTATTATCGTAATAACTATTATTTTCAGCCTTATCACTATTATTATTATATAAATAACTCTTATTTTTATCCTTATTCCTATTTTATCATCGTATTAACTCTTACTTTTATCCTTATTACTATTATTATTATCGTAATAACTCTTATTTTTATCCTTAATACTATTATTATTATCGTAATAACTATTACGTTCAGCCATATTCCTCTTTTTATTATGTAATAACTCTTATCTTTATTCTTATTACTATTATTATTATCGTAATAACTATTATTTTCAGCCTAATCACTATTATTATGATATAAGTAACTCTTATTTTTATCCTTATTCCTGTTTTTATTATCGTAAGAACTCTTATTTTTATCCTTATTACTATTATTATTATCGTAATAACTATTATTTTCAGCCTTATCACTATTATTATTATATAAATAACTCTTATTTTTATCCTTATTCCTATTTTTATTATCGTAAGAACTCTTATTTTTATCCTTATTACTATTATTATTATCGTAATAAGTCTTATTTTTATCCTTATTCCTATTTTATCATCGTATTAACTCTTACTTTTATCCATATTACTATTATTATTATCGTAATAACTCTTATGTTTATTCTTATTTCTATTATTATTATCATTATAACTATTACTTTCAGCCTTATTCCTATTTTTATTATGTAATAACCCTCATTTTTATCCTTATTGCTATTATTATTATCGTAATAACTATTATTTTCAGCCTAATCACTATTATTATGATATAAGTAACTCTTATTTTTATCCTTATTCCTGTTTTTATTATCGTAAGAACTCTTATTTTTATCCTTATTACTATTATTATTATCGTAATAACTATTATTTTCAGCCTTATCACTATTATTATTATATTAATAACTCTTATTTTTATCCTTATTCCTATTTTATCATCGTATTAACTCTTACTTTTATCCTTATTACTATTATTATTATCGTAATAACTCTTATTTTTATTCTTATTTCTATTATTATTATCATTATAACTGTTACTTTCAGCCATATTCCTCTTTTTATTATGAAATAACTCTTATCTTTATCCTTATTTCTATTATTATTATCGCAATAACTATTATTTTCAGCCTTATCACTATTATTATGATATAAGTAACTCTTATTTTTATCCTTATTCCTGTTTTTATTATCGTAAGAACTCTTACTTTTATCCTTATTACTATTATTATTATCGTAATAACTCTTATTTTTATTCTTATTTCTATTATTATTATCATTATAACTGTTACTTTCAGCCATATTCCTCTTTTTATTATGAAATAACTCTTATCTTTATCCTTATTTCTATTATTATTATCGCAATAACTATTATTTTCAGCCTTATCACTATTATTATGATATAAGTAACTCTTATTTTTATCCTTATTCCTGTTTTTATTATCGTAAGAACTCTTATTTTTATCCTTATTACTATTATTCTTATCGTAATAACTCTTATTTTTATTCTTATTTCTATTATTATTATCATTATAACTGTTACTTTCAGCCTTATTCCTCTTTTTATTGTGTAATAACTCTTATTTTTATCCTTATTTCTATTATTATTATCGTAATAACTATTATTTTCAGCCTTATCACTATTGTTATTATATAAACAACTCTTATTTTTATCCTTATTCGTATTTTATCATCGTATTAACTCTTACTTTTATCCTTATTACTATTATTATTATCGTAATAACTCTTATTTTTATCCTTGTTTCTATTATTATTATCCTTATAACTATTACTTTCAGCCATATTCCTATTTTTATTATGTAATAACTCTTATCTTTATCCTTATTTCTATTATTATTATCGTAATAACTCTTATTTTTATCCTTATAACTATTATTATTATCGTAATAACTCTTATTTTTATCCTTATTACTATTATTATTATCGCAATAACTATTATTTTTAGCCTTATCACTATTATTATTATATAAATATCTCTTATTTTTATCCTTATTACTATTATTATTATCGTAATAACTATTATTTTCAGCCTTATCACTATTATTATTATATAAATAACTCTTATTTTTATCATTATTCCTATTTTATCATCGTATTAACTCTTACTTTTATCCTTATTACTATTATTATTATCGTAATAACTCTTATTTTTATTCTTATTTCTATTATTATTATCATTATAACTATTACTTTCAGCCTTATTCCTATTTTTATTATGTAATAACTCTTATTTTTATCCTTATTACTATTATTATTATCGCAATAACTATTATTTTCAGCCTTATCACTATTATTATTATATAAATAACTCTTATTTTTATCCTTATTCCTATTTTTATTATCGTAAGAACTCTTATTTTTATCCTTATTACTATTATTATTATCGTAATAACTCTTATTTTTATCCTTATTACTATTATTATTATCGTAATGACTATTATTTTTAGCCTTATCACTATTATTATTATATAAATAACTCTTATTTTTATCCTTATTACTATTATTATTATCGTAATAACTATTATTTTCAGCCTTATCACTATTATTATTATATAAATAACTCTTATTTTTATCCTTATTCCTATTTTATCATCGTATTAACTCTTACTTCTATCCTTATTACTATTATTATTATCGTAATAACTCTTACTTTTATCCTTATTACTATTATTATTATCGTAATAACTATTATTTTCAGCCTTATCACTATTATTATTATATAAATAACTCTTATTTTTATCCTTATTCCTGTTTTATCATCGTATTAACTCTTACTTTTATCCTTATTACTATTATTCTTAGCGTAATAACTCTTATTTTTATTCTTATTTCTATTATTATTATCATTATAACTATTACTTTCAGCCTTATTCCTCTTTTTATTGTGTAATAACTATTATTTTTATCCTTATTTCTATTATTATTATCGTAATAACTATTATTTTCAGCCTTATCACTATTATTATTATATAAATAACTCTTATTTTTATTCTTATTCCTATTTTATCATCGTATTAACTCTTACTTTTATCCTTATTACTATTATTATTATCGTAATAACTCTTATTTTTATCCTTAATACTATTATTATTATCGTAATAACTATTACGTTCAGCCATATTCCTCTTTTTATTATGTAATAACTCTTATCTTTATTCTTATTTCTATTATTATTATCGTAATAACTATTATTTTCAGCCTTATCACTATTATTATTATATAAATAACTCTTATTTTTATCCTTATTCCTATTTTATCATCGTATTAACTCTTACTTTTATCCTTATTACTATTATTATTATCGTAATAACTATTATTTTCAGCCTTATCACTATTATTATTATATAAATAACTGTTATTTTTATCCTGATTCCTATTTTATCATCGTATTAACTCTTACTTTTATCCTTATTACTATTATTATTATCGTAATAACTCTTATTTTTATTCTTATTTCTATTATTATTATCATTATAACTATTACTTTCAGCCTTATTCCTATTTTTATTATGTAATAACTCTCATTTTTATCCTTATTACTATTATTATTATCGTAATAACTATTATTTTCAGCCTCATCACTATTATTATTATATAAATAACTCTTATTTTTATCCTTATTCCTATTTTTATTATCGTAAGAACTCTTATTTTTATCCTTATTACTATTATTATTATCGTAATAACTCTTATTTTTATCCTTATTACTATTATTATTATCGTAATGACTATTATTTTTAGCCTTATCACTATTATTATTATATAAATAACTCTTATTTTTATCCTTATTACTATTATTATTATCGTAATAACTATTATTTTCAGCCTTATCACTATTATTATTATATAAATAACTCTTATTTTTATCCTTATTCCTGTTTTATCATCGTATTAACTCTTACTTTTATCCTTATTACTATTATTCTTAGCGTAATAACTCTTATTTTTATTCTTATTTCTATTATTATTATCATTATAACTATTACTTTCAGCCTTATTCCTCTTTTTATTGTGTAATAACTATTATTTTTATCCTTATTTCTATTATTATTATCGTAATAACTATTATTTTCAGCCTTACCACTATTATTATTATATAAATAACTCTTATTTTTATTCTTATTCCTATTTTATCATCGTATTAACTCTTACTTTTATCCTTATTACTATTATTATTATCGTAATAACTCTTATTTTTATCCTTAATACTATTATTATTATCGTAATAACTATTACGTTCAGCCATATTCCTCTTTTTATTATGTAATAACTCTTATCTTTATTCTTATTTCTATTATTATTATCGTAATAACTATTATTTTCAGCCTTATCACTATTATTATTATATAAATAACTCTTATTTTTATCCTTATTCCTATTTTATCATCGTATTAACTCTTACTTTTATCCTTATTACTATTATTATTATCGTAATAACTATTATTTTCAGCCTTATCACTATTATTATTATATAAATAACTCTTATTTTTATCCTGATTCCTATTTTATCATCGTATTAACTCTTACTTTTATCCTTATTACTATTATTATTATCGTAATAACTCTTATTTTTATTCTTATTTCTATTATTATTATCATTATAACTATTACTTTCAGCCTTATTCCTATTTTTATTATGTAATAACTCTCATTTTTATCCTTATTACTATTATTATTATCGTAATAACTATTATTTTCAGCCTCATCACTATTATTATTATATAAATAACTCTTATTTTTATCCTTATGCCTATTTTTATTATCGTAAGAACTCTTATTTTTATCCTTATTACTATTATTATTATCGTAATAACTCTTATTTTTATCCTTATTACTATTATTATTATCGTAATGACCATTATTTTTAGCCTTATCACTATTATTATTATATAAATAACTCTTATTTTTATCCTTATTACTATTATTATTATCGTAATAACTATTATTTTCAGCCTTATCACTATTATTATTATATAAATAACTCTTATTTTTATCCTTATTCCTATTTTATCATCGTATTAACTCTTACTTTTATCCTTATTACTATTATTATTATCGTAATAACTCTTATTTTTATTCTTATTTCTATTATTATTATCATTATAACTATTACTTTCAGCCTTATTCCTCTTTTTATTGTGTAATAACTATTATTTTTATCCTTATTTCTATTATTATTATCGTAATAACTATTATTTTCAGCCTTATCACTATTATTATTATATAAATAACTCTTATTTTTATCCTTATTCCTATTTTATCATCGTATTAACTCTTACTTTTATCCTTATTACTATTATTATTATCGTAATAACTCTTATTTTTATCCTTAATAATATTATTATTATCGTAATAACTATTACGTTCAGCCATATTCCTCTTTTTATTATGTAATAACTCTTATCTTTATTCTTATTACTATTATTATTATCGTAATAACTATTATTTTCAGCCTAATCACTATTATTATGATATAAGTAACTCTTATTTTTATCCTTATTCCTGTTTTTATTATCGTAAGAACTCTTATTTTTATCCTTATTACTATTATTATTATCGTAATAACTGTCATTTTTATCCTTATTACTATTATTATTATCGTAATGACTATTATTTTTAGCCTTATCACTATTATTATTATATAAATAACTCTTATTTTTATCCTTATTACTATTATTATTATCGTAATAACTATTATTTTCAGCCTTATCACTATTATTATTATATAAATAACTCTTATTTTTATCCTGATTCCTATTTTATCATCGTATTAACTCTTACTTTTATCCTTATTACTATTATTATTATCGTAATAACTCTTATTTTTATCCGTAATACTATTATTATTATCGTAATAACTATTACTTTCAGCCTTATTCCTATTTTTATTATGTAATAACTCTCATTTTTATCCTTATTACTATTATTATTATCGTTATAACTATTATTTTCAGCCTAATCACTATTATTATGATATAAGTAACTCTTATTTTTATCCTTATTCCTGTTTTTATTATCGTAAGAACTCTTATTTTTATCCTTATTACTATTATTATTATCGTAATAACTATTATTTTCAGCCTCATCACTATTATTATTATATAAATAACTCTTATTTTTATCCTTATTCCTATTTTTATTATCGTAAGAACTCTTATTTTTATCCTTATTACTATTATTATTATCATAATAACTCTTATTTTTATCCTTATTACTATTATTATTATCGTAATGACTATTATTTTTAGCCTTATCACTATTATTATTATATAAATAACTTTTATTTTTATCCTTATTACTATTATTATTATCGTAATAACTATTATTTTCAGCCTTATCACTATTATTATTATATAAATAACTCTTATTTTTATCCTTATTCCTATTTTATCATCGTATTAACTCTTACTTTTATCCTTATTACTATTATTATTATCGTAATAACTCTTATTTTTATTCTTATTTCTATTATTATTATCATTATAACTATTACTTTCAGCCTTATTCCTCTTTTTATTGTGTAATAACTATTATTTTTATCCTTATTTCTATTATTATTATCGTAATAACTATTATTTTCAGCCTTATCACTATTATTATTATATAAATAACTCTTATTTTTATCCTTATTCCTATTTTATCATCGTATTAACTCTTACTTTTATCCTTATTACTATTATTATTATCGTAATAACTATTACGTTCAGCCATATTCCTCTTTTTATTATGTAATAACTCTTATCTTTATTCTTATTACTATTATTATTATCGTAATAACTATTATTTTCAGCCTAATCACTATTATTATGATATAAGTAACTCTTATTTTTATCCTTATTCCTGTTTTTATTATCGTAAGAACTCTTATTTTTATCCTTATTACTATTATTATTATCGTAATAACTATTATTTTCAGCCTTATCACTATTATTATTATATAAATAACTCTTATTTTTATCCTTATTCCTATTTTTATTATCGTAAGAACTCTTATTTTTATCCTTATTACTATTATTATTATCGTAATAACTCTTATTTTTATCCTTATTCCTATTTTATCATCGTATTAACTCTTACTTTTATCCATATTACTATTATTATTATCGTAATAACTCTTATGTTTATTCTTATTTCTATTATTATTATCATTATAACTATTACTTTCAGCCTTATTCCTATTTTTATTATGTAATAACCCTCATTTTTATCATTATTACTATTATTATTATCGTAATAACTATTATTTTCAGCCTAATCACTATTATTATGATATAAGTAACTCTTATTTTTATCCTTATTCCTGTTTTTATTATCGTAAGAACTCTTATTTTTATCCTTATTACTATTATTATTATCGTAATAACTATTATTTTCAGCCTTATCACTATTATTATTATATAAATAACTCTCATTTTTATCCTTATTCTTATTTTTATTATCGTATTAACTCTTACTTTTATCCTTATTACTATTATTATTATCGTAATAACTCTTATTTTTATCCTTATTACTATTATTATTATCGTAATAACTATTATTTTCAGCCTAATCACTATTATTATGATATAAGTAACTCTTATTTTTATCCTTATTCCTGTTTTTATTATCGTAAGAACTCTTATTTTTATCCTTATTTCTATTATTATTATTATCGTAATAACTATTACTTTCAGCCACATTCCTCTTTTTATTGTGTAATAACTCTTATTTTTATCCTTATTACTATTATTATTATCGTAATAACTATTATTTTCAGCCTTATCACTATTATTATTATATAAATAACTCTTATTTTTATCATTATTCCTATTTTATCATCGTATTAACTCTTACTTTTATCCTTATTACTATTATTATTATCCTAATAACTCTTATTTTTATTCTTATTTCTATTATTATTATCATTATAACTGTTACTTTCAGCCTTATTCCTATTTTTATTATGTAATAACTCTTATTTTTATCCTTATTACTATTATTATTATCGTAATAACTATTATTTTCAGCCTTATCACTATTATTATTATATAAATAACTCTCATTTTTATCCTTATTCCTATTTGTATTATCGTATTAACTCTTACTTTTATCCTTATTACTATTATTATTATCGTAATAACTCTTATTTTTATCCTTATTACTATTATTATTATCGTAATAACTATTACTTTCAGCCATATTCCTCTTTTTATTGTGTAATAACTCTTATCTTTATCCTTATTTCTATTATTATTATCGCAATAACTATTATTTTCAGCCTTATCACTATTATTATTATATAAATAACTCTTATTTTTATCCTTATTGCTATTTTATCATCGTATTAACTCTTACCTTTATCCTTATTACTATTATTATTATCGTAATAACTCTTATTTTTATCCTTATTTCTATTATTATTATCCTTATAACTATTACTTTCAGCCATATTCCTATTTTTATTATGTACTAACTCTTATCTTTATCCTTATTTCTATTATTATTATCGTAATAACTCTTATTTTTATCCTTATAACTATTATTATTATCGTAATAACTCTTATTTTTATCCTTATTACTATTATTATTATCGTAATAACTATTACTTTCAGCCATATTCCTCTTTTTATTGTGTAATAACTCTTATTTTTATCCTTATTACTATTATTATTATCGTAATAACTATTATTTTCAGCCTTATCACTATTATTATTATATAAATAACTCTTATTTTTATCATTATTCCTATTTTATCATCGTATTAACTCTTACTTTTATCCTTATTACTATTATTATTATCCTAATAACTCTTATTTTTATTCTTATTTCTATTATTATTATCATTATAACTGTTACTTTCAGCCTTATTCCTATTTTTATTATGTAATAACTCTTATTTTTATCCTTATTACTATTATTATTATCGTAATAACGATTATTTTCAGCCTTATCACTATTATTATTATATAAATAACTCTCATTTTTATCCTTATTCCTATTTGTATTATCGTATTAACTCTTACTTTTATCCTTATTACTATTATTATTATCGTAATAACTCTTATTTTTATCCTTATTACTATTATTATTATCGTAATAACTATTACGTTCAGCCATATTCCTCTTTTTATTATGTAATAACTCTTATCTTTATCCTTATTTCTATTATTATTATCGTAATAACTATTATTTTCAGCCTTATCACTATTATTATTATATAAATAACTCTTAGTTTTATCCTTATTCCTATTTTATCTTCGTATTGACTCTTACTTTTATCCTTATTACTATTATTATTATCGTAATAACTCTTATTTTTAACCTTATTTATATTATTATTATCCTTATAACTATTACTTTCAGCCATATTCCTATTTTTATTATGTAATAACTCTTATCTTTATCCTTATTTCTACTATTATTATCGTAATAACTCTTATTGTTATCCTTATAACTATTATTATTATCGTAATAACTCTTATTTTTATCCTTATTACTATTATTATTGTCGTAATAACTATTATTTTTAGCCTTATCACTATTATTATTATATAAATAACTCTTGTTTTTATCCTTATTACCATTATTATTATCGTAATAACTATTATTTTCAGCCTTATCACTATTATTATTATATAAATAACTCTTATTTTTATCATTATTCCTATTTTATCATCGTATTAAATCTTACTTTTATCCATATTACTATTATTATTATCGTAATAACTCTTATTTTTATTCTTATTTCTATTATTATTATCATTATAACTATTACTTTCAGCCTTATTCCTATTTTTATTATGTAATAACCATCATTTTTATCCTTATTACTATTATTATTATCCTAATAACTATTATTTTCAGCCTTATCACTATTATTATTATATAAATAACTCTTATTTTTATCCTTATTCCTATTTTATCATCGTATTAACTCTTACTTTTATCCTTATTACTATTATTATTATCGTAATAACTCTTATTTTTATCCTTATTACTATTATTATTATCGTAATAACTATTATTTTCAGCCTTATCACTATTATTATTATATAAATAACTCTTATTTTTATCCTTATTCCTATTTTATCATCGTATTAACTCTTACTTTTATCCTTATTACTATTATTATTATCGTAATAACTATTATTTTCAGCCTGATCACTATTATTATTATATAAATAACTCTTATTTTTATCCTTATTCCTATTTTATCATCGTATTAACTCTTACTTTTATCCTTATTACTATTATTATTATCGTAATAACTCTTATTTTTATCCTTAATACTATTATTATTATCGTAATAACTATTACGTTCAGCCATATTCCTCTTTTTATTATGTAATAACTCTTATCTTTATCCTTATTTCTATTATTATTATCGTAATAACTATTATTTTTCAGCCTTATCACTATTATTATTATATAAATAACTTTTATTTTTATCCTTATTCCTATTTTATCATCGTATTAACTCTTACTTTTATCCTTATTACTATTATTATTATCGTAATAACTCTTATTTTTATCCTTGTTTCTATTATTATTATCCTTATAACTATTACTTTCAGCCATATTCCTATTTTTATTATGTAATAACTCTTATCTTTATCCTTATTACTATTATTATTATCGTAATAACTATTATTTTCAGCCTTATCACTATTATTATTATATAAATAACTCTTATTTTTATCATTATTCCTATTTTATCATCGTATTAACTCTTACTTTTATCCTTATTACTATTATTATTATCGTAATAACTCTTATTTTTATCCTTATTACTATTATTACTATCGTAATGACTATTATTTTTAGCCTTATCACTATTATTATTATATAAATAACTCTTATTTTTATCCTTATTACTATTATTATTATCGTAATAACTATTATTTTCAGCCTTATCACTATTATTATTATATAAATAACTGTTATTTTTATCCTTATTCCTATTTTATCATCGTATTAACTCTTACTTTTATCCTTATTACTATTATTCTTATCGTAATAACTCTTATTTTTATACTTATTTCTATTATTATTATCATTATAACTGTTACTTTCAGCCTTATTCCTCTTTTTATTGTGTAATAACTCTTATTTTTATCCTTATTTCTATTATTATTATCGTAATAACTATTATTTTCAGCCTGATCACTATTATTATTATATAAATAACTCTTATTTTTATCCTTATTCCTATTTTATCATCGTATTAACTCTTACTTTTATCCTTATTACTATTATTATTATCGTAATAACTCTTATTTTTATCCTTAATACTATTATTATTATCGTAATAACTATTACGTTCAGCCATATTCCTCTTTTTATTATGTAATAACTCTTATCTTTATCCTTATTTCTATTATTATTATCGTAATAACTATTATTTTCAGCCTTATCACTATTATTATTATATAAATAACTCTTATTTTTATCCTTATTCCTATTTTATCTTCGTATTAACTCTTACTTTTATCCTTATTACTATTATTATTATCGTAATAACTCTTATTTTTAACCTTATTTATATTATTATTATCCTTATAACTATTACTTTCAGCCATATTCCTATTTTTATTATGTAATAACTCTTATCTTTATCCTTATTTCTACTATTATTATCGTAATAACTCTTATTGTTATCCTTATAACTATTATTATTATCGTAATAACTCTTATTTTTATCCTTATTACTATTATTATTGTCGTAATAACTATTATTTTTAGCCTTATCACTATTATTATTATATAAATAACTCTTGTTTTTATCCTTATTACCATTATTATTATCGTAATAACTATTATTTTCAGCCTTATCACTATTATTATTATATAAATAACTCTTATTTTTATCATTATTCCTATTTTATCATCGTATTAACTCTTACTTTTATCCTTATTACTATTATTATTATCCTAATAACTCTTATTTTTATTCTTATTTCTATTATTATTATCATTATAACTGTTACTTTCAGCCTTATTCCTATTTTTATTATGTAATAACTCTTATTTTTATCCTTATTACTATTATTATTATCGTAATAACTATTATTTTCAGCCTTATCACTATTATTATTATATAAATAACTCTCATTTTTATCCTAATTCCTATTTGTATTATCGTATTAACTCTTACTTTTATCCTTATTACTATTATTATTATCGTAATAACTCTTATTTTTATTCTTATTACTATTATTATTATCGTAATAACTATTACGTTCAGCCATATTCCTCTTTTTATTATGTAATAACTCTTATCTTTATCCTTATTTCTATTATTATTATCGACATAACTATTATTTTCAGCCTTATCACTATTATTATTATATAAATAACTCTTATTTTTATCCTTATTCCTATTTTATCATCGTATTAACTCTTACTTTTATCCATATTACTATTATTATTATCGTAATAACTCTTATGTTTATTCTTATTTCTATTATTATTATCATTATAACTATTACTTTCAGCCTTATTCCTATTTTTATTATGTAATAACCATCATTTTTATCCTTATTACTATTATTATTATCGTAATAACTATTATTTTCAGCCTAATCACTATTATTATGATATAAGTAACTCTTACTTTTATCCTTATTCCTGTTTTTATTATCGTAAGAACTCTTATTTTTATCCTTATTACTATTATTATTATCGTAATAACTAATATTTTCAGCCTTATCACTATTATTATTATATAAATAACTCTCATTTTTATCCTTATTCCTATTTTTATTATCGTATTAACTCTTACTTTTATCCTTATTACTATTATTATTATCGTAATAACTCTTATTTTTATCCTTATTACTATTATTATTATCGTAATGACTATTATTTTTAGTCTTATCACTATTATTATTATAAAAATAACTCTTATTTTTATCCTTGTTACTATTATTATTATCGTAATAACTATTATTTTCAGCCTTATCACTATTATTATTATATAAATAACTCTTATTTTTATCCTTATTCCTATTTTATCATAGTATTAACTCTTACTTTTATCCTTATTACTATTATTATTATCGTAATAACTCTTATTTTTATCCTTATTACTATTATTATTATCGTAATAACTATTATTTTCAGCCTTATCACTATTATTATTATATAAATAACTCTTATTTTTATCCTTATTCCTATTTTATCATCGTATTAACTCTTACTTTTATCCTTATTACTATTATTATTATCGTAATAACTATTATTTTCAGCCTGATCACTATTATTATTATATAAATAACTCTTATTTTTATCCTTATTCCTATTTTATCATCGTATTAACTCTTACTTTTATCCTTATTACTATTATTATTATCGTAATAACTCTTATTTTTATCCTTAATACTATTATTATTATCGTAATAACTATTACGTTCAGCCATATTCCTCTTTTTATTATGTAATAACTCTTATCTTTATCCTTATTTCTATTATTATTATCGTAATAACTATTATTTTCAGCCTTATCACTATTATTATTATATAAATAACTCTTATTTTTATTCTCATTCCTATTTTATCTTCGTATTAACTCTTACTTTTATCCTTATTACTATTATTATTATCGTAATAACTCTTATTTTTAACCTTATTTATATTATTATTATCCTTATAACTATTACTTTCAGCCATATTCCTATTTTTATTATGTAATAACTCTTATCTTTATCCTTATTTCTTCTATTATTATCGTAATAACTCTTATTTTTATCCTTATAACTATTATTATTATCGTAATAACTCTTATTTTTATCCTTATTACTATTATTATTATCGTAATAACTATTATTTTTAGCCTTATCACTATTATTATTATATAAATAACTCTTGTTTTTATCCTTATTACCATTATTATTATCGTAATAACTATTATTTTCAGCCTTATCACTATTATTATTATATAAATAACTCTTATTTTTATCATTATTCCTATTTTATCATCGTATTAACTCTTACT
This sequence comes from Megachile willughbiella, assembly GCA_945859595.2. Classification (NCBI taxonomy): domain Eukaryota; kingdom Metazoa; phylum Arthropoda; class Insecta; order Hymenoptera; family Megachilidae; genus Megachile; species Megachile willughbiella. The sequence continues at coordinate 74,909 of CAMAOD020000100.1, forward strand.
TTTATCCTTATTACTATTATTATTATCCTAATAACTCTTATTTTTATTCTTATTTCTATTATTATTATCATTATAACTGTTACTTTCAGCCTTATTCCTATTTTTATTATGTAATAACTCTTATTTTTATCCTTATTACTATTATTATTATCGTAATAACTATTATTTTCAGCCTTATCACTATTATTATTATATAAATAACTCTCATTTTTATCCTTATTCCTATTTGTATTATCGTATTAACTCTTACTTTTATCCTTATTACTATTATTATTATCGTAATAACTCTTATTTTTATCCTTATTACTATTATTATTATCGTAATAACTATTACGTTCAGCCATATTCCTCTTTTTATTATGTAATAACTCTTATCTTTATCCTTATTTCTATTATTATTATCGTAATAACTATTATTTTCAGCCTTATCACTATTATTATTATATAAATAACTCTTATTTTTATCCTTATTCCTATTTTATCATCGTATTAACTCTTACTTTTATCCATATTACTATTATTATTATCGTAATAACTCTTATGTTTATTCTTATTTCTATTATTATTATCATTATAACTATTACTTTCAGCCTTATTCCTATTTTTATTATGTAATAACCATCATTTTTATCCTTATTACTATTATTATTATCGTAATAACTATTATTTTCAGCCTAATCACTATTATTATGATATAAGTAACTCTTACTTTTATCCTTATTCCTGTTTTTATTATCGTAAGAACTCTTATTTTTATCCTTATTACTATTATTATTATCGTAATAACTAATATTTTCAGCCTTATCACTATTATTATTATATAAATAACTCTCATTTTTATCCTTATTCCTATTTTTATTATCGTATTAACTCTTACTTTTATCCTTATAACTATTATTATTATCGTAATAACTCTTATTTTTATCCTTATTACTATTATTATTATCGTAATGACTATTATTTTTAGCCTTATCACTATTATTATTATAAAAATAACTCTTATTTTTATCCTTATTACTATTATTATTATCGTAATAACTATTATTTTCAGCCTTATCACTATTATTATTATATAAATAACTCTTATTTTTATCCTTATTCCTATTTTATCATCGTATTAACTCTTACTTTTATCCTTATTACTATTATTATTATCGTAATAACTCTTATTTTTATCCTTATTACTATTATTATTATCGTAATAACTATTATTTTCAGCCTTATCACTATTATTATTATATAAATAACTCTTATTTTTATCCTTATTCCTATTTTATCATCGTATTAACTCTTACTTTTATCCTTATTACTATTATTATTATCGTAATAACTATTATTTTCAGCCTGATCACTATTATTATTATATAAATAACTCTTATTTTTATCCTTATTCCTATTTTATCATCGTATTAACTCTTACTTTTATCCTTATTACTATTATTATTATCGTAATAACTCTTATTTTTATCCTTAATACTATTATTATTATCGTAATAACTATTACGTTCAGCCATATTCCTCTTTTTATTATGTAATAACTCTTATCTTTATCCTTATTTCTATTATTATTATCGTAATAACTATTATTTTCAGCCTTATCACTATTATTATTATATAAATAACTCTTATTTTTATTCTCATTCCTATTTTATCTTCGTATTAACTCTTACTTTTATCCTTATTACTATTATTATTATCGTAATAACTCTTATTTTTAACCTTATTTATATTATTATTATCCTTATAACTATTACTTTCAGCCATATTCCTATTTTTATTATGTAATAAGTCTTATCTTTATCCTTATTTCTTCTATTATTATCGTAATAACTCTTATTTTTATCCTTATAACTATTATTATTATCGTAATAACTCTTATTTTTATCCTTATTACTATTATTATTATCGTAATAACTATTATTTTTAGCCTTATCACTATTATTATTATATAAATAACTCTTGTTTTTATCCTTATTACCATTATTATTATCGTAATAACTATTATTTTCAGCCTTATCACTATTATTATTATATAAATAACTCTTATTTTTATCCTTATTCCTATTTTATCATCGTATTAACTCTTACTTTTACCTTATTACTATTATTATTATCGTAATAACTATTATTTTCAGCCTGATCCCTATTATTATTATATAAATAACTCTTACTTTTATCCTTATTCCTATTTTATCATCGTATTAACTCTTACTTTTATCCTTATTACTATTATTATTATCGTAATAACTCTTATTTTTATCCTTAATACTATTATTATTATCGTAATAACTATTACGTTCAGCCATATTCCTCTTTTTATTATGTAATAACTCTTATCTTTATCCTTATTTCTATTATTATTATCGTAATAACTATTATTTTCAGCCTTATCACTATTATTATTATATAAATAACTCTTATTTTTATCCTTATTCCTATTTTATCTTCGTATTAACTCTTACTTTTATCCTTATTACTATTATTATTATCGTAATAACTCTTATTTTTAACCTTATTTATATTATTATTATCCTTATAACTATTACTTTCAGCCATATTCCTATTTTTATTATGTAATAACTCTTATCTTTATCCTTATTTCTACTATTATTATCGTAATAACTCTTATTGTTATCCTTATAACTATTATTATTATCGTAATAACTCTTATTTTTATCCTTATTACTATTATTATTGTCGTAATAACTATTATTTTTAGCCTTATCACTATTATTATTATATAAATAACTCTTGTTTTTATCCTTATTACCATTATTATTATCGTAATAACTATTATTTTCAGCCTTATCACTATTATTATTATATAAATAACTCTTATTTTTATTCTTATTTCTATTATTATTATCATTATAACTGTTACTTTCAGCCATATTCCTCTTTTTATTATGTAATAACTCTTATCTTTATCCTTATTTCTATTATTATTATCGCAATAACTATTATTTTCAGCCTTATCACTATTATTATTATATAAATAACTCTTATTTTTATCCTTATTGCTATTTTATCATCGTATTAACTCTTACCTTTATCCTTATTACTATTATTATTATCGTAATAACTCTTATTTTTATCCTTATTTCTATTATTATTATCCTTATAACTATTACTTTCAGCCATATTCCTATTTTTATTATGTACTAACTCTTATCTTTATCCTTATTTCTATTATTATTATCGTAATAACTCTTATTTTTATCCTTATAACTATTATTATTATCGTAATAACTCTTATTTTTATCCTTATTACTATTATTATTATCGTAATAACTATTACTTTCAGCCATATTCCTCTTTTTATTGTGTAATAACTCTTATTTTTATCCTTATTACTATTATTATTATCGTAATAACTATTATTTTCAGCCTTATCACTATTATTATTATATAAATAACTCTTATTTTTATCATTATTCCTATTTTATCATCGTATTAACTCTTACTTTTATCCTTATTACTATTATTATTATCCTAATAACTCTTATTTTTATTCTTATTTCTATTATTATTATCATTATAACTGTTACTTTCAGCCTTATTCCTATTTTTATTATGTAATAACTCTTATTTTTATCCTTATTACTATTATTATTATCGTAATAACTATTATTTTCAGCCTTATCACTATTATTATTATATAAATAACTCTCATTTTTATCCTTATTCCTATTTGTATTATCGTATTAACTCTTACTTTTATCCTTATTACTATTATTATTATCGTAATAACTCTTATTTTTATCCTTATTACTATTATTATTATCGTAATAACTATTACGTTCAGCCATATTCCTCTTTTTATTATGTAATAACTCTTATCTTTATCCTTATTTCTATTATTATTATCGTAATAACTATTATTTTCAGCCTTATCAATATTATTATTATATAAATAACTCTTATTTTTATCCTTATTCCTATTTTATCATCGTATTAACTCTTACTTTTATCCATATTACTATTATTATTATCGTAATAACTCTTATGTTTATTCTTATTTCTATTATTATTATCATTATAACTATTACTTTCAGCCTTATTCCTATTTTTATTATGTAATAACCATCATTTTTATCCTTATTACTATTATTATTATCGTAATAACTATTATTTTCAGCCTAATCACTATTATTATGATATAAGTAACTCTTACTTTTATCCTTATTCCTGTTTTTATTATCGTAAGAACTCTTATTTTTATCCTTATTACTATTATTATTATCGTAATAACTATTATTTTCAGCCTTATCACTATTATTATTATATAAATAACTCTCATTTTTATCCTTATTCCTATTTTTATTATCGTATTAACTCTTACTTTTATCCTTATTACTATTATTATTATCGTAATAACTCTTATTTTTATCCTTATTACTATTATTATTATCGTAATGACTATTATTTTTAGCCTTATCACTATTATTATTATATAAATAACTCTTATTTTTATCCTTATTACTATTATTATTATCGTAATAACTATTATTTTCAGCCTTATCACTATTATTATTATATAAATAACTCTTATTTTTAACCTTATTCCTATTTTATCATCGTATTAACTCTTACTTTTATCCTTATTACTATTATTATTATCGTAATAACTCTTATTTTTATTCTTATTACTATTATTATTATCGTAATAACTATTATTTTCAGCCTTATCACTATTATTATTATATAAATAACTCTTATTTTTATCCTTATTCCTATTTTATCATCGTATTAACTCTTACTTTTATCCTTATTACTATTATTATTATCGTAATAACTATTATTTTCAGCCTGATCACTATTATTATTATATAAATAACTCTTATTTTTATCCTTATTCCTATTTTATCATCGTATTAACTCTTACTTTTATCCTTATTACTATTATTATTATCGTAATAACTCTTATTTTTATCCTTAATACTATTATTATTATCGTAATAACTATTACGTTCAGCCATACTCCTCTTTTTATTATGTAATAACTCTTATCTTTATCCTTATTTCTATTATTATTATCGTAATAACTATTATTTTCGGCCTTATCACTATTATTATTATATAAATAACTCTTATTTTTATCCTTATTCCTATTTTATCTTCGTATTAACTCTTACTTTTATCCTTATTACTATTATTATTATCGTAATAACTCTTATTTTTAACCTTATTTATATTATTATTATCCTTATAACTATTACTTTCAGCCATATTCCTATTTTTATTATGTAATAACTCTTATCTTTATCCTTATTTCTACTATTATTATCGTAATAACTCTTATTGTTATCCTTATAACTATTATTATTATCGTAATAACTCTTATTTTTATCCTTATTACTATTATTATTGTCGTAATAACTATTATTTTTAGCCTTATCACTATTATTATTATATAAATAACTCTTGTTTTTATCCTTATTACCATTATTATTATCGTAATAACTATTATTTTCAGCCTTATCACTATTATTATCATATAAATAACTCTTATTTTTATCATTATTCCTATTTTATCATCGTACTAAATCTTACTTTTATCCTTATTACTATTATTATTATCGTAATAACTCTTATTTTTATTCTTATTTCTATTATTATTATCATTATAACTGTTACTTTCAGCATATTCCTCTTTTTATTATGTAATAACTCTTATCTTTATCCTTATTTCTATTATTATTATCGCAATAACTATTATTTTCAGCCTTATCACTATTATTATTATATAAATAACTCTTATTTTTATCCTTATCGCTATTTTATCATCGTGTTAACTCTTACCTTTATCCTTATTACTATTATTATTATCGTAATAACTCTTATTTTTATCCTTATTTCTATTATTATTATCCTTATAACTATTACTTTCAGCCATATTCCTATTTTTATTATGTACTAACTCTTATCTTTATCCTTATTTCTATTATTATTATCGTAATAACTCTTATTTTTATCCTTATAACTATTATTATTATCGTAATAACTCTTATTTTTATCCTTATTACTATTATTATTATCGTAATAACTATTATTTTCAGCCTTATCACTATTATTATTATATAAATAACTCTTATTTTTATCATTATTCCTATTTTATCATCGTATTAACTCTTACTTTTATCCTTATTACTATTATTATTATCCTAATAACTCTTATTTTTATTCTTATTTCTATTATTATTATCATTATAACTGTTACTTTCAGCCTTATTCCTATTTTTATTATGTAATAACTCTTATTTTTATCCTTATTACTATTATTATTATCGTAATAACTATTATTTTCAGCCTTATCACTATTATTATTATATAAATAACTCTCATTTTTATCCTTATTCCTATTTGTATTATCGTATTAACTCTTACTTTTATCCTTATTACTATTATTATTATCGTAATAACTCTTATTTTTATCCTTATTACTATTATTATTATCGTAATGACTATTATTTTTAGCCTTATCACTATTATTATTATAAAAATAACTCTTATTTTTATCCTTATTACTATTATTATTATCGTAATAACTATTATTTTCAGCCTTATCACTATTATTATTATATAAATAACTCTTATTTTTATCCTTATTCCTATTTTATCATCGTATTAACTCTTACTTTTATCCTTATTACTATTATTATTATCGTAATAACTCTTATTTTTATCCTTATTACTATTATTATTATCGTAATAACTATTATTTTCAGCCTTATCACTATTATTATTATATAAATAACTCTTATTTTTATCCTTATTCCTATTTTATCATCGTATTAACTCTTACTTTTATCCTTATTACTATTATTATTATCGTAATAACTATTATTTTCAGCCTGATCACTATTATTATTATATAAATAACTCTTATTTTTATCCTTATTCCTATTTTATCATCGTATTAACTCTTACTTTTATCCTTATTACTATTATTATTATCGTAATAACTCTTATTTTTATCCTTAATACTATTATTATTATCGTAATAACTATTACGTTCAGCCATATTCCTCTTTTTATTATGTAATAACTCTTATCTTTATCCTTATTTCTATTATTATTATCGTAATAACTATTATTTTCAGCCTTATCACTATTATTATTATATAAATAACTCTTATTTTTATTCTCATTCCTATTTTATCTTCGTATTAACTCTTACTTTTATCCTTATTACTATTATTATTATCGTCATAACTCTTATTTTTAACCTTATTTATATTATTATTATCCTTATAACTATTACTTTCAGCCATATTCCTATTTTTATTATGTAATAACTCTTATCTTTATCCTTATTTCTTCTATTATTATCGTAATAACTCTTATTTTTATCCTTATAACTATTATTATTATCGTAATAACTCTTATTTTTATCATTATTACTATTATTATTATCGTAATAACTATTATTTTTAGCCTTATCACTATTATTATTATATAAATAACTCTTGTTTTTATCCTTATTACCATTATTATTATCGTAATAACTATTATTTTCAGCCTTATCACTATTATTATTATATAAATAACTCTTATTTTTATCATTATTCCTATTTTATCATCGTATTAAATCTTACTTTTATCCTTATTACTATTATTATTATCGTAATAACTCTTATTTTTATTCTTATTTCTATTATTATTATCATTATAACTGTTACTTTCAGCCATATTCCTCTTTTTATTATGTAATAACTCTTATCTTTATCCTTATTTCTATTATTATTATCCTTATAACTATTACTTTCAGCCATATTCCTATTTTTATTATGTACTAACTCTTATCTTTATCCTTATTTCTATTATTATTATCGTAATAACTCTTATTTTTATCCTTATAACTATTATTATTATCGTAATAACTCTTATTTTTATCCTTATTACTATTATTATTATCGTAATAACTATTACTTTCAGCCATATTCCTCTTTTTCTTGTGTAATAACTCTTATTTTTATCCTTATTCCTATTTGTATTATCGTATTAACTCTTACTTTTATCCTTATTACTATTATTATTATCGTAATAACTCTTATTTTTATCCTTATTACTATTATTATTATCGTAATAACTATTACTTTCAGCCATATTCCTCTTTTTATTGTGTAATAACTCTTATTTTTATCCTTATTTCTATTATTATTATCGTAATAACTCTTATTTTTATTCTTATTTCTATTATTATTATCATTATAACTGTTACTTTCAGCCTTATTCCTATTTTTATTATGTAATAACTCTTATTTTTATCCTTATTACTATTATTATTATCGTAATAACTATTATTTTCAGCCTTATCACTATTATTATGATATAAGTAACTCTTATTTTTATCCTTATTCCTGTTTTTATTATCGTAAGAACTCTTATTTTTATCCTTATTACTATTATTATTATCGTAATAACTATTATTTTCAGCCTTATCACTATTATTATTATATAAATAACTCTCATTTTTATCCTTATTCCTATTTTTATTATCGTATTAACTCTTACCTTTATCCTTATTACTATTATTATTATCGTAATAACTCTTATTTTTATCCTTATTACTATTATTATTATCGTAATAACTATTATTTTCAGCCTAATCACTATTATTATGATATAAGTAACTCTTATTTTTATCCTTATTCCTGTTTTTATTATCGTAAGAACTCTTATTTTTATCCTTATTTCTATTATTATTATTATCGTAATAACTATTACTTTCAGCCATATTCCTCTTTTTATTGTGTAATAACTCTTATTTTTATCCTTATTTCTATTATTATTATCGTAATAACTCTTATTTTTATTCTTATTTCTATTATTATTATCATTATAACTGTTACTTTCAGCCTTATTCCTATTTTTATTATGTAATAACTCGTATTTTTATCCTTATTACTATTATTGTTATCGTAATAACTATTATTTTCAGCCTAATCACTATTATTATGATATAAGTAACTCTTACTTTTATCCTTATTCCTGTTTTTATTATCGTAAGAACTCTTATTTTTATCCTTATTACTATTATTATTATCGTAATAACTATTATTTTCAGCCTTATCACTATTATTATTATATAAATAACTCTCATTTTTATCCTTATTCCTATTTTTATTATCGTATTAACTCTTACTTTTATCCTTATTACTATTATTATTATCGTAATAACTCTTATTTTTATCCTTATTACTATTATTATTATCGTAATAACTATTATTTTTAGCCTTATCACTATTATTATTATATAAATAACTCTTGTTTTTATCCTTATTACCATTATTATTATCGTAATAACTATTATTTTCAGCCTTATCACTATTATTATTATATAAATAACTCTTATTTTTATCCTTATTGCTATTTTATCATCGTATTAACTCTTACCTTTATCCTTATTACTATTATTATTATCGTAATAACTCTTATTTTTATCCTTATTTCTATTATTATTATCCTTATAACTATTACTTTCAGCCATATTCCTATTTTTATTATGTACTAACTCTTATCTTTATCCTTATTTCTATTATTATTATCGTAATAACTCTTATTTTTATCCTTATAACTATTATTATTATCGTAATAACTCTTATTTTTATCCTTATTACTATTATTATTATCGTAATAACTATTACTTTCAGCCATATTCCTCTTTTTATTGTGTAATAACTCTTATTTTTATCCTTATTACTATTATTATTATCGTAATAACTATTATTTTCAGCCTTATCACTATTATTATTATATAAATAACTCTTATTTTTATCATTATTCCTATTTTATCATCGTATTAACTCTTACTTTTATCCTTATTACTATTATTATTATCCTAATAACTCTTATTTTTATTCTTATTTCTATTATTATTATCATTATAACTGTTACTTTCAGCCTTATTCCTATTTTTATTATGTAATAACTCTTATTTTTATCCTTATTACTATTATTATTATCGTAATAACTATTATTTTCAGCCTTATCACTATTATTATTATATAAATAACTCTCATTTTTATCCTTATTCCTATTTGTATTATCGTATTAACTCTTACTTTTATCCTTATTACTATTATTATTATCGTAATAACTATTACGTTCAGCCATATTCCTCTCTTTATTATGTAATAACTCTTATCTTTATCCTTAATACCATTATTATTATCGTAATAACTATTATTTTCAGCCTTATCACTATTATTATTATATAAATAACTCTTATTTTTATCCTTATTCCTATTTTATCATCGTATTAACTCTTACTTTTATCCATATTACTATTATTATTATCGTAATAACTCTTATGTTTATTCTTATTTCTATTATTATTATCATTATAACTATTACTTTCAGCCTTATTCCTATTTTTATTATGTAATAACCATCATTTTTATCCTTATTACTATTATTATTATCGTAATAACTATTATTTTCAGCCTAATCACTATTATTATGGTATAAGTAACTCTTACTTTTATCCTTATTCCTGTTTTTATTATCGTAAGAACTCTTATTTTTATCCTTATTACTATTATTATTATCGTAATAACTATTATTTTCAGCCTTATCACTATTATTATTATATAAATAACTCTCATTTTTATCCTTATTCCTATTTTTATTATCGTATTAACTCTTACTTTTATCCTTATTACTATTATTATTATCGTAATAACTCTTATTTTTATCCTTATTACTATTATTATTATCGTAATGACTATTATTTTCAGCCTTATCACTATTATTATTATATAAATAACTCTTATTTTTATCCTTATTACTATTATTATTATCGTAATAACTATTATTTTCAGCCTTATCACTATTATTATTATATAAATAACTCTTATTTTTATCCTTATTCCTATTTTATCATCGTATTAACTCTTACTTTTATCCTTATTACTATTATTATTATCGTAATAACTCTTATTTTTATCCTTATTACTATTATTATTATCGTAATAACTATTATTTTCAGCCTTATCACTATTATTATTATATAAATAACTCTTATTTTTATCCTTATTCCTATTTTATCATCGTATTAACTCTTACTTTTATCCTTATTACTATTATTATTATCCTAATAACTCTTATTTTTATTCTTATTTCTATTATTATTATCATTATAACTGTTACTTTCAGCCTTATTCCTATTTTTATTATGTAATAACTCTTATTTTTATCCTTATTACTATTATTATTATCGTAATAACTATTATTTTCAGCCTTATCACTATTATTATTATATAAATAACTCTCATTTTTATCCTTATTCCTATTTGTATTATCGTATTAACTCTTACTTTTATCCTTATTACTATTATTATTATCGTAATAACTCTTATTTTTATCCTTATTACTATTATTATTATCGTAATAACTATTACGTTCAGCCATATTCCTCTTTTTATTATGTAATAACTCTTATCTTTATCCTTATTTCTATTATTATTATCGTAATAACTATTATTTTCAGCCTTATCACTATTATTATTATATAAATAACTCTTATTTTTATCCTTATTCCTATTTTATCATCGTATTAACTCTTACTTTTATCCATATTACTATTATTATTATCGTAATAACTCTTATGTTTATTCTTATTTCTATTATTATTATCATTATAACTATTACTTTCAGCCTTATTCCTATTTTTATTATGTAATAACCATCATTTTTATCCTTATTACTATTATTATTATCGTAATAACTATTATTTTCAGCCTAATCACTATTATTATGATATAAGTAACTCTTACTTTTATCCTTATTCCTGTTTTTATTATCGTAAGAACTCTTATTTTTATCCTTATTACTATTATTATTATCGTAATAACTAATATTTTCAGCCTTATCACTATTATTATTATATAAATAACTCTCATTTTTATCCTTATTCCTATTTTTATTATCGTATTAACTCTTACTTTTATCCTTATAACTATTATTATTATCGTAATAACTCTTATTTTTATCCTTATTACTATTATTATTATCGTAATGACTATTAGTTTTAGCCTTATCACTATTATTATTATAAAAATAACTCTTATTTTTATCCTTATCACTATTATTATTATCGTAATAACTATTATTTTCAGCCTTATCACTATTATTATTATATAAATAACTCTTATTTTTATCCTTATTCCTATTTTATCATCGTATTAACTCTTACTTTTATCCTTATTACTATTATTATTATCGTAATAACTCTTATTTTTATCCTTATTACTATTATTATTATCGTAATAACTATTATTTTCAGCCTTATCACTATTATTATTATATAAATAACTCTTATTTTTATCCTTATTCCTATTTTATCATCGTATTAACTCTTACTTTTATCCTTATTACTATTATTATTATCGTAATAACTATTATTTTCAGCCTGATCACTATTATTATTATATAAATAACTCTTATTTTTATCCTTATTCCTATTTTATCATCGTATTAACTCTTACTTTTATCCTTATTACTATTATTAGTATCGTAATAACTCTTATTTTTATCCTTAATACTATTATTATTATCGTAATAGCTATTACGTTCAGCCATATTCCTCTTTTTATTATGTAATAACTCTTATCTTTATCCTTATTTCTATTATTATTATCGTAATAACTATTATTTTCAGCCTTATCACTATTATTATTATATAAATAACTCTTATTTTTATTCTTATTCCTATTTTATCTTCGTATTAACTCTTACTTTCATCCTTATTACTATTATTATTATCGTAATAACTCTTATTTTTAACCTTATTTATATTATTATTATCCTTATAACTATTACTTTCAGCCATATTCCTATTTTTATTATGTAATAACTCTTATCTTTATCCTTATTTCTTCTATTATTATCGTAATAACTCTTATTTTTATCCTTATAACTATTATTATTATCGTAATAACTCTTATTTTTATCCTTATTACTATTATTATTATCGTAATAACTATTATTTTTAGCCTTATCACTATTATTATTATATAAATAACTCTTGTTTTTATCCTTATTACCATTATTATTATCGTAATAACTATTATTTTCAGCCTTATCACTATTATTATTATATAAATAACTCTTATTTTTATCATTATTCCTATTTTATCATCGTATTAAATCTTACTTTTATCCTTATTACTATTATTATTATCGTAATAACTCTTATTTTTATTCTTATTTCTATTATTATTATCATTATAACTGTTACTTTCAGCCATATTCCTATTTTCATTATGTACTAACTCTTATCTTTATCCTTATTACTATTATTATTATCGTAATAACTCTTATTTTTATCCTTATTTCTATTATTATTATCCTTATAACTATTACTTTCAGCCATATTCCTATTTTTATTATGTACTAACTCTTATCTTTATCCTTATTTCTATTATTATTATCGTAATAACTCTTATTTTTATCCTTATAACTATTATTATTATCGTAATAACTCATATTTTTATCCTTATTACTATTATTATTATCGTAATAACTATTACTTTCAGCCATATTCCTCTTTTTCTTGTGTAATAACTCTTATTTTTATCCTTATTTCTATTATTATTATCGTAATAACTCTTATTTTTATTCTTATTTCTATTATTATTATCATTATAACTGTTACTTTCAGCCTTATTCCTATTTTTATTATGTAATAACTCTTATTTTTATCCTTATTACTATTATTATTATCGTAATAACTATTATTTTCAGCCTTATCACTATTATTATTATATAAATAACTCTTATTTTTATCCTTATTCCTATTTTTATTATCGTAAGAACTCTTATTTTTATCCTTATTACTATTATTATTATCGTAATGACTTTTATTTTTAGCCTTATCACTATTATTATTATATAAATAACTCTTATTTTTATCCTTATTACCATTATTATTATCGTAATAACTATTATTTTCAGCCTTATCACTATTATTATTATATAAATAACTCTCATTTTTATCCTTATTCCTATTTGTATTATCGTATTAACTCTTACTTTTATCCTTATTACTATTATTATTATCGTAATAACTATTACGTTCAGCCATATTCCTCTTTTTATTATGTAATAACTCTTATCTTTATCCTTATTACCATTATTATTATCGTAATAACTATTATTTTCAGCCTTATCACTATTATTATTATATAAATAACTCTTATTTTTATCCTTATTCCTATTTTATCATCGTATTAACTCTTACTTTTATCCATATTACTATTATTATTATCGTAATAACTCTTATGTTTATTCTTATTTCTATTATTATTATCATTATAACTATTACTTTCAGCCTTATTCCTATTTTTATTATGTAATAACCATCATTTTTATCCTTATTACTATTATTATTTTATCGTAATAACTATTATTTTCAGCCAAATCACTATTATTATGATATAAGTAACTCTTACTTTTATCCTTATTCCTGTTTTTATTATCGTAAGAACTCTTATTTTTATCCTTATTACTATTATTATTATCGTAATAACTATTATTTTCAGCCTTATCACTATTATTATTATATAAATAACTCTCATTTTTATCCTTATTCCTATTTTTATTATCGTATTAACTCTTACTTTTATCCTTATAACTATTATTATTATCGTAATAACTCTTATTTTTATCCTTATTACTATTATTATTATCGTAATGACTATTATTTTTAGCCTTATCACTATTATTATTATATAAATAACTCTTATTTTTATCCTTATTACTATTATTATTATCGTAATAACTATTATTTTCAGCCTTATCACTATTATTATTATATAAATAACTCTTATTTTATCCTTATTCCTATTTTATCATCGTATTAACTCTACTTTTATCCTTATTACTATTATTATTATCGTAATAACTCTTATTTTTATCCTTATTACTATTATTATTATCGTAATAACTATTATTTTCAGCCTTATCACTATTATTATTATATAAATAACTCTTATTTTTATCCTTATTCCTATTTTTATTATCGTAAGAACTCTTATTTTTATCCTTATTACTATTATTATTATCGTAATAACTATTATTTTTAGCCTTATCACTATTATTATTATATAAATAACTCTTGTTTTTATCCTTATTACCATTATTATTATCGTAATAACTATTATTTTCAGCCTTATCACTATTATTATTATATAAATAACTCTTATTTTTATCCATATTGCTATTTTATCATCGTATTAACTCTTACCTTTATCCTTATTACTATTATTATTATCGTAATAACTCTTATTTTTATCCTTATTTCTATTATTATTATCCTTATAACTATTACTTTCAGCCATATTCCTATTTTTATTATGTACTAACTCTTATCTTTATCCTTATTTCTATTATTATTATCGTAATAACTCTTATTTTTATCCTTATAACTATTATTATTATCGTAATAACTCTTATTTTTATCCTTATTACTATTATTATTATCGTAATAACTATTACTTTCAGACATATTCCTCTTTTTATTATGTAATAACTCTTATTTTTATCCTTATTCCTATTTTATCATCGTATTAACTCTTACTTTTATCCTTATTACTATTATTGTTATCGTAATAACTCTTATTTTTATCCTTAATACTATTATTATTATCGTAATAGCTATTACGTTCAGCCATATTCCTCTTTTTATTATGTAATAACTCTTATCTTTATCCTTATTTCTACTATTATTATCGTAATAACTATTATTTTCAGCCTTATCACTATTATTATTATATAAATAACTCTTATTTTTATTCTCATTCCTATTTTATCTTCGTATTAACTCTTACTTTTATCCTTATTACTATTATTATTATCGTAATAACTCTTATTTTTAACCTTATTTATATTATTATTATCCTTATAACTATTACTTTCAGCCATATTCCTATTTTTATTATGTACTAACTCTTATCTTTATCCTTATTTCTATTATTATTATCGTAATAACTCTTATTTTTATCCTTATAACTATTATTATTATCGTAATAACTCTTATTTTTATCCTTATTACTATTATTATTATCGTAATAACTATTACTTTCAGCCATATTCCTCTTTTTATTGTGTAATAACTCTTATTTTTATCCTTATTACTATTATTATTATCGTAATAACTATTATTTTCAGCCTTATCACTATTATTATTATATAAATAACTCTTATTTTTATCATTATTCCTATTTTATCATCGTATTAACTCTTACTTTTATCCTTATTACTATTATTATTATCCTAATAACTCTTATTTTTATTCTTATTTCTATTATTATTATCATTATAACTGTTACTTTCAGCCTTATTCCTATTTTTATTATGTAATAACTCTTATTTTTATCCTTATTACTATTATTATTATCGTAATAACTATTATTTTCAGCCTTATCACTATTATTATTATATAAATAACTCTCATTTTTATCCTTATTCCTATTTGTATTATCGTATTAACTCTTACTTTTATCCTTATTACTATTATTATTATCGTAATAACTCTTATTTTTATCCTTATTACTATTATTATTATCGTAATAACTATTACGTTCAGCCATATTCCTCTTTTTATTATGTAATAACTCTTATCTTTATCCTTATTTCTATTATTATTATCGTAATAACTATTATTTTCAGCCTTATCACTATTATTATTATATAAATAACTCTTATTTTTATCCTTATTCCTATTTTATCATCGTATTAACTCTTACTTTTATCCATATTACTATTATTATTATCGTAATAACTCTTATGTTTATTCTTATTTCTATTATTATTATCATTATAACTATTACTTTCAGCCTTATTCCTATTTTTATTATGTAATAACCATCATTTTTATCCTTATTACTATTATTATTATCGTAATAACTATTATTTTCAGCCTAATCACTATTATTATGATATAAGTAACTCTTACTTTTATCCTTATTCCTGTTTTTATTATCGTAAGAACTCTTATTTTTATCCTTATTACTATTATTATTATCGTAATAACTATTATTTTCAGCCTTATCACTATTATTATTATATAAATAACTCTCATTTTTATCCTTATTCCTATTTTTATTATCGTATTAACTCTTACTTTTATCCTTATTACTATTATTATTATCGTAATAACTCTTATTTTTATCCTTATTACTATTATTATTATCGTAATAACTATTATTTTCAGCCTTATCACTATTATTATTATATAAATAACTCTTATTTTTATCCTTATTCCTATTTTATCATCGTATTAACTCTTACTTTTATCCTTATTACTATTATTATTATCGTAATAACTATTATTTTCAGCCTGATCACTATTATTATTATATAAATAACTCTTATTTTTATCCTTATTCCTATTTTATCATCGTATTAACTCTTACTTTTATCCTTATTACTATTATTATTATCGTAATAACTCTTATTTTTATCCTTAATACTATTATTATTATCGTAATAACTATTACGTTCAGCCATATTCCTCTTTTTATTATGTAATAACTCTTATCTTTATCCTTATTTCTATTATTATTATCGTAATAACTATTATTTTCAGCCTTATCACTATTATTATTATATAAATAACTCTTATTTTTATCCTTATTCCTATTTTATCTTCGTATTAACTCTTACTTTTATCCTTATTACTATTATTATTATCGTAATAACTCTTATTTTTAACCTTATTTATATTATTATTATCCTTATAACTATTACTTTCAGCCATATTCCTATTTTTATTATGTAATAACTCTTATCTTTATCCTTATTTCTTCTATTATTATCGTAATAACTCTTATTTTTATCCTTATAACTATTATTATTATCGTAATAACTCTTATTTTTATCCTTATTACTATTATTATTATCGTAATAACTATTATTTTTAGCCTTATCACTATTATTATTATATAAATAACTCTTGTTTTTATCCTTATTACCATTATTATTATCGTAATAACTATTATTTTCAGCCTTATCACTATTATTATTATATAAATAACTCTTATTTTTATCATTATTCCTATTTTATCATCGTATTAAATCTTACTTTTATCCTTATTACTATTATTATTATCGTAATAACTCTTATTTTTATTCTTATTTCTATTATTATTATCATTATAACTGTTACTTTCAGCCATATTCCTCTTTTTATTATGTAATAACTCTTATCTTTATCCTTATTTCTATTATTATTATCGCAATAACTATTATTTTCAGCCTTATCACTATTATTACTATATAAATAACTCTTATTTTTATCCTTATTGCTATTTTATCATCGTATTAACTCTTACCTTTATCCTTATTACTATTATTATTATCGTAATAACTCTTATTTTTATCCTTATTTCTATTATTATTATCCTTATAACTATTACTTTCAGCCATATTCCTATTTTTATTATGTACTAACTCTTATCTTTATCCTTATTACTATTATTATTATCGTAATAACTCTTATTTTTATCCTTATTTCTATTATTATTATCCTTATAACTATTACTTTCAGCCATATTCCTATTTTTATTATGTACTAACTCTTATCTTTATCCTTATTTCTATTATTATTATCGTAATAACTCTTATTTTTATCCTTATAACTATTATTATTATCGTAATAACTCTTATTTTTATCCTTATTACTATTATTATTATCGTAATAACTATTACTTTCAGCCATATTCCTCTTTTTCTTGTGTAATAACTCTTATTTTTATCCTTATTCCTATTTGTATTATCGTATTAACTCTTACTTTTATCCTTATTACTATTATTATTATCGTAATAACTCTTATTTTTATCCTTATTACTATTATTATTATCGTAATAACTATTACTTTCAGCCATATTCCTCTTTTTATTGTGTAATAACTCTTATTTTTATCCTTATTTCTGTTATTATTATCGTAATAACTCTTATTTTTATTCTTATTTCTATTATTATTATCATTATAACTGTTACTTTCAGCCTTATTCCTATTTTTATTATGTAATAACTCTTATTTTTATCCTTATTACTATTATTATTATCGTAATAACTATTATTTTCAGCCTTATCACTATTATTATTATATAAATAACTCTTATTTTTATCCTTATTCCTATTTTTATTATCGTAAGAACTCTTATTTTTATCCTTATTACTATTATTATTATCGTAATGACTTTTATTTTTAGCCTTATCACTATTATTATTATATAAATAACTCTTATTTTTATCCTTATTACTATTATTATTATCGTAATAACTATTATTTTCAGCCTTATCACTATTATTATTATATAAATAACTCTTATTTTTATCCTTATTCCTATTTTATCATCGTATTAACTCTTACTTTTATCCTTATTACTATTATTCTTATCGTAATAACTCTTATTTTTATTCTTATTTCTATTATTATTATCATTATAACTGTTACTTTCAGCCTTATTCCTCTTTTTATTGTGTAATAACTCTTATTTTTATCCTTATTACTATTATTATTATCGTAATAACTCTTATTTTTATCCTTAATACTATTATTATTATCGTAATAACTATTACGTTCAGCCATATTCCTCTTTTTATTATGTAATAACTCTTATCTTTATTCTTATTTCATTATTATTATCGTAATAACTATTATTTTCAGCCTTATCACTATTATTATTATATAAATAACTCTTATTTTTATCCTTATTCCTATTTTATCATCGCATTAACTCTTACTTTTATCCTTATTACTATTATTATTATCGTAATAACTATTATTTTCAGCCTCATCACTATTATTATTATATAAATAACTCTTATTTTTATCCTTATTCCTATTTTTATTATCGTAAGAACTCTTATTTTTATCCTTATTACTATTATTATTATCGTAATAACTCTTATTTTTATCCTTATTACTATTATTATTATCGTAATGACTATTATTTTTAGCCTTATCACTATTATTATTATATAAATAACTTTTATTTTTATCCTTATTACTATTATTATTATCGTAATAACTATTATTTTCAGCCTTATCACTATTATTATTATATAAATAACCCTTATTTTTATCCTTATTCCTATTTTATCATCGTATTAACTCTTACTTTTATCCTTATTACTATTATTATTATCGTAATAAGTCTTATTTTTATTCTTATTTCTATTATTATTATCATTATAACTATTACTTTCAGCCTTTATCCTCTTTTTATTGTGTAATAACTATTATTTTTATCCTTATTTATATTATTATTATCGTAATAACTATTATTTTCAGCCTTATCACTATTATTATTATATAAATAACTCTTATTTTTATCCTTATTCCTATTTTATCATCGTATTAACTCTTACTTTTATCCTTATTACTATTATTATTATCGTAATAACTATTATTTTCAGCCTAATCACTATTATTATGATATAAGTAACTCTTATTTTTATCCTTATTCCTGTTTTTATTATCGTAAGAACTCTTATTTTTATCCTTATTACTATTATTATTATCGTAATAACTATTATTTTCAGCCTTATCACTATTATTATTATATAAATAACTCTTATTTTTATCCTTATTCCTATTTTTATTATCGTAAGAACTCTTATTTTTATCCTTATTACTATTATTATTATCGTAATAACTCTTATTTTTATCCTTATTCCTATTTTATCATCGTATTAACTCTTACTTTTATCCATATTACTATTATTATTATCGTAATAACTCTTATGTTTATTCTTATTTCTATTATTATTATCATTATAACTATTACTTTCAGCCTTATTCCTATTTTTATTATGTAATAACCCTCATTTTTATCCTTATTACTATTATTATTATCGTAATAACTATTATTTTCAGCCTAATCACTATTATTATGATATAAGTAACTCTTATTTTTATCCTTATTCCTGTTTTTATTATCGTAAGAACTCTTATTTTTATCCTTATTACTATTATTATTATCGTAATAACTATTATTTTCAGCCTTATCACTATTATTATTATATAAATAACTCTCATTTTTATCCTTATTCCTATTTTTATTATCGTATTAACTCTTACTTTTATCCTTATTACTATTATTATTATCGTAATAACTCTTACTTTTATCCTTATTACTATTATTATTATCGTAATAACTATTATTTTCAGCCTAATCACTATTATTATGATATAAGTAACTCTTATTTTTATCCTTATTCCTGTTTTTATTATCGTAAGAACTCTTATTTTTATCCTTATTTCTATTATTATTATTATCGTAATAACTATTACTTTCAGCCATATTCCTCTTTTTATTGTGTAATAACTCTTATTTTTATCCTTATTACTATTATTATTATCGTAATAACTCTTATTTTTATTCTTATTTCTATTATTATTATCATTATAACTGTTACTTTCAGCCATATTCCTCTTTTTATTATGTAATAACTCTTATCTTTATCCTTATTTCTATTATTATTATCGCAATAACTATTATTTTCAGCCTTATCACTATTATTATTATATAAATAACTCTTATTTTTATCCTTATTGCTATTTTATCATCGTATTAACTCTTACCTTTATCCTTATTACTATTATTATTATCGTAATAACTCTTATTTTTATCCTTATTTCTATTATTATTATCCTTATAACTATTACTTTCAGCCATATTCCTATTTTTATTATGTACTAACTCTTATCTTTATCCTTATTTCTATTATTATTATCGTAATAACTCTTATTTTTATCCTTATAACTATTATTATTATCGTAATAACTCTTATTTTTATCCTTATTACTATTATTATTATCGTAATAACTATTACTTTCAGCCATATTCCTCTTTTTATTGTGTAATAACTCTTATTTTTATCCTTATTACTACTATTATTATCGTAATAACTATTATTTTCAGCCTTATCACTATTATTATTATATAAATAACTCTTATTTTTATCATTATTCCTATTTTATCATCGTATTAACTCTTACTTTTATCCTTATTACTATTATTATTATCCTAATAACTCTTATTTTTATTCTTATTTCTATTATTATTATCATTATAACTGTTACTTTCAGCCTTATTCCTATTTTTATTATGTAATAACTCTTATTTTTATCCTTATTACTATTATTATTATCGTAATAACTCTTATTTTTATCCTTATTACTATTATTATTATCGTAATAACTATTACTTTCAGCCATATTCCTCTTTTTATTGTGTAATAACTCTTATTTTTATCCTTATTACTATTATTATTATCGTAATAACTATTATTTTCAGCCTTATCACTATTATTATTATATAAATAACTCTTATTTTTATCCTTATTACTATTTTTATTATCGTAAGAACTCTTATTTTTATCCTTATTACTATTATTATTATCGTAATAACTATTATTTTTAGCCTTATCACTATTATTATTATATAAATAACTCTTGTTTTTATCCTTATTACCATTATTATTATCGTAATAACTATTATTTTCAGCCTTATCACTATTATTATTATATAAATAACTCTTATTTTTATCATTATTCCTATTTTATCATCGTATTAAATCTTACTTTTATCCTTATTACTATTATTATTATCATAATAACTCTTATTTTTATCCTTAATACTATTATTATTATCGTAATAACTATTACGTTCAGCCATATTCCTCTTTTTATTATGTAATAACTCATATCTTTATCCTTATTTCTATTATTATTATCGTAATAACTATTATTTTCAGCCTTATCACTATTATTATTATATAAATAACTTTTATTTTTATCCTTATTCCTATTTTATCATCGTATTAACTCTTACTTTTATCCTTATTACTATTATTATTATCGTAATAACTCTTATTTTTATCCTTGTTTCTATTATTATTATCCTTATAACTATTACTTTCAGCCATATTCCTATTTTTATTATGTAATAACTCTTATCTTTATCCTTATTTCTATTATTATTATCGTAATAACTCTTATTTTTATCCTTATAACTATTATTATTATCGTAATAACTCTTATTTTTATCCTTATTACTATTATTATAATCGTAATAACTATTATTTTTAGCCTTATCACTATTATTATTATATAAATATCTCTTATTTTTATCCTTATTACTATTATTATTATCGTAATAACTATTATTTTCAGCCTTATCACTATTATTATTATATAAATAACTCTTATTTTTATCATTATTCCTATTTTATCATCGTATTAACTCTTACTTTTATCCTTATTACTATTATTATTATCGTAATAACTCTTATTTTTATCCTTATTACTATTATTACTATCGTAATGACTATTATTTTTAGCCTTATCACTATTATTATTATATAAATAACTCTTATTTTTATCCTTATTACTATTATTATTATCGTAATAACTATTATTTTCAGCCTTATCACTATTATTATTATATAAATAACTCTTATTTTTATCCTTATTCCTATTTTATCATCGTATTAACTCTTACTTTTATCCTTATTACTATTATTATTATCCTAATAACTCTTATTTTTATTCTTATTTCTATTATTATTATCATTATAACTGTTACTTTCAGCCTTATTCCTATTTTTATTATGTAATAACTCTTATTTTTATCCTTATTACTATTATTATTATCGTAATAACTATTATTTTCAGCCTTATCACTATTATTATTATATAAATAACTCTCATTTTTATCCTTATTCCTATTTGTATTATCGTATTAACTCTTACTTTTATCCTTATTACTATTATTATTATCGTAATAACTCTTATTTTTTATCCTTATTACTATTATTACTATCGTAATAACTATTACGTTCAGCCATATTCCTCTTTTTATTATGTAATAACTCTTATCTTTATCCTTATTTCTATTATTATTATCGTAATAACTATTATTTTCAGCCTTATCACTATTATTATTATATAAATAACTCTTATTTTTATCCTTATTCCTATTTTATCATCGTATTAACTCTTACTTTTATCCATATTACTATTATTATTATCGTAATAACTCTTATGTTTATTCTTATTTCTATTATTATTATCATTATAACTATTACTTTCAGCCTTATTCCTATTTTTATTATGTAATAACCATCATTTTTATCCTTATTACTATTATTATTATCGTAATAACTATTATTTTCAGCCTAATCACTATTATTATGATATAAGTAACTCTTACTTTTATCCTTATTCCTGTTTTTATTATCGTAAGAACTCTTACTTTTATCCTTATTACTATTATTATTATCGTAATAACTCTTATTTTTATCCTTATTACTATTATTATTATCGTAATAACTATTATTTTCAGCCTAATCACTATTATTATGATATAAGTAACTCTTATTTTTATCCTTATTCCTGTTTTTATTATCGTAAGAACTCTTATTTTTATCCTTATTTCTATTATTATTATTATCGTAATAACTATTACTTTCAGCCATATTCCTCTTTTTATTGTGTAATAACTCTTATTTTTATCCTTATTACTATTATTATTATCGTAATAACTCTTATTTTTATTCTTATTTCTATTATTATTATCATTATAACTGTTACTTTCAGCCATATTCCTCTTTTTATTATGTAATAACTCTTATCTTTATCCTTATTTCTATTATTATTATCGCAATAACTATTATTTTCAGCCTTATCACTATTATTATTATATAAATAACTCTTATTTTTATCCTTATTGCTATTTTATCATCGTATTAACTCTTACCTTTATCCTTATTACTATTATTATTATCGTAATAACTCTTATTTTTATCCTTATTTCTATTATTATTATCCTTATAACTATTACTTTCAGCCATATTCCTATTTTTATTATGTACTAACTCTTATCTTTATCCTTATTTCTATTATTATTATCGTAATAACTCTTATTTTTATCCTTATAACTATTATTATTATCGTAATAACTCTTATTTTTATCCTTATTACTATTATTATTATCGTAATAACTATTACTTTCAGCCATATTCCTCTTTTTATTGTGTAATAACTCTTATTTTTATCCTTATTACTACTATTATTATCGTAATAACTATTATTTTCAGCCTTATCACTATTATTATTATATAAATAACTCTTATTTTTATCATTATTCCTATTTTATCATCGTATTAACTCTTACTTTTATCCTTATTACTATTATTATTATCCTAATAACTCTTATTTTTATTCTTATTTCTATTATTATTATCATTATAACTGTTACTTTCAGCCTTATTCCTATTTTTATTATGTAATAACTCTTATTTTTATCCTTATTACTATTATTATTATCGTAATAACTCTTATTTTTATCCTTATTACTATTATTATTATCGTAATAACTATTACTTTCAGCCATATTCCTCTTTTTATTGTGTAATAACTCTTATTTTTATCCTTATTTCTATTATTATTATCGTAATAACTCTTATTTTTATTCTTATTTCTATTATTATTATCATTATAACTGTTACTTTCAGCCTTATTCCTATTTTTATTATGTAATAACTCTTATTTTTATCCTTATTACTATTATTATTATCGTAATAACTATTATTTTCAGCCTTATCACTATTATTATTATATAAATAACTCTTATTTTTATCCTTATTACTATTTTTATTATCGTAAGAACTCTTATTTTTATCCTTATTACTATTATTATTATCGTAATAACTATTATTTTTAGCCTTATCACTATTATTATTATATAAATAACTCTTGTTTTTATCATTATTCCTATTTTATCATCGTATTAACTCTTACTTTTATCCTTATTACTATTATTATTATCCTAATAACTCTTATTTTTATTCTTATTTCTATTATTATTATCATTATAACTGTTACTTTCAGCCTTATTCCTATTTTTATTATGTAATAACTCTTATTTTTATCCTTATTACTATTATTATTATCGTAATAACTCTTATTTTTATCCTTATTACTATTATTATTATCGTAATAACTATTACTTTCAGCCATATTCCTCTTTTTATTGTGTAATAACTCTTATTTTTATCCTTATTTCTATTATTATTATCGTGATAACTCTTATTTTTATTCTTATTTCTATTATTATTATCATTATAACTGTTACTTTCAGCCTTATTCCTATTTTTATTATGTAATAACTCTTATTTTTATCCTTATTACTATTATTATTATCGTAATAACTATTATTTTCAGCCTTATCACTATTATTATTATATAAATAACTCTTATTTTTATCCTTATTCCTATTTTTATTATCGTAAGAACTCTTATTTTTATCCTTATTACTATTATTATTATCGTAATAACTATTATTTTTAGCCTTATCACTATTATTATTATATAAATAACTCTTGTTTTTATCCTTATTACCATTATTATTATCGTAATAACTATTATTTTCAGCCTTATCACTATTATTATTATATAAATAACTCTTATTTTTATCATTATTCCTATTTTATCATCGTATTAAATCTTACTTTTATCCTTATTACTATTATTATTATCGTAATAACTCTTATTTTTATCCTTAATACTATTATTATTATCGTAATAACTATTACGTTCAGCCATATTCCTCTTTTTATTATGTAATAACTCTTATCTTTATCCTTATTTCTATTATTATTATCGTAATAACTATTATTTTCAGTCTTATCACTATTATTATTATATAAATAACTTTTATTTTTATCCTTATTCCTATTTTATCATCGTATTAACTCTTACTTTTATCCTTATTACTATTATTATTATCGTAATAACTCTTATTTTTATCCTTATTACTATTATTACTATCGTAATGACTATTATTTTTAGCCTTATCACTATTATTATTATATAAATAACTCTTATTTTTATCCTTATTACTATTATTATTATCGTAATAACTATTATTTTCAGCCTTATCACTATTATTATTATATAAATAACTCTTATTTTTATCCTTATTCCTATTTTATCATCGTATTAACTCTTACTTTTATCCTTATTACTATTATTATTATCCTAATAACTCTTATTTTTATTCTTATTTCTATTATTATTATCATTATAACTGTTACTTTCAGCCTTATTCCTATTTTTATTATGTAATAACTCTTATTTTTATCCTTATTACTATTATTATTATCGTAATAACTATTATTTTCAGCCTTATCACTATTATTATTATATAAATAACTCTCATTTTTATCCTTATTCCTATTTGTATTATCGTATTAACTCTTACTTTTATCCTTATTACTATTATTATTATCGTAATAACTCTTATTTTTATCCTTATTACTATTATTACTATCGTAATAACTATTACGTTCAGCCATATTCCTCTTTTTATTATGTAATAACTCTTATCTTTATCCTTATTTCTATTATTATTATCGTAATAACTATTATTTTCAGCCTTATCACTATTATTATTATATAAATAACTCTTATTTTTATCCTTATTCCTATTTTATCATCGTATTAACTCTTACTTTTATCCATATTACTATTATTATTATCGTAATAACTCTTATGTTTATTCTTATTTCTATTATTATTATCATTATAACTATTACTTTCAGCCTTATTCCTATTTTTATTATGTAATAACCATCATTTTTATCCTTATTACTATTATTATTATCGTAATAACTATTATTTTCAGCCTAATCACTATTATTATGATATAAGTAACTCTTACTTTTATCCTTATTCCTGTTTTTATTATCGTAAGAACTCTTATTTTTATCCTTATTACTATTATTATTATCGTAATAACTATTATTTTCAGCCTTATCACTATTATTATTATATAAATAACTCTCATTTTTATCCTTATTCCTATTTTTATTATCGTATTAACTCTTACTTTTATCCTTATTACTATTATTATTATCGTAATAACTCTTATTTTTATCCTTATTACTATTATTATTATCCTAATAACTCTTATTTTTATTCTTATTTCTATTATTATTATCATTATAACTGTTACTTTCAGCCTTATTCCTATTTTTATTATGTAATAACTCTTATTTTTATCCTTATTACTATTATTATTATCGTAATAACTCTTATTTTTATCCTTATTACTATTATTATTATCGTAATAACTATTACTTTTATCCTTATTACTATTATTATTATCGTAATAACTCTTATTTTTATCCTTATTACTATTATTATTATCGTAATAACTATTATTTTCAGCCTTATCACTATTATTATTATATAAATAACTCTTATTTTTATCCTTATTCCTATTTTATCATCGTATTAACTCTTACTTTTATCCTTATTACTATTATTATTATCGTAATAACTATTATTTTCAGCCTGATCACTATTATTATTATATAAATAACTCTTATTTTTATCCTTATTCCTATTTTATCATCGTATTAACTCTTACTTTTATCCTTATTACTATTATTATTATCGTAATAACTCTTATTTTTATCCTTAATACTATTACTATTATCGTAATAACTATTACGTTCAGCCATATTCCTCTTTTTATTATGTAATAACTGTTATCTTTATCCTTATTTCTATTATTATTATCGTAATAACTATTATTTTCAGCCTTATCACTATTATTATTATATAAATAACTCTTATTTTTATCCTTATTCCTATTTTATCTTCGTATTAACTCTTACTTTTATCCTTATTACTATTATTATTATCGTAATAACTCTTATTTTTAACCTTATTTATATTATTATTATCCTTATAACTATTACTTTCAGCCATATTCCTATTTTTATTATGTAATAACTCTTATCTTTATCCTTATTTCTTCTATTATTATCGTAATAACTCTTATTTTTATCCTTATAACTATTATTATTATCGTAATAACTCTTATTTTTATCCTTATTACTATTATTATTATCGTAATAACTATTATTTTTTAGCCTTATCACTATTATTATTATATAAATAACTCTTGTTTTTATCCTTATTACCATTATTATTATCGTAATAACTATTATTTTCAGCCTTATCACTATTATTATTATATAAATAACTCTTATTTTTATCATTATTCCTATTTTATCATCGTATTAAATCTTACTTTTATCCTTATTACTATTATTATTATCGTAATAACTCTTATTTTTATTCTTATTTCTATTATTATTATCATTATAACTGTTACTTTCAGCCATATTCCTCTTTTTATTATGTAATAACTCTTATCTTTATCCTTATTTCTATTATTATTATCGCAATAACTATTATTTTCAGCCTTATCACTATTATTATTATATAAATAACTCTTATTTTTATCCTTATTGCTATTTTATCATCGTATTAACTCTTACCTTTATCCTTATTACTATTATTATTATCGTAATAACTCTTATTTTTATCCTTATTTCTATTATTATTATCCTTATAACTATTACTTTCAGCCATATTCCTATTTTTATTATGTACTAACTCTTATCTTTATCCTTATTACTATTATTATTATCGTAATAACTCTTATTTTTATCCTTATTTCTATTATTATTATCCTTATAACTATTACTTTCAGCCATATTCCTATTTTTATTATGTACTAACTCTTATCTTTATCCTTATTTCTATTATTATTATCGTAATAACTCTTATTTTTATCCTTATAACTATTATTATTATCGTAATAACTCTTATTTTTATCCTTATTACTATTATTATTATCGTAATAACTATTACTTTCAGCCATATTCCTCTTTTTCTTGTGTAATAACTCTTATTTTTATCCTTATTCCTATTTGTATTATCGTATTAACTCTTACTTTTATCCTTATTACTATTATTATTATCGTAATAACTCTTATTTTTATCCTTATTACTATTATTATTATCGTAATAACTATTACTTTCAGCCATATTCCTCTTTTTATTGTGTAATAACTCTTATTTTTATCCTTATTTCTATTATTATTATCGCAATAACTATTATTTTCAGCCTTATCACTATTATTATTATATAAATAACTCTTATTTTTATCCTTATTCCTATTTTATCATCGTATTAACTCTTACTTTTATCCTTATTACTATTATTATTATCGTAATAACTCTTATTTTTATCCTTAATACTATTATTATTATCGTAATAACTATTACGTTCAGCCATATTCCTCTTTTTATTATGTAATAACTCTTATCTTTATCCTTATTTCTATTATTATTATCGTAATAACTATTATTTTCAGCCTTATCACTATTATTATTATCGTAATAACTCTTATTTTTATCCTTATTACTATTATTATTATCGTAATAACTATTACTTTCAGCCATATTCCTCTTTTTATTGTGTAATAACTCTTATTTTTATCCTTATTACTATTATTATTATCGTAATAATTATTATTTTCAGCCTTATCACTATTATTATTATATAAATAACTCTTATTTTTATCATTATTCCTATTTTATCATCGTATTAACTCTTACTTTTATCCTTATTACTATTATTCTTATCGTAATAACTCTTATTTTTATTCTTATTTCTATTATTATTATCATTATAACTGTTACTTTCAGCCTTATTCCTCTTTTTATTATGTAATAACTCTTATCTTTATCCTTATTTCTATTATTATTATCGTAATAACTATTATTTTCAGCCTTATCACTATTATTATTATATAAATAACTCTTATTTTTATCCTTATTCCTATTTTATCTTCGTATTAACTCTTACTTTTATCCTTATTACTATTATTATTATCGTAATAACTCTTATGTTTAACCTTATTTATATTATTATTATCCTTATAACTATTACTTTCAGCCATATTCCTATTTTTATTATGTAATAACTCTTATCTTTATCCTTATTTCTACTATTATTATCGTAATAACTCTTATTGTTATCCTTATAACTATTATTATTATCGTAATAACTCTTATTTTTATCCTTATTACTATTATTATTGTCGTAATAACTATTATTTTTAGCCTTATCACTATTATTATTATATAAATAACTCTTGTTTTTATACTTATTACCATTATTATTATCGTAATAACTATTATTTTCAGCCTTATCACTATTATTATTATATAAATAACTCTTATTTTTATCATTATTCCTATTTTATCATCGTATTAAATCTTACTTTTATCCTTATTACTATTATTATTATCGTAATGACTCTTATTTTTATTCTTATTTCTATTATTATTATCATTATAACTGTTACTTTCAGCCATATTCCTCTTTTTATTATGTAATAACTCTTATCTTTATCCTTATTTCTATTATTATTATCGCAATAACTATTATTTTCAGCCTTATCACTATTATTATTAATTAAATAACTCTTATTTTTATCCTTATTGCTATTTTATCATCGTATTAACTCTTACCTTTATCCTTATTACTATTATTATTATCGTAATAACTCTTATTTTTATCCTTATTTCTATTATTATTATCCTTATAACTATTACTTTCAGCCATATTCCTATTTTTATTATGTACTAACTCTTATCTTTATCCTTATTTCTATTATTATTATCGTAGTAACTCTTATTTTTATCCTTATAACTATTATTATTATCGTAATAACTCTTATTTTTATCCTTATTACTATTATTATTATCGTAATAACTATTACTTTCAGCCATATTCCTCTTTTTATTGTGTAATAACTCTTATTTTTATCCTTATTACTATTATTATTATCGTAATAACTATTATTTTCAGCCTTATCACTATTATTATTATATAAATAACTCTTATTTTTATCATTATTCCTATTTTATCATCGTATTAACTCTTACTTTTATCCTTATTACTATTCTTATTATCCTAATAACTCTTATTTTTATTCTTATTTCTATTATTATTATCATTATAACTGTTACTTTCAGCCTTATTCCTATTTTTATTATGTAATAACTCTTATTTTTATCCTTATTACTATTATTATTATCGTAATAACTATTATTTTCAGCCTTATTACTATTATTATTATATAAATAACTCTTATTTTTATCATTATTCCTATTTTATCATCGTATTAACTCTTACTTTTATCCTTATTACTATTCTTATTATCCTAATAACTCTTATTTTTATTCTTATTTCTATTATTATTATCATTATAACTGTTACTTTCAGCCTTATTCCTATTTTTATTATGTAATAACTCTTATTTTTATCCTTATTACTATTATTATTATCGTAATAACTATTATTTTCAGCCTTATCACTATTATTATTATATAAATAACTCTCATTTTTATCCTTATTCCTATTTGTATTATCGTATTAACTCTTACTTTTATCCTTATTACTATTATTATTATCGTAATAACTCTTATTTTTATCCTTATTACTATTATTATTATCGTAATAACTATTACGTTCAGCCATATTCCTCTTTTTATTATGTAATAACTCTTATCTTTATCCTTATTTCTATTATTATTATCGTAATAACTATTATTTTCAGCCTTATCACTATTATTATTATATAAATAACTCTTATTTTTATCCTTATTCCTATTTTATCTTCGTATTAACTCTTACTTTTATCCTTATTACTATTATTATTATCGTAATAACTCTTATTTTTAACCTTATTTATATTATTATTATCCTTATAACTATTACTTTCAGCCATATTCCTATTTTTATTATGTAATAACTCTTATCTTTATCCTTATTTCTTCTATTATTATCGTAATAACTCTTATTTTTATCCTTATAACTATTATTATTATCGTAATAACTCTTATTTTTATCCTTATTACTATTATTATTATCGTAATAACTATTACTTTCAGCCATATTCCTCTTTTTATTGTGTAATAACTCTTATTTTTATCCTTATTACTATTATTATTATCGTAATAATTATTATTTTCAGCCTTATCACTATTATTATTATATAAATAACTCTTATTTTTATCCTTATTCCTATTTTATCATCGTATTAACTCTTACTTTTATCCTTATTACTATTATTCTTATCGTAATAACTCTTATTTTTATTCTTATTTCTATTATTATTATCATTATAACTGTTACTTTCAGCCTTATTCCTCTTTTTATTGTGTAATAACTCTTATTTTTATCCTTATTTCTATTATTATTATCGTAATAACTATTATTTTCAGCCTGATCACTATTATTATTATATAAATAACTCTTATTTTTATCCTTATTCCTATTTTATCATCGTATTAACTCTTACTTTTATCCTTATTACTATTATTATTATCGTAATAACTCTTATTTTTATCCTTAATGCTATTATTATTATCGTAATAACTATTACTTTCAGCCATATTCCTCTTTTTATTGTGTAATAACTCTTATTTTTATCCTTATTACTATTATTATTATCGTAATAATTATTATTTTCAGCCTTATCACTATTATTATTATATAAATAACTCTTATTTTTATCCTTATTCCTATTTTATCATCGTATTAACTCTTACTTTTATCCTTATTACTATTATTCTTATCGTAATAACTCTTATTTTTATTCTTATTTCTATTATTATTATCATTATAACTGTTACTTTCAGCCTTATTCCTCTTTTTATTGTGTAATAACTCTTATTTTTATCCTTATTTCTATTATTATTATCGTAATAACTATTATTTTCAGCCTGATCACTATTATTATTATATAAATAACTCTTATTTTTATCCTTATTCCTATTTTATCATCGTATTAACTCTTACTTTTATCCTTATTACTATTATTATTATCGTAATAACTCTTATTTTTATCCTTAATACTATTATTATTATCGTAATAACTATTACGTTCAGCCATATTCCTCTTTTTATTATGTAATAACTCTTATCTTTATCCTTATTTCTATTATTATTATCGTAATAACTATTATTTTCAGCCTTATCACTATTATTATTATATAAATAACTCTTATTTTTATCCTTATTACTATTATTATTATCGTAATAACTATTATTTTCAGCCTTATCACTATTATTATTATATAAATAACTCTTATTTTTATCCTTATTCCTATTTTTATTATCGTAAGAACTCTTATTTTTATCCTTATTACTATTATTATTATCGTAATGACTTTTATTTTTAGCCTTATCACTATTATTATTATATAAATAACTCTTATTTTTATCCTTATTACTATTATTATTATCGTAATAACTATTATTTTCAGCCTTATCACTATTATTATTATATAAATAACTCTTATTTTTATCATTATTCCTATTTTACCATCGTATTAACTCTTACTTTTATCCTTATTACTATTATTATTATCCTAATAACTCTTATTTTTATTCTTATTTCTATTATTATTATCATTATAACTGTTACTTTCAGCCTTATTCCTCTTTTTATTGTGTAATAACTCTTATTTTTATCCTTATTACTATTATTATTATCGTAATAACTATTATTTTCAGCCTTATCACTATTATTATTATATAAATAACTCTCATTTTTATCCTTATTCCTATTTGTATTATCGTATTAACTCTTACTTTTATCCTTATTACTATTATTATTATCGTAATAACTCTTATTTTTATCCTTATTACTATTATTATTATCGTAATAACTATTACGTTCAGCCATATTCCTCTTTTTATTATGTAATAACTCTTATCTTTATCCTTATTTCTATTATTATTATCGTAATAACTATTATTTTCAGCCTTATCACTATTATTATTATATAAATAACTCTTATTTTTATCCTTATTCCTATTTTATCATCGTATTAACTCTCACTTTTATCCATATTACTATTATTATTATCGTAATAACTCTTATGTTTATTCTTATTTCTATTATTATTATCATTATAACTATTACTTTCAGCCTTATTCCTATTTTTATTATGTAATAACCATCATTTTTATCCTTATTACTATTATTATTATCGTAATAACTATTATTTTCAGCCTAATCACTATTATTATGATATAAGTAACTCTTACTTTTATCCTTATTCCTGTTTTTATTATCGTAAGAACTCTTATTTTTATCCTTATTACTATTATTATTATCGTAATAACTATTATTTTCAGCCTTATCACTATTATTATTATATAAATAACTCTTATTTTTATCCTTATTCCTATTTTTATTATCGTAAGAACTCTTATTTTTATCCTTATTACTATTATTATTATCGTAATGACTTTTATTTTTAGCCTTATCACTATTATTATTATATAAATAACTCTTATTTTTATCCTTATTACTATTATTATTATCGTAATAACTATTATTTTCAGCCTTATCACTATTATTATTATATAAATAACTCTTATTTTTATCCTTATTGCTATTTTATCATCGTATTAACTCTTACTTTTATCCTTATTACTATTATTCTTATCGTAATAACTCTTATTTTTATTCTTATTTCTATTATTATTATCATTATAACTGTTACTTTCAGCCTTATTCCTCTTTTTATTGTGTAATAACTCTTATTTTTATCCTTATTTCTATTATTATTATCGTAATAACTCTTATTTTTATCCTTATTTCTATTATTATTATCCTTATAACTATTACTTTCAGCCATATTCCTATTTTTATTATGTACTAACTCTTATCTTTATCCTTATCTCTATTATTATTATCGTAATAACTCTTATTTTTATCCTTATAACTATTATTATTATCGTAATAACTCTTATTTTTATCCTTATTACTATTATTATTATCGTAATAACTATTACTTTCAGCCATATTCCTCTTTTTCTTGTGTAATAACTCTTATTTTTATCCTTATTCCTATTTGTATTATCGTATTAACTCTTACTTTTATCCTTATTACTATTATTATTATCGTAATAACTCTTATTTTTATCCTTATTACTATTATTATTATCGTAATAACTATTACTTTCAGCCATATTCCTCTTTTTATTGTGTAATAACTCTTATTTTTATCCTTATTTCTATTATTATTATCGTAATAACTCTTATTTTTATTCTTATTTCTATTATTATTATCATTATAACTGTTACTTTCAGCCTTATTCCTATTTTTATTATGTAATAACACTTATTTTTATCCTTATTACTATTATTATTATCGTAATAACTATTATTTTCAGCCTTATCACTATTATTATTATATAAATAACTCTTATTTTTATCCTTATTCCTATTTTTATTATCGTAAGAACTCTTATTTTTATCCTTATTACTATTATTATTATCGTAATGACTTTTATTTTTAGCCTTATCACTATTATTATTATATAAATAACTCTTATTTTTATCCTTATTACTATTATTATTATCGTAATAACTATTATTTTCAGCCTTATCACTATTATTATTATATAAATAACTCTTATTTTTATCATTATTCCTATTTTACCATCGTATTAACTCTTACTTTTATCCTTATTACTATTATTATTATCCTAATAACTCTTATTTTTATTCTTATTTCTATTATTATTATCATTATAACTGTTACTTTCAGCCTTATTCCTCTTTTTATTGTGTAATAACTCTTATTTTTATCCTTATTACTATTATTATTATCGTAATAACTATTATTTTCAGCCTTATCACTATTATTATTATATAAATAACTCTCATTTTTATCCTTATTCCTATTTGTATTATCGTATTAACTCTTACTTTTATCCTTATTACTATTATTATTATCGTAATAACTCTTATTTTTATCCTTATTACTATTATTATTATCGTAATAACTATTACGTTCAGCCATATTCCTCTTTTTATTATGTAATAACTCTTATCTTTATCCTTATTTCTATTATTATTATCGTAATAACTATTATTTTCAGCCTTATCACTATTATTATTATATAAATAACTCTTATTTTTATCCTTATTCCTATTTTATCATCGTATTAACTCTCACTTTTATCCATATTACTATTATTATTATCGTAATAACTCTTATGTTTATTCTTATTTCTATTATTATTATCATTATAACTATTACTTTCAGCCTTATTCCTATTTTTATTATGTAATAACCATCATTTTTATCCTTATTACTATTATTATTATCGTAATAACTATTATTTTCAGCCTTATCACTATTATTATTATATAAATAACTCTTATTTTTATCCTTATTCCTATTTTTATTATCGTAAGAACTCTTATTTTTATCCTTATTACTATTATTATTATCGTAATGACTTTTATTTTTAGCCTTATCACTATTATTATTATATAAATAACTCTTATTTTTATCCTTATTACTATTATTATTATCGTAATAACTATTATTTTCAGCCTTATCACTATTATTATTATATAAATAACTCTTATTTTTATCCTTATTGCTATTTTATCATCGTATTAACTCTTACTTTTATCCTTATTACTATTATTCTTATCGTAATAACTCTTATTTTTATTCTTATTTCTATTATTATTATCATTATAACTGTTACTTTCAGCCTTATTCCTCTTTTTATTGTGTAATAACTCTTATTTTTATCCTTATTTCTATTATTATTATCGTAATAACTCTTATTTTTATCCTTATTTCTATTATTATTATCCTTATAACTATTACTTTCAGCCATATTCCTATTTTTATTATGTACTAACTCTTATCTTTATCCTTATCTCTATTATTATTATCGTAATAACTCTTATTTTTATCCTTATAACTATTATTATTATCGTAATAACTCTTATTTTTATCCTTATTACTATTATTATTATCGTAATAACTATTACTTTCAGCCATATTCCTCTTTTTCTTGTGTAATAACTCTTATTTTTATCCTTATTCCTATTTGTATTATCGTATTAACTCTTACTTTTATCCTTATTACTATTATTATTATCGTAATAACTCTTATTTTTATCCTTATTACTATTATTATTATCGTAATAACTATTACTTTCAGCCATATTCCTCTTTTTATTGTGTAATAACTCTTATTTTTATCCTTATTTCTATTATTATTATCGTAATAACTCTTATTTTTATTCTTATTTCTATTATTATTATCATTATAACTGTTACTTTCAGCCTTATTCCTCTTTTTATTGTGTAATAACTCTTATTTTTATCCTTATTACTATTATTATTATCGTAATAACTATTATTTTCAGCCTTATCACTATTATTATTATATAAATAACTCTCATTTTTATCCTTATTCCTATTTGTATTATCGTATTAACTCTTACTTTTATCCTTATTACTATTATTATTATCGTAATAACTCTTATTTTTATCCTTATTACTATTATTATTATCGTAATAACTATTACGTTCAGCCATATTCCTCTTTTTATTATGTAATAACTCTTATCTTTATCCTTATTTCTATTATTATTATCGTAATAACTATTATTTTCAGCCTTATCACTATTATTATTATATAAATAACTCTTATTTTTATCCTTATTCCTATTTTATCATCGTATTAACTCTCACTTTTATCCATATTACTATTATTATTATCGTAATAACTCTTATGTTTATTCTTATTTCTATTATTATTATCATTATAACTATTACTTTCAGCCTTATTCCTATTTTTATTATGTAATAACCATCATTTTTATCCTTATTACTATTATTATTATCGTAATAACTATTATTTTCAGCCTTATCACTATTATTATTATATAAATAACTCTTATTTTTATCCTTATTCCTATTTTTATTATCGTAAGAACTCTTATTTTTATCCTTATTACTATTATTATTATCGTAATGACTTTTATTTTTAGCCTTATCACTATTATTATTATATAAATAACTCTTATTTTTATCCTTATTACTATTATTATTATCGTAATAACTATTATTTTCAGCCTTATCACTATTATTATTATATAAATAACTCTTATTTTTATCC
The DNA here is from genome assembly GCA_945859595.2 of Megachile willughbiella. Taxonomy (NCBI): domain Eukaryota; kingdom Metazoa; phylum Arthropoda; class Insecta; order Hymenoptera; family Megachilidae; genus Megachile; species Megachile willughbiella. Next base: position 113,807 of record CAMAOD020000100.1, read on the forward strand.
TTATTGCTATTTTATCATCGTATTAACTCTTACTTTTATCCTTATTACTATTATTCTTATCGTAATAACTCTTATTTTTATTCTTATTTCTATTATTATTATCATTATAACTGTTACTTTCAGCCTTATTCCTCTTTTTATTGTGTAATAACTCTTATTTTTATCCTTATTTCTATTATTATTATCGTAATAACTCTTATTTTTATCCTTATTTCTATTATTATTATCCTTATAACTATTACTTTCAGCCATATTCCTATTTTTATTATGTACTAACTCTTATCTTTATCCTTATCTCTATTATTATTATCGTAATAACTCTTATTTTTATCCTTATAACTATTATTATTATCGTAATAACTCTTATTTTTATCCTTATTACTATTATTATTATCGTAATAACTATTACTTTCAGCCATATTCCTCTTTTTCTTGTGTAATAACTCTTATTTTTATCCTTATTCCTATTTGTATTATCGTATTAACTCTTACTTTTATCCTTATTACTATTATTATTATCGTAATAACTCTTATTTTTATCCTTATTACTATTATTATTATCGTAATAACTATTACTTTCAGCCATATTCCTCTTTTTATTGTGTAATAACTCTTATTTTTATCCTTATTTCTATTATTATTATCGTAATAACTCTTATTTTTATTCTTATTTCTATTATTATTATCATTATAACTGTTACTTTCAGCCTTATTCCTATTTTTATTATGTAATAACACTTATTTTTATCCTTATTACTATTATTATTATCGTAATAACTATTATTTTCAGCCTTATCACTATTATTATTATATAAATAACTCTTATTTTTATCCTTATTCCTATTTTTATTATCGTAAGAACTCTTATTTTTATCCTTATTACTATTATTATTATCGTAATGACTTTTATTTTTAGCCTTATCACTATTATTATTATATAAATAACTCTTATTTTTATCCTTATTACTATTATTATTATCGTAATAACTATTATTTTCAGCCTTATCACTATTATTATTATATAAATAACTCTTATTTTTATCATTATTCCTATTTTACCATCGTATTAACTCTTACTTTTATCCTTATTACTATTATTATTATCCTAATAACTCTTATTTTTATTCTTATTTCTATTATTATTATCATTATAACTGTTACTTTCAGCCTTATTCCTCTTTTTATTGTGTAATAACTCTTATTTTTATCCTTATTACTATTATTATTATCGTAATAACTATTATTTTCAGCCTTATCACTATTATTATTATATAAATAACTCTCATTTTTATCCTTATTCCTATTTGTATTATCGTATTAACTCTTACTTTTATCCTTATTACTATTATTATTATCGTAATAACTCTTATTTTTATCCTTATTACTATTATTATTATCGTAATAACTATTACGTTCAGCCATATTCCTCTTTTTATTATGTAATAACTCTTATCTTTATCCTTATTTCTATTATTATTATCGTAATAACTATTATTTTCAGCCTTATCACTATTATTATTATATAAATAACTCTTATTTTTATCCTTATTCCTATTTTATCATCGTATTAACTCTCACTTTTATCCATATTACTATTATTATTATCGTAATAACTCTTATGTTTATTCTTATTTCTATTATTATTATCATTATAACTATTACTTTCAGCCTTATTCCTATTTTTATTATGTAATAACCATCATTTTTATCCTTATTACTATTATTATTATCGTAATAACTATTATTTTCAGCCTTATCACTATTATTATGATATAAGTAACTCTTACTTTTATCCTTATTCCTGTTTTTATTATCGTAAGAACTCTTATTTTTATCCTTATTACTATTATTATTATCGTAATGACTTTTATTTTTAGCCTTATCACTATTATTATTATATAAATAACTCTTATTTTTATCCTTATTACTATTATTATTATCGTAATAACTATTATTTTCAGCCTTATCACTATTATTATTATATAAATAACTCTTATTTTTATCCTTATTCCTATTTTATCATCGTATTAACTCTTACTTTTATCCTTATTACTATTATTCTTATCGTAATAACTCTTATTTTTATTCTTATTTCTATTATTATTATCATTATAACTGTTACTTTCAGCCTTATTCCTCTTTTTATTGTGTAATAACTCTTATTTTTATCCTTATTTCTATTATTATTATCGTAATAACTATTATTTTCAGCCTGATCACTATTATTATTATATAAATAACTCTTATTTTTATCCTTATTCCTATTTTATCATCGTATTAACTCTTACTTTTATCCTTATTACTATTATTATTATCGTAATAACTCTTATTTTTATCCTTAATACTATTATTATTATCGTAATAACTATTACGTTCAGCCATATTCCTCTTTTTATTATGTAATAACTCTTATCTTTATCCTTATTTCTATTATTATTATCGTAATAACTATTATTTTCAGCCTTATCACTATTATTATTATATAAATAACTCTTATTTTTATCCTTATTCCTATTATTATTATCGTAATAACTATTATTTTCAGCCTGATCACTATTATTATTATATAAATAACTCTTATTTTTATCATTATTCCTATTTTATCATCGTATTAACTCTTACTTTTATCCTTATTACTATTCTTATTATCCTAATAACTCTTATTTTTATTCTTATTTCTATTATTATTATCATTATAACTGTTACTTTCAGCCTTATTCCTATTTTTATTATGTAATAACTCTTATTTTTATCCTTATTACTATTATTATTATCGTAATAACTATTATTTTCAGCCTTATCACTATTATTATTATATAAATAACTCTCATTTTTATCCTTATTCCTATTTGTATTATCGTATTAACTCTTACTTTTATCCTTATTACTATTATTATTATCGTAATAACTCTTATTTTTATCCTTATTACTATTATTATTATCGTAATAACTATTACGTTCAGCCATATTCCTCTTTTTATTATGTAATAACTCTTATCTTTATCCTTATTTCTATTATTATTATCGTAATAACTATTATTTTCAGCCTTATCACTATTATTATTATATAAATAACTCTTATTTTTATCCTTATTCCTATTTTATCTTCGTATTAACTCTTACTTTTATCCTTATTACTATTATTATTATCGTAATAACTCTTATTTTTAACCTTATTTATATTATTATTATCCTTATAACTATTACTTTCAGCCATATTCCTATTTTTATTATGTAATAACTCTTATCTTTATCCTTATTTCTTCTATTATTATCGTAATAACTCTTATTTTTATCCTTATAACTATTATTATTATCGTAATAACTCTTATTTTTATCCTTATTACTATTATTATTATCGTAATAACTATTACTTTCAGCCATATTCCTCTTTTTATTGTGTAATAACTCTTATTTTTATCCTTATTACTATTATTATTATCGTAATAATTATTATTTTCAGCCTTATCACTATTATTATTATATAAATAACTCTTATTTTTATCCTTATTCCTATTTTATCATCGTATTAACTCTTACTTTTATCCTTATTACTATTATTCTTATCGTAATAACTCTTATTTTTATTCTTATTTCTATTATTATTATCATTATAACTGTTACTTTCAGCCTTATTCCTCTTTTTATTGTGTAATAACTCTTATTTTTATCCTTATTTCTATTATTATTATCGTAATAACTATTATTTTCAGCCTGATCACTATTATTATTATATAAATAACTCTTATTTTTATCCTTATTCCTATTTTATCATCGTATTAACTCTTACTTTTATCCTTATTACTATTATTATTATCGTAATAACTCTTATTTTTATCCTTAATGCTATTATTATTATCGTAATAACTATTACTTTCAGCCATATTCCTCTTTTTATTGTGTAATAACTCTTATTTTTATCCTTATTACTATTATTATTATCGTAATAATTATTATTTTCAGCCTTATCACTATTATTATTATATAAATAACTCTTATTTTTATCCTTATTCCTATTTTATCATCGTATTAACTCTTACTTTTATCCTTATTACTATTATTCTTATCGTAATAACTCTTATTTTTATTCTTATTTCTATTATTATTATCATTATAACTGTTACTTTCAGCCTTATTCCTCTTTTTATTGTGTAATAACTCTTATTTTTATCCTTATTTCTATTATTATTATCGTAATAACTATTATTTTCAGCCTGATCACTATTATTATTATATAAATAACTCTTATTTTTATCCTTATTCCTATTTTATCATCGTATTAACTCTTACTTTTATCCTTATTACTATTATTATTATCGTAATAACTCTTATTTTTATCCTTAATACTATTATTATTATCGTAATAACTATTACGTTCAGCCATATTCCTCTTTTTATTATGTAATAACTCTTATCTTTATCCTTATTTCTATTATTATTATCGTAATAACTATTATTTTCAGCCTTATCACTATTATTATTATATAAATAACTCTTATTTTTATCCTTATTCCTATTTTATCTTCGTATTAACTCTTACTTTTATCCTTATTACTATTATTATTATCGTAATAACTCTTATGTTTAACCTTATTTATATTATTATTATCCTTATAACTATTACTTTCAGCCATATTCCTATTTTTATTATGTAATAACTCTTATCTTTATCCTTACTTCTACTATTATTATCGTAATAACTCTTATTGTTATCCTTATAACTATTATTATTATCGTAATAACTCTTATTTTTATCCTTATTACTATTATTATTGTCGTAATAACTATTATTTTTAGCCTTATCACTATTATTATTATATAAATAACTCTTGTTTTTATCCTTATTACCATTATTATTATCGTAATAACTATTATTTTCAGCCTTATCACTATTATTATTATATAAATAACTCTTATTTTTATCATTATTCCTATTTTATCATCGTATTAAATCTTACTTTTATCCTTATTACTATTATTATTATCGTAATAACTCTTATTTTTATTCTTATTTCTATTATTATTATCATTATAACTGTTACTTTCAGCCATATTCCTCTTTTTATTATGTAATAACTCTTATCTTTATCCTTATTTCTATTATTATTATCGCAATAACTATTATTTTCAGCCTTATCACTATTATTATTATATAAATAACTCTTATTTTTATCCTTATTGCTATTTTATCATCGTATTAACTCTTACCTTTATCCTTATTACTATTATTATTATCGTAATAACTCTTATTTTTATTCTTATTTCTATTATTATTATCCTTATAACTATTACTTTCAGCCATATTCCTATTTTTATTATGTACTAACTCTTATCTTTATCCTTATTACTATTATTATTATCGTAATAACTCTTATTTTTATCCTTATTTCTATTATTATTATCCTTATAACTATTACTTTCAGCCATATTCCTATTTTTATTATGTACTAACTCTTATCTTTATCCTTATCTCTATTATTATTATCGTAATAACTCTTATTTTTATCCTTATAACTATTATTATTATCGTAATAACTCTTATTTTTATCCTTATTACTATTATTATTATCGTAATAACTATTACTTTCAGCCATATTCCTCTTTTTCTTGTGTAATAACTCTTATTTTTATCCTTATTCCTATTTGTATTATCGTATTAACTCTTACTTTTATCCTTATTACTATTATTATTATCGTAATAACTCTTATTTTTATCCTTATTACTATTATTATTATCGTAATAACTATTACTTTCAGCCATATTCCTCTTTTTATTGTGTAATAACTCTTATTTTTATCCTTATTTCTATTATTATTATCGTAATAACTCTTATTTTTATTCTTATTTCTATTATTATTATCATTATAACTGTTACTTTCAGCCTTATTCCTATTTTTATTATGTAATAACACTTATTTTTATCCTTATTACTATTATTATTATCGTAATAACTATTATTTTCAGCCTTATCACTATTATTATTATATAAATAACTCTTATTTTTATCCTTATTCCTATTTTTATTATCGTAAGAACTCTTATTTTTATCCTTATTACTATTATTATTATCGTAATGACTTTTATTTTTAGCCTTATCACTATTATTATTATATAAATAACTCTTATTTTTATCCTTATTACTATTATTATTATCGTAATAACTATTATTTTCAGCCTTATCACTATTATTATTATATAAATAACTCTTATTTTTATCATTATTCCTATTTTACCATCGTATTAACTCTTACTTTTATCCTTATTACTATTATTATTATCCTAATAACTCTTATTTTTATTCTTATTTCTATTATTATTATCATTATAACTGTTACTTTCAGCCTTATTCCTCTTTTTATTGTGTAATAACTCTTATTTTTATCCTTATTACTATTATTATTATCGTAATAACTATTATTTTCAGCCTTATCACTATTATTATTATATAAATAACTCTCATTTTTATCCTTATTCCTATTTGTATTATCGTATTAACTCTTACTTTTATCCTTATTACTATTATTATTATCGTAATAACTCTTATTTTTATCCTTATTACTATTATTATTATCGTAATAACTATTACGTTCAGCCATATTCCTCTTTTTATTATGTAATAACTCTTATCTTTATCCTTATTTCTATTATTATTATCGTAATAACTATTATTTTCAGCCTTATCACTATTATTATTATATAAATAACTCTTATTTTTATCCTTATTCCTATTTTATCATCGTATTAACTCTCACTTTTATCCATATTACTATTATTATTATCGTAATAACTCTTATGTTTATTCTTATTTCTATTATTATTATCATTATAACTATTACTTTCAGCCTTATTCCTATTTTTATTATGTAATAACCATCATTTTTATCCTTATTACTATTATTATTATCGTAATAACTATTATTTTCAGCCTAATCACTATTATTATGATATAAGTAACTCTTACTTTTATCCTTATTCCTGTTTTTATTATCGTAAGAACTCTTATTTTTATCCTTATTACTATTATTATTATCGTAATAACTATTATTTTCAGCCTTATCACTATTATTATTATATAAATAACTCTTATTTTTATCCTTATTCCTATTTTTATTATCGTAAGAACTCTTATTTTTATCCTTATTACTATTATTATTATCGTAATGACTTTTATTTTTAGCCTTATCACTATTATTATTATATAAATAACTCTTATTTTTATCCTTATTACTATTATTATTATCGTAATAACTATTATTTTCAGCCTTATCACTATTATTATTATATAAATAACTCTTATTTTTATCCTTATTGCTATTTTATCATCGTATTAACTCTTACTTTTATCCTTATTACTATTATTCTTATCGTAATAACTCTTATTTTTATTCTTATTTCTATTATTATTATCATTATAACTGTTACTTTCAGCCTTATTCCTCTTTTTATTGTGTAATAACTCTTATTTTTATCCTTATTTCTATTATTATTATCGTAATAACTCTTATTTTTATCCTTATTTCTATTATTATTATCCTTATAACTATTACTTTCAGCCATATTCCTATTTTTATTATGTACTAACTCTTATCTTTATCCTTATCTCTATTATTATTATCGTAATAACTCTTATTTTTATCCTTATAACTATTATTATTATCGTAATAACTCTTATTTTTATCCTTATTACTATTATTATTATCGTAATAACTATTACTTTCAGCCATATTCCTCTTTTTCTTGTGTAATAACTCTTATTTTTATCCTTATTCCTATTTGTATTATCGTATTAACTCTTACTTTTATCCTTATTACTATTATTATTATCGTAATAACTCTTATTTTTATCCTTATTACTATTATTATTATCGTAATAACTATTACTTTCAGCCATATTCCTCTTTTTATTGTGTAATAACTCTTATTTTTATCCTTATTTCTATTATTATTATCGTAATAACTCTTATTTTTATTCTTATTTCTATTATTATTATCATTATAACTGTTACTTTCAGCCTTATTCCTATTTTTATTATGTAATAACACTTATTTTTATCCTTATTACTATTATTATTATCGTAATAACTATTATTTTCAGCCTTATCACTATTATTATTATATAAATAACTCTTATTTTTATCCTTATTCCTATTTTTATTATCGTAAGAACTCTTATTTTTATCCTTATTACTATTATTATTATCGTAATGACTTTTATTTTTAGCCTTATCACTATTATTATTATATAAATAACTCTTATTTTTATCCTTATTACTATTATTATTATCGTAATAACTATTATTTTCAGCCTTATCACTATTATTATTATATAAATAACTCTTATTTTTATCATTATTCCTATTTTACCATCGTATTAACTCTTACTTTTATCCTTATTACTATTATTATTATCCTAATAACTCTTATTTTTATTCTTATTTCTATTATTATTATCATTATAACTGTTACTTTCAGCCTTATTCCTCTTTTTATTGTGTAATAACTCTTATTTTTATCCTTATTACTATTATTATTATCGTAATAACTATTATTTTCAGCCTTATCACTATTATTATTATATAAATAACTCTCATTTTTATCCTTATTCCTATTTGTATTATCGTATTAACTCTTACTTTTATCCTTATTACTATTATTATTATCGTAATAACTCTTATTTTTATCCTTATTACTATTATTATTATCGTAATAACTATTACGTTCAGCCATATTCCTCTTTTTATTATGTAATAACTCTTATCTTTATCCTTATTTCTATTATTATTATCGTAATAACTATTATTTTCAGCCTTATCACTATTATTATTATATAAATAACTCTTATTTTTATCCTTATTCCTATTTTATCATCGTATTAACTCTCACTTTTATCCATATTACTATTATTATTATCGTAATAACTCTTATGTTTATTCTTATTTCTATTATTATTATCATTATAACTATTACTTTCAGCCTTATTCCTATTTTTATTATGTAATAACCATCATTTTTATCCTTATTACTATTATTATTATCGTAATAACTATTATTTTCAGCCTTATCACTATTATTATTATATAAATAACTCTTATTTTTATCCTTATTCCTATTTTTATTATCGTAAGAACTCTTATTTTTATCCTTATTACTATTATTATTATCGTAATGACTTTTATTTTTAGCCTTATCACTATTATTATTATATAAATAACTCTTATTTTTATCCTTATTACTATTATTATTATCGTAATAACTATTATTTTCAGCCTTATCACTATTATTATTATATAAATAACTCTTATTTTTATCCTTATTGCTATTTTATCATCGTATTAACTCTTACTTTTATCCTTATTACTATTATTCTTATCGTAATAACTCTTATTTTTATTCTTATTTCTATTATTATTATCATTATAACTGTTACTTTCAGCCTTATTCCTCTTTTTATTGTGTAATAACTCTTATTTTTATCCTTATTTCTATTATTATTATCGTAATAACTCTTATTTTTATCCTTATTTCTATTATTATTATCCTTATAACTATTACTTTCAGCCATATTCCTATTTTTATTATGTACTAACTCTTATCTTTATCCTTATCTCTATTATTATTATCGTAATAACTCTTATTTTTATCCTTATAACTATTATTATTATCGTAATAACTCTTATTTTTATCCTTATTACTATTATTATTATCGTAATAACTATTACTTTCAGCCATATTCCTCTTTTTCTTGTGTAATAACTCTTATTTTTATCCTTATTCCTATTTGTATTATCGTATTAACTCTTACTTTTATCCTTATTACTA